>JARKIB010000086.1:0-443183 GCA_029378385.1 Mycena metata | reverse complement strand
AAAGGGACTTTTTGGAGGCAAGCGATGGCCCTGATCCAGCGGCGCACCCAGTAGCAGCGAGTAGGCGAGCAAACGGTTTGCCGGCTTTGTCGTAGGTGCTAGGAGGTGGAGAATTTTTTGCTGCAACACTAGCGTTGAAAAGAAAGGTACAGTTTAATGGAAAGGAATCTTACAAAGGTCCCGTCG
Source organism: Mycena metata (assembly GCA_029378385.1). NCBI lineage: Eukaryota > Fungi > Basidiomycota > Agaricomycetes > Agaricales > Mycenaceae > Mycena > Mycena metata. Next base: position 442,997 of record JARKIB010000086.1, on the reverse strand, counting down.
ATGAATCAGCTATACCTGCCCGGAAAAGAGGTCGAGACGCTGGGAACACAAAGTGGCTTTCAACACTGCCTGCACCGGCCGACTGGGCAACGATTAATGAGCGTCGAGATTTTCAGGGAATACAAGGTACCTGGCCCCAATGGTAACCTGAACTAGTCAGCCCACAGTATAATGTATTGAAGAAGGAGCCTACTTTCGACGGGTCGCCACCGAAGGCCTCGATTTCCTCCTGAACGAATGTCAAGGCTTGCCGTTGGTCGAGAAGCCCCGCGTTTAAATCTTGGGGTGCCACACTTCCGCTCGCGAGCTATGAAATATGAAGACCTGATCCTGAAACCGCGAAGAGAGTATTTACGAATCCAAAAGTATTGACCCGGTAATTCCTGAACCAATGGTTAACTCGTAGATTGGTCAACATGTTGGGATTGACGGACGTCGAGACAAATATTATCGGCTTGTTTAATGTAACACTCCTCTGAATGATACCTGCTTTTATTTAGTAAAGCCCGACTAGAGATGATGGGGTTTGTCAAGTACGTGTTGGATCAAATTGAGGGTTAGACGCAGCGCTGAACATCAGTGAGCTAAGTGAAGACACAGTGCCGGTCAAAATTACCCGCTTGTATATGCTCCGCCCTAGGAATAAATTCAGTAAATTATATTTCGAGGCTGAAATCCGTTCAACTCACATGAAACCAGACCAGAACGGGTAGTTTGGCGTCGGTCGACGTGCTTGCGGGTCTCCACACCTATGAAAGACATGCGATGAGCCAGTTTCAAGCCGGGAAACTCAAACAGCGTACGTTAAGAAAGAGACAATCCTCTGCAATGGGCGCTCCAAGGTTGCCAGGCGGTTGAGGACAAGCATTTCCAAAAGTTGAAGCATTTTGGATTCCTTTCAGGGCTTTGGAGATAGGAACGGGGGCCTTGAAGCGAAGTGCACCAACAGGAGCCTCAGCGAATGGGATTCCGAGCCACTTTTCGGTGCCATTCGCCGTCGGGACGCCTCTGAACGTGCCAATGTTCAGCGACACATCCAAGGAGGCTGCTGCAGCCGCTATAGAGAAAAGTGAAGGCTAGAGAGGAGGGCCGCAGACGAGAGCATCGGTAGGAAGAGAGGCATTAGCAATCGCTCTTCGCAGGAGCTTCTTTAGTTGGACCCACCTACCGTAAAGAGTAGCCTTTTTCCTTCCGGAACTCCGGCTTCATGATATCAGCGGGCATAGACCAGCGTGAGGGATGCCTTGCGTGGGAAAGCAGAGGTCACGGGAGCTTATAGAACAAATTACGGAGGTCCTTTCTCCTGCGGGGTCTTTTGTCCTGCTGCGATTACAAGCTCGGTTTTACGCCTAAGAAATAATGAAGCTCGCTGTCACGTCACCACGAAAGTTCGGTGGAAATATTCGAAAGGCTAGAGTCGGATAGACCCGAGTAGAAGACACGCTCGTGGTACCTCGAACTTCGCGGTGTATTCAGGGGCCAAGGCGGCATGGATTTCAAGTGTCACGCTGGAGTTGCCTTTTCCACCTTGCGGTTGAGGTACGCTTCGCAGGTTGAGGACTGAAGCTGTTTCGCTTGGGTATATTTTTTAACTACAGTTCAGGTGAGCTCGGCGATTTTTTTTTCTCACGCACAAATGGCAGCTAAGTCTGGGCCAATCCTGTCGATGGGAGAAGAACGGAAGAAAGCAGTACAGGGCAGGGAAAAAAGAACCAGAGTCGCCGTTCTGCTGGCCAGGCGGCAAGAATACCAATGGAAAGAATATAATGCGGAATGGAGAAAAGAGCGAGAATGCTGAAAGCCGAACTAGACAAGGCCGTGAGCGCAGATGGTTCGATCTACGAGGAGGTAGCAGGCAAGTCGGCACCCTGGAAGCAGAGCTCGAACTTGGAGACCAAGATACAAGCATGGCAAATGAAACACTGCGAAAAATAAACAACGCTTGATATGTGTTTTCTAGGAAACAGAACGTACTATGTCGACCAGGACGGTTTTTGGGAGGCAGAATAGAGCACACAGTTTACGTTGGTAGATGGTCCGTGAAATGCGCAGATCCAGAATGCGCGGAGGAGTGCGAGATCGTTTATTGAAGGGTCTGTCTACGAAAGACTGTAGGAGATGATGATGGTTCGGAATCAAGAGGTTGTCCCATCACCGGTCGATGGCGGGATCACACAGCCACCTTATCGCCCCTATACGGCCACGGGCGGGAGATTAAATATTGGCAATGCGTTGGACGCCCTTGCCCGGAAAACCACGGAGGCCGAATACTCAGCCCCGTAGCGCTGAGGACGAGCAGACCATTGATTAAACCAGTTTCCCCGCGATCCAAGCTCACGGTGACCATTGGATGACCAGGTCAGTACATGAATTTTATCCCTGCCCACGATCCCGGGCCACTTCTTCAACAGCTCCCAGATACTCCAGCAAATGCCTTTCTTTCTTGTTCACCTGCTCCACCACAACCCTCGTCCTCCACGGTGTATTCGTCGCCGCCTTGAACTCTGGAGTCCCGAACGCATCACGGTTCTCCCATTCGTGCAGAGCAAGATACCGCGGAGGATTCGTCGACGACGCGGATAGAAGCCGAAAGCGACGCGATGAGCGCCACCCGGGTACCGCGCTGAGCATCGGGATATGCTCTTCGGTGTACCAGTCGTTGAAGGTCTGTTCGGCGCTCTCGTTCGGCGTCATGCCATTCAATACCAGGAAATGCTTCTCCGAGGAGGTTGGTACTGATATCGAGAGCCCGGGTGGAATGGTTTCGTAGGTACGAATGTCGACGTTGTCCCCGAGGTATGGTGCCAAAAGAAGTTGGATTTCTGAATATTCAGGCAGAGTGATTTGAGAGTCGATACTGCAGAAGAGGCCGACGACGCGGGACTCTACAATGCCTTCACCAGCAGTGCAATACGCTGCGGCACGGGATATCGGAAGCGTCTCGAGACTCCCATTGATATCTAAAGGCGAGAGCTCAGCTAATGGTTAGGGATAAGACAACTGCTGACGCTTCCAATCCAGATCTCTCGAGGCATCGTGGGCAAGTATAACGAGGAGCCTTTGCTCTGACATGGAGGTTAGGTTATGAGAAAGAAACACAATTCTAATGATCCATCAAAACTTCGGCCCGGCACGCTGTCCATAGTTCAACCAAAAAACCAAGAGCAGTTGAAAAGACATACCTGGTCGCTAACACGAAGGCAAAAACGAAGGAGATGACCCACTGTTTCCTCGAAGCTGTCGTAAAACACGGTATGGCTCCCTCCCTCTATCACCACAACTTCCAGGTTGGTAAAATAAGGACGTGCCTCCGCCGCACCAATGCTTCCATCCTGAAATTGCTCTTCCGTGCCATATAGCATCATCGCGGGGAAGCCCTCGGCTCCAAGCTCGACGAGTTTGGTCTGCTCGGATTTGTGGCCGGCCAACCTGGCAGTGATGATTTCGCGAGACTGGAGTACCGTGCTTCCGATCCATGCAGCTTTGACCGGAAACGGAACCTCGTTCGGATTCGTGAATAAAGTATCCACGAATTCGACGCGTGCGTTGAGAGAGGTCTGCGCATCAGTCGAAAGGAAGCCTGATATGAGCTGTCGCAGTTTCGGTTTCAAAGTCTTTCCAGCGGTTTTTACAGCGAGTGGGCCGCTCATGGCGAACACTCCGCTGAGAGGCACCGGCGATATGTGAGAGCAGATGTCGGAGGCAATCACAGCTATACACAAGAGTTATTGGGGTTTGCCAGACACTTGAAATATAACACACCCCCGGAACTCCTTCAGAGTCGATGTCAACAGCTTATCCAGAGGCAAAATTAGGTCACAGTCTCACCATCCCACAAACACAGGCTTGTTTAGAGAGAACTCGTTCGCGACCGCGGCGAAATCAGCGGCATACAAAGACGATACATATTCTTCGGCTGCAGTGGGCCTTCCACTGCGTCCATGACCGCGCACATCGTACCGTACCTGCAAGCCGTCGAATCCGCTGCTTCTAAATATCCACAGCTAGAATGTGACCTACAAGGTATAATTTATCCAGCATCCGTGGCTCGGAGAACAACTTGTCGAAGACGATCCCACTGAGCGCGAACCCATGGGCGAAGACAACGCTTGGGTTCGTAGGATTCCCAGAGGCCTCAGCGTATATCCGAGTCCCGTCGGAAGAAGAACAAAGTTTGGAAACGGTCGCCGACATGAGTGCGTGCAGTGAAGGGGAGCAGAGAGAGTTGTGTTGAATTGGTGAGTCACCTCAGCCTGTCGAGTTTCCTTCAGAGCATCAGATCCTTGTCAGAACACTCCTACCTACCTACCTACCTACCTACCTACGCGCTGACGGAGTCAGGAAGGGGACGAAACATCAAGTCAGTACACCAAGCCTTTGCGCGGTCGAAGAGACAATCTCCGGGATTGAATGCCGCGAGGGACTGTTGTCGATGACAAGACGCCCGATAACTGTCTGAAAGCATCGTCTTCACCGAGAAATCTTCTAACGTCCTTCCGCCGAGCTTCTCCTGCTCGAAAAACATCGCGATGGCCTCGTGGGACGCGTAAATTAACGGCTCGCCTGCCGCGTTAAAGTGCCGTGTGCATTGTCCAGCGAGTGCTAATATTCAATCGGTCTGATTCTCGTTGAGACGAAAAAGCACTCGTTGTACAAGATCCATCATTATATTGCACCAGTCTGCAAAATTACTGTATCAACACAACCTACTGTTCTTCTTCTCCGCCGCGTTAAAGTTCTTGGGTATCTCGTTCCTCAGCGGGCTCTGGATGCTCGCGAGGGCCTGGATGCCGACCATGAGGACAGGGACGAGCACGAAAAAGGTGACGAGGAGGGTGGTGATGATGCCCGGGGTGAGGAGCTGGTATCGAGCGAGGATGCCGCCGGTGTCCGTGCCGTTGCGGATGATGCTGCCGGTTATAGGAGCGGCACGCTTCGCGAAAGAGGGCGCGGAGGAGCCGGTGTAGATGATGAGGTGGTTCGGGAACGTCGCGGTCAGTGTGGCCAGCTCCGTCGCCAGGAGGGCGTCTGTGGGTCTGTCAATAATGGGGCTAACTAAATGTTTGGTAAATGTACCGTATTTGAGCATGGCGTCCTTCCTGTCCTCCGCCATTCCAGCGAGAGGCGGGAAGCTCAGTGATACGACGTGCTTCGCGTCGCCGGAGAGAGAGATACCCTGGCCAGGTGCGAAAGACACCAATCGAGAGTCGCAGCGCGTGGCTGCGGAGGTAAGAAGCGCGGTCAGGTCTATTGGGGCGTGGTTCGGGACATAGGGGAACTGGCGAGAAGAGGGCGAGGAGGAAAGCGACCGTGCAAGATGCGTGTTTGAGGGGAGATTGCGCAAGTCCGACGCGTGCAGCTGGAGGGGTAATTAAATTTATGGTGACGCTACCCCGCGGTCCACGTACTTCAGGCTGGTCCACCAGAACTATAGCATCATGTCCGCATATATCACTGCTTGACAAAATGGTGTCCAGGAGAGAGTGCGAATGAGAGAATTTGGATGGAAGGGCGTCAAGAGTACTCGAGCTGTAAACGGTCGAAATTCAGCAATTTTCGATGGAATAAATCGGAGGATTGACCTGTGGGACGACCAGAAGACTACTGGAGAGGTATCCGAGAACGCAAGGGCCAAGGGCAGCAGCGCTGCGACCGCAAGGAATCGTACGGACATGGCGCAGGAGGACGGGTGTGACTGTCACATGTAACCGAAGCCGTCGACGTTCAATCCAAACAACCGACAACAGTCGATCACTTCTGCTTTTGACTTTTCCGCCTGTGGATTTGAACGTGCTTTAAGCGCTTCCGAGTGCGCAAGACTTGTTTCTGTGCTGAATCACCTTAAGATTTCTTACAGGCCCAATTTTCCTTCAAAAATGAGCTTGTCTTCTCTTCTGCTGGCTAGCGGGCCAAAGAAACTAGATACAGAGCTCGATGCTTTGTTCAAGTCGAATGTAATTCTCATTCTATGATACTGGAGCATATCTTACCTTATAACTCAGCCAGCACCACCTCGGAAACCGGCCACTCCGATAAACGTCCCAACCAATGGTTCTGCACCTCCCGCGAAGAAAAGAAAAATAGAGACTGCTGTTCCGGAGCCCCAAGAGGGTCGGAAGAAGCGAGTGAAGCCCGAGAAACCTGCAGCTGCACCAAAACCTTCGCCCAAGGCAAAAGCGTCGGCGAAGATACAAAAATCTAAGGGCAGGCAAGCGGCAGTCGAGAATAGCAGGGAAAGCGGGGACGATGACGATGAAGACAATTCGGACCTGGAGAACGCGTATCTCGGAAATAAACTTCCCAAAAAACCGACTGCGCCTTCGCCAGACTCCGACGATGAAGCCGATGCACCCAGTGATGCTGAGTCGGGTGAATCAGACCCTGACGCCCCACCGCCGATGCATGAATCGTTGACCAAACGTGTGCGTACCAAGACGGCCAAGAAGAAAAAGATTGTACCGGAGGGCGAAACATCCGTGCAACGGGAGTCGCGTACTCTGTTTATCGGTGGATTACCCGTAGAGGTTGCAGAGAAAAAGGTACGTCGCGTCACCCATGTTCAAACAGTGCTTGAACTGAGTCATCTTCAGGCTCTGCGAAAAAAACTCGCTCAACACATCCTTTCGTTCCTCCCTTCCTCTTCGAAAGTCAAGATTGAATCCACGCGATTCCGCTCCGTGGCCTTCCGAGACCCGACTTCCTCGACTGCCCTCTCTTCCACGACCACTCCCGCCTCTCCGAATGTCACCGCCAACTCCGTCCCCATCCCCGCAAGCTCAAACCACTCAAAAGCGCGTGCCTCTACTTGGCGTCAAACCGGTAGTAGTGCCGCAGACGAGAAGGCCCAGGCGGAGGCGGACGGTGACCAAAAGAAAGAGTATCTCACGCCCGCGCAGAAGAAAAAGATCCTCTTCATCCAGGGCGCCTTCCACCCCGAAGCGAAGAGCGTAAATGCCTACGTGGTGCTCGCGCATCACAGCGCACCCGGCGAAGATGATGCCGACAGTCCTTACACCGTCGCGCTGCACATCGCGCGCGCAGCCAACGCCTCCGAGTTCATGGAGCGTACCCTGCGGGTGGATGTGTGCGCGCGCCAGGAGGGCCTGGCCGCTGGCGATGCAGAGGGTACCGGGGCCCAGGGCGACCCCAAGCTCAGCATCTTCATCGGCAACCTCGACTTTGCGAGCCGCGAAGACGACGTGCGCGAGTTTTTCGAGGGCGTCGTCGCGGCCGAACGGGGGCCCGCGTCCGAGTCGGAAGACGGCAGCGGACGCTGGGTGCAGAATGTACGTCTTATCCGGGACCGCGAGACGCAGCTCGGGAAGGGCTTTGGGTATGTACGCTTTGCGGTATGTATTTTCCTCGACGCTCGGAACCACGACTTACTTGCCCATGTAGGATCGAGAATGCGTGGACGAAATCTTGGCGCTGGCGAAGACGGACGAGGGCAAGACGAAGCTCAAGTTTGCGAAGCGGACACTGCGGGTGCAGCGCTGTCGTGCTCTCGGCGCGTCCTCGAGTGCCGCCAAGCTGGCTGACGCCACCGCCAAATCGGCGGCATCCAAGTCGAAATCCAGCTACCCCGCCGCACCGCCGAAGCGCGGCGATCCGACGCTCGGGGCACGTCTCGCGCACTTGGACAAAGATGCGCGCAAGGCAGCAAAGAAGGCGGATGCGGATCGTCTGCTCCGACGGGCGGAGAAGAAAAAACTGGGGACGCGGATGCGGGGGGGTGCTGCGAATGACAAGATGAAGGCAGTCTCTGGAGGCGGTGGGAAGCGACTGGGTGGAGGTGGAAGGGGCAACTCGAACGATAAGGGCAAGGGGAAGGATAGGGAGCGGGAGAGGAAGGTGAGGGTTCACAAGACCAGTAGTGGGCCGAAAGGAAGGAAATGATTTTGCTTGAATGCTAATGCAACTCGTCTGTAACTTGGTCGTGTCGCACTTCGCGGAAGAAAAATGAATAAATCAGCGACATTCTTCCAAGCTATCGTCCAACTTCGAATTCTACTGTAACAGGTGGCTGACAAAAACTGCATCATTCAGCGCGGGGCAATTTGAATTTCTGACTGATTCTGACCATCTTTCTGACGATCGCTAACCAGAGCTTGACAAACGAAAGAATGGACTATAGTTATAAAAGGAGATGCCCTAGTCGACTCCATTCCCCACGTTCCTCGAAGACTCAGCCATGTCGACCACTATCGCAAAGCCCGAAATCATCATCATCCCCGGGTCCTTCTGCTCCCTGAAATACTACGACCCCGTCGTCGCCGACCTCAAGTCGCACGGATACTCCGTGCATGGCATCGAGCTCGAGACCGTCGGCCGGCGGGACACGCCGGCGCCGAGTATGTACGACGACGCGGCGGCGATCGCTGCGCTGGTGTCGCGCCTTGCGGATGAGGGCAAAGACGTTGTCCTAGTGCCTCATTCGTACGGCGGGGTGCCGACGTGCGAGGCTGCCAAGGGGCTGGCGAAGAGTGTCAGGGAGAAAGAGGGGAAAGCCGGAGGGATCGCGCGGATTTTGTTCGTGTCGTCGGTGGTACCGAAGGAGGGGGAGAGTCTTAAGGATGCCTTCGGGGACACAGCGCTCGACTTTATCGGAATTGAGGTTTGTCAGAATATTGTGGAGAGTACCAACCTAACTTGTTTTGTTTTTGCAGGGCGAATATATGTACATGGCGGATCCGGTCAAGAGCGCAGCGATCAACGTGTCGGATTTGCCACCGGACGAGGGACTCGTGTGGGCAAAGAAGTTCACACAACATTCGGCGGCGAGCTTTGTGCAGCCGCTGACGTACGGGGCGTACAAGGACATTCCTGTCTCCTGGATGCTTTTGGAGCAGGACAAGTGCATACCGCCAGAGTTGCAGAACAAGATGATCGCGAACATGGAGAGCGTGATGGGCGGGAGGACTGTGGAGCGATTCCCGGTCGACGTTGGGCATTGTATTAATTTCACCCAGCCGGCGACGTTCGCCAAGGTCGTCAGGAGGGCGCTCGGGGAGAAAGTGTAAATAGTTCTATTAGCAAAACAGGAAACCCCACTTCTGTACAAATTCCTTCTGCACCACCCACCCCGTCGGATCCCAGCTCGCATAGCCAGGTTTTACTTCGAACGTCGGTGAGGTGAACATGTACTGAAGGAACACCTCCTCGTCGATCACGCCGAGAGTCACCATGTTATCGCGCATTCGGGGGAAGGGGAAGCGGTCGATCCAGGGTGGGTGGATGCGCATAAGCTGTGTCTCCGTCGGCTGCAGCGACTGTGGCACATTTGATGGCTGAGGTTTGGACTTGGCGGGGACGACGGTGCCGCAGGTAAGACCGAGGACGACACCGTTCTGGAAGAGCGCAGCCAACATCGTTGCAGACCCGGTCCCCGCAGAAAGATGCCGGGCGTCGATGTTCACCGCAAGGATTCGGGGAGAAGAGTGCACCGGAATCAAGTCATTTCCAGGAGTATAGCCAGAGTTCGAGGGTGATGAGGAGGACGATGCCTTCGTTAGGGTACCGGCGGATTCTTTGAGTCTTCTTCCTAGAATTTCGCTCGGTTTCCGATTACTGAATATTTGTTTTTCAGTTACTTACGTCGCGCTCGCTGTGCTAACCGGTCTTGAATTTGTTTCCGCTTCTTGGGGTCAGATACTGCGTGCCTAACATAGATACTACTTTTGAATGGGAGTGTTGAGGGTAGAATTGCGACCCACCAGTCGTCGGAATCCTGTGGGCTGCGAAAGAGCTCTAATTGGGAATTTGACGATTCGTCAGGCATGTTCTTCCAGACCGTGTCTCCCGAAGGTTTAAATGCGCTGAGCGGCTCGAAAGAAACGGATTCAAGCGCAGAGTTCCGAGTAACTTAGTTTCGCAGGAACAGGGGTGCGGAGAAGTTGCCTGTGGCAAGGGGGCCCAAAGATAAGAAAAAAGGATATCACCTACATATTTATTTTTTCGGCACTTTTGGCCTACCCCTCCCCCCCCCTCTACGTAACGGTGATGCCATCAAATGCCCTTTTAGAGAATGATATCCGAGGCGGCGGAATATCACAGCTCGATATTTTGGCAGTGGAAAGTGGCTGTACTAGCAGTGATTTGACAACAAAGGATAGCAGTGCATGTAGGAAGCCGCTACTGCACCATCAACGTTCTCGCACTTGACACTTACACGGCCTACTGGGTTGAACTTGGTTCAAAACCGACCGCGGTGACCCAACTTTGTTAATGAGATGAATAAGAGGCTTTTAATGGCCCGGTTATCCTTGGGGATCATGTTTGGGTGCTGCACAGTGCTCTAAACTCCCCAGCGGACCTTCCCGGGGGAAAATAAAATTGCATACAATTTTTTTTTCCGCTAGACCCTCGACCCCTCCCCCCCTCTACCCCATATGGTAATCACTTATCTTTGGGCCCCCTTGGCCTGTGGCTTTATTTGTTTCGGATGGCATCGGTCGGTGCACCAAACAACGCGACTTGAACCTGACCAGTGACTTTCTATAACGCGAGCGCCGGTTTATATAGCGTCTGTCTAGAGACTACATTAATCTCAAGCGTTTGCTCATTTCCGGCTTGAGCAACCAAGTCACTCGATTTCATATATCAGGTTATTTTTTGTCTTTTTTTTTTTCCAGAAAAACTAAGCTGATCATTTGGTCTGACTAGGGAGACTACGATTTTACCATGGTCGACTGGACGTCACTTGCGGTCGAAATCTGGGTCGAAATCGCGACTCTCCTTCCCTCTTCAGATCTCGTAGACCTCGTGCCCACCTGCTCTCAACTCACTTCAATCACTCGCCCAATTCTGTACCGCGACCTGAGGCTAACAACGATTTTCGAGGTTGAGCCCAATCTGGCTGCTGCGGACACTTTTGCACTCCTGACCCGGGATGCAGAATTAGCGCGCAATGTCAGAACTTTGACGCTAGATGGGGCCGAGGAAGAGGACTTGGATATAAATGACACTGCGATTCTTGTGCACGTCCCGTCCTTGCGCAACATGTCGCAATTGAAGACTCTTCGAATTATTGGGCATATTTTCCGGCATGCGGAGGAGGACACGAAGGCGGACTTCATAGAGGCCCTGCGTTGCTTGCGCATCGAGGAGCTGAGTCTCCCATATCATGGCGGATGCCTCGAGATGTTTTCTGAGGATCAAGTCGCGCAAATTTCCAACTTAAAACACTTCGAGTGTCGTTCTGAAATCGACCTGAACGGCAAGTACCCACTAACTATCCTTCTTTTCCAACCGCGGCTGACCCTCATCCTTTAGAATATTTCCAACCGCGGTGTCTACGCTTGCTCGCAAGTTCAGCGTCCACCCTCACCGCTCTGTCGCTGTCCGTCATGTACATCGGCTCAGAGTGGACTTCGGAGCTCTTCGACATGCGCTTTCCTCTCCTCGAGTCTCTAACCCTCGGCACTTGTGACGAGGAAATGCATACCCCTGAAGGGTTCCGCGCTTTCTTACTCGCACATAATGCATCTCTTCAACATCTCGACATGGGCTATACGCCTCGCCGAGAGATAAATCCCGCCGCCTTGATTTTCGACGAAGACGAAATCATCCCGGCGCACTTCCTGCCCAACCTAAAATCTTTCAGCGGCCACTGCAAGACCGTGCAACGTATGGCCGAGGCAGGGGTGCAAAGCCTGACCCGACCGCTCGCCACGCTTACCATCGGTGTCTGTCTCGTCGAGAACCCCAAGCGCGAAATAGACGACATGCTTGATGCTGTTCAGGCAATGCCCTCGGCGCTGGGAGCGCTCAAAGAACTCAACTTTGACTTCTTCGAAAATGAGGAGGGAGAACGAGAGTGGATCCCAGACTTTATCCGTCGATGGGGTCAAATCTGCGGGCCCTCTCTCGAGGTTTGGCGGGGATTGTTCCCATTCGTGTGGTCCTGGTCTCCAGAAGAGCTTGCAGGCTTCTTCGAGGCCTTTTCGAAACTGCGCGTTCTCTACCTTGCGAACGATTCCACCGTCTTCGGAGTCTTCCCGCAAGGCGGCAGTGAGGAATCAGAGGATGAAGGGGATACCCAGGAACCGCCATCAATGTCGGATTTTGAAGAGTATCTACGCCAGTTGGCGCGGAAATGCGGCGCGTTGGAGGAGGTGCGGCTTCCACTCAGTGGTAGGGACTCATCCTGGAAAATCGAGAGGGGACCAGGTACTAGAGTGGTGGTTCGGCAGGCACTTGATTCGGATTAAACAGCTTTATTTATTTCTATACCTGCAGGGCTTTTCTCTGCGCTATACATCCTGTCGATTCGACGGCTAGAGACTTACTACATTTACCTTCGCATGTGAATTGAACGAGTCTCAGTCTTATTCAGCTGCGCAAATGCTTGGGATCTTCGGCGTTTGACGGCCATAGAAGAACCTCGGAAAAAGCAAATTTTTATTGCGAAAATATGGGGGGAGAGACCGAACAAACCCTGAACCCAAGGCCTGTTGGCCTCGCCATCCAGGAATATTTTCGGAGGATTTTGGTTTGGATTTTGCCGCAACAGAGTCCAAGAATAGCGACACCACCGTGGGAATTCCGAATGTCCGAGACCAAATCCGTCATCTTCCCGTCCGCGTTCCCCTCCTCCGTGTATGGCTCTGGCGCTTGCCCAGTATTGCCACTGTAATATTGGCCTCCTGAAGCCTCGAACTGGTCTATAAAACCTGGCTGTACCCCTTGTTCCGGACCATTATGACGACCAAAACAGCCACTTCACGTTTGGCTGCGTCGGACAAGCTGCTTTCATCGACAATCCTACTCCCAAAGGACGCCTTAATCTCTTGTTTCATCTATTCCCCACTGGCAGGACCTAGCTCGCATTCCCGGGCATACAACGACATTCTGGAACTCGCTCGGAGGGAGGTGCTTGCCCAAAACCACGATCGCGCGACCACGCTCACTCGTTCCATCTTGACGAGTCTGCACATCCGCGGGAGCGACTCATGCATGTACGCTTTTCATATCGGCACCCAGGGCCAAGCTCCCACCGAGCTCGCCGCCTTGCACTTTGACGGTTTAGTTGGTACGTCGGTTTCCGTTCGGCCCGGGAGATTGCTTCCATTTTTGGGCGTTTATGTCCGGGGTGGTGTCTGCAAAGCCCCTCCCATCCCGGGCACTCTGCCACGCGGAGTATTGTGCCGTTTCATTTCGCTGACATATTTCTCCAGTAACATCACAAGTATCGTTCATACCATCGGACATCTATCCCTCCTGTTCATCGTGTGCCGGCCTCGCGACACCATGCTCGGCCTGCTTGGAAACCGCGCATCTACCCCGCCAGTCTATCCGTGTCATATACAGTCACTTTCTCGAAGCCGTCCGCCAGCGCCTCATCGCCGACATTTCCGACGCGTCAAACTCCAAGCAATCTGGCCGCAAACGCCTCGTTAAGCGTCTCAAAGGCGGCTTCCTCCTCGGTCCTCCCCCGAGCTCCACCGAATGGAGTAAGGGCTGGGACAATCACGCCTCCTCCCGCCCCCTCGTCTTCTGCCAGCTCCAGCTCCAAATCCACCCCTCACCGCCGCAGTTAATCGTCCACCCGCAGCTGCACACGACGCCCTTCCTCGTGCTCCCGCATGGGCCCGGGCGGCCGCTTCCCGAGGGCGCCCCGATCACCCTCCTCCCGCACGGGACACCCGCGTTCTATCTCGCGTCTTATTCCGGCCCGACGTCCGCCCTCCGACGCCAATTCCACGAGTCGCTGCGTGGGATGGGCGTGAGCGGGTGGGACGCAGAGGAGGGCGCCGACGACCACTGGTTTTCGTCGTCCAAGAACCAGTCTGAGCGGCTCGAGACCAAGTTCGTCATCGCGTGGATCAGCGTTGAGAACAAGCAGGGCGAGGACAAGGGTATTACGATTATATATCCCGCGAGTCTCTGCGTCTCCTTCGTGCCGTGTGCTTCTTCGTCCTCCTGGTGTCCGGCAGGAAGGCGGGAGCCGCTGGCGTATATCCCCGAGCTGGCGCCGCAATTGCAGCCGTCCCCACAAGTCACTGCTGCCGTTCCCTCCTCGACGTTCTTCCCCCCTGCGGCGCAATTGCACCTACAAACCTCCATCCATCCCACCTCTTGCCCCGCCTCTCCCTCTCCGCATGCTCTGCGTGCATTTCGCGCACTCACGCTCTCGCGCTCGAGAGGTTTGCGCCATGCCGCGACTGAGGTGCATGGGTACGTCGACGCTGTGGCCCGGGAGCGCGAGAAGGAGCGGGAGCGGTTACGGCGCGAACGTGAGCGAGACGGTGGGTCGCCGCGTCTCGGGCGCGCGAATACATCCGGGCCCACGCCTGCTGCTACCCCCGTCTCCGCGCCGCCTGCAACACCGCAATCCGCGCCTGTGGTACCTCCCGCGCCGCCCCTACCTCAACCTGTCGCGGGGCCCAGCCAGCAGTTACAGTCGGCCCAGGTAATGCCGTCGACCTTCTATCCCTCGCCTCCGCAAGCGGACGCACCCTTGGCTTTGCCGTCGGAGAGCCGGACGTCCCCCGTCGTTGCTGATCCACCACCCCCCGTCGTTCCGACACCAATCGCACTCCCGCCCCCCGTTGCGCCCGTGCTACAGCAAAGCCAACCCCCGGCCCCGCAGCCCTCAAACGGTTTCGACTTCAACCCGTCGTACATGGGGATGAACATCGACATGGCCATGTCTGACTTTGGCGTCGGCATGGGCATGAGCATGGGCATGGGCGGTATGAACAACATCAACATGGACATGGCCATGGGGATGGGGATGGGGCATGAACATGGGCTTTGACGGCGCGCGCGGCGCCTCCGCGATGGACTTTGACACGGACTTTACGGACGACGATTTCAGCTTCTTTGATCGCCCGCAGGAGAGCGTCGTCGTGCCCGCGCCCGTCCCCCTCATGCGCAACACCATCAACAGCAATAACCATATCGCAGGCGGGCCCATCCCGACGGAACCGCATCCCGGGGCGGGGCTGACGCCCGCTGCGGGGCCCGCGCCGCTCGGTCTCGGCGGGATGGGCGGGATGGGGATGATGGCCATGGGCATGGGGATGTCGCCGCCGCTGTTCGGGGAGAGCCCCGCCGCGCAGGTGCTTGCAGGGCGACTGGGCTAGCAATGTCTTTACGCCTGGGGCGGAAATGCACCACATCATGACGATGCCGATGCCGCCCGAGCTGCTCCCGCCCTCGCCCGGGGACACGCCCAACAGCCACAGGGTCGCGTCTGCGCCGGCGACGCCGGCCGTGCACCTCGCGGAGGAGGAGCCGCATGTGCATGCGCTCGTGCGGCGTGCGAGCGCGACCGGGGCGTATGGGATCTTTGACCCGATTCCGTTCGCGCAGAGCCATCGGGTGGCGGATGGGAAGTATGTGGTGGGCAAGTTCGCGCTGCCGAGTCCGCCGCCCGAGGCGGATGAGGAGGCGGGGTATTTTGACGCCGCGGTGCAGGTGCAGCCCGATGGGTGGCGGTCCAAGTACGCGTCGGTTACGGATCCGCGCATCGGGGTGGTCCGGAAGTTGATCGGAGTGAAGCGGAAGTCGTCGACGTTTGCGGAGGGGGGGCGGACGAATAAGATGTCGCCGTCGTGGGTGAGGGAGCACGAAGATTGGGAGCAGAGACGGGCGAAGGAAGAGGCGGAGGTGGAGGAGGAGGAAGTCAAGTCTGAGCCAGAGTCGGATGAGGATGAGGGGGAAGAGGAGGACAGTCCACTCGTGTCGCGCCCGTCGACCCCGCCGCCAGCGTACCTTCCGCTTGGGCCCACACTTTTACACACACATTTCCAGCATTCGTATCTTCTTCCACTCAGTACGCCGCTGCGTCCGCCCGGTGCAGCAGTAGCCCCGACCAATATCACGACCCTCACAGTCGCCTCTGCGTCTGTACCTACGCCGGTCTCGCCTGCAGCGACTCTCGGCGCCGCTTCCGAGAAATCCAAGTCCCTCGAAGCGGCTGCTTTTGCGGTCGGGAAGGAGGTCGTAGAAAATAGCGTATGGGCCGAGGCGTGGCGGACCACTGTGGTCAGCATGGGATCCAAACAACCTGCTTCCCGGGATGTGGTGTGGCCTGCGGACGTTAAAACCGTGGCACAGCTGCTCCGTCTCGTTCCCGACGTTGAGGGTCCGCTCGACATGCAGTCGCTGTTCTGTTTGGAACCGGCGCCAGCCAAGAGCGTGCAACCTTTGGAGTCGCCGATGATCTCTATCGGAAAGGCAGATGCTGTGATCCAGATCCTTCCGACAGCTCTGAGATTCTGGGAAAAGCTTGGACTTTCCCCTAAAGGCGGGAGAAAGGATGCTACCGTGTTCGTCCTTTTCGAGGACGACGGAGACGCGCGGCAACACCTTGTGGAGGCTTGGCTAGCAAAGGTTACTGCGATCTACCAGGTGCGTACTGCTTCCGTTTTTTCTCGTCCAATTTTAATTAATCGTTTTTAGAGCAAGCATCTGGGCACTCTGACGCCGGGGAGTCACAACCTCTGCTCAAGGGACGGTATCTTCTCGTTGCGGTTCGATTCCACGTTCCGCAAGACTCTCGGTGAGACCGCCGCTCTTTCTCTGTCCGCTCTCCCTAATCGTTTCCCAGCCGCCTTCGTTGCCAACCTTTCTCCTGGTCAATCCAACATACTCTTTTATGTTGTCACCCCCATCTCCACCATGTCCCTCGCGTCTCCCCTCCTCCGGCAGGTCTTCTCGTCCGTGAAGAAGGCGCTCAAGGCTCGCGAGGACTCGCAAACTCTCTTCCAATTCGTGCCGGAAGCCCTAGCTATATGTTCCAATGGTTTTAACCCCGCCTCACAAACTGCGGATTTGGAGGCCCTGTGCTATTCGACGTACGACAGAATCCTGCAGCCCATGGAGCGCGTCATGTCACGGCGGTTCTTTGAGCATGGAGAGCCGAGTCGTGGATACTTTCAGGATCCTGCATATACGCTCGCTCGGCCGATACACCCGACGGTCAAGTACGTCAAGCGGCCGAAGGCGCCCCTCGATGTCGTCGATGCGGGGACTCTCCTACACGTTGGCTATGCCTTCAGCGAGTGCGGGAAGTGGATCCTGAGTGCGTGTGTTGACCAGAGAGGGGAGGCGCATGATTTGGGGGTCTGGTTGACGCAGACGCAGACGCCGAACGTGGATGCAGAGGAGGGGGATGTGGAGACGTTTTCGAACGAAGAGTATGCAGTCCGAAAGGTCTGGGACTTTGCGTGCCAGTTTGCTAAGCGGGCCAACGTCGCGTGGCGGATTGTGTTCTCGAAACTCGGGTCGATGGCGGTCGCCGACCTCGATGGTAAGCTTTATGCCATTCTTTAGACTGATTTACTTACCTGCATGCCCTTAGCGTGGATGTCCTTCCTTGCGAAAACGGTCCCTACATGCACTACACTGCCCGATATCCACGTTACTCTACTCTCCGCTCAGCCAGATGCTCCTTGGACGTTCCTTCCGTCCGAGGTCCAGCACAAGGAAACACCAACACCAACACCAACGCCGGCTGCCATTCCTGTTCCTACGACGAATGCCGCCAAGTTGCACCCTAGCCTGCCCCCCAAACCAATGGCACGGGTCCCATCTTCGTCCTCGACGCCCAAGACGCCGTCGTTGTTCATCGATGTCTCATCGGCAACCTACGCTGTCTTCCCCAAGAGAAATCTTTCTCTCTCCCTCCCCCCAACACATTCAGATCTCGGCCTCTCCCTGTCCTTCGTCCCCGAGTCCGGCGGTTCGTCCCCCACTGCCTCAACCCCTTCCCCCGCACCCGAAAGCTCTTCTCCGCTCTCCAATATCTCTGGGACGAGCACCGCCCCCGAGTTCCCACACCCCCTTCCCATACGACCCCTCTCCACCACACTCCTAGTCCGTGTACCCGCAGCCTCGATTGCCAGCACCCCATCGATGCTGCAAATCAACCTGCTCGCGACGTTCCCATCTGACGCCGAGACCAATGTCAGCCAGCTGCACGCGGACATCACGAAGTCGTACCACGAGCTCGCCGTACTGTCTACCGCCCGCTGGAAGCTCGCGCTAATGGGCGCGGACCCTATCCTCCCGTTTCATCTCGCGGCTGTGGACGCTATGCGCGCCGCATTAGAGCGGGATGGCGTATCCATTTAGAATTAATTTCATTCCCTTGTTTTTTTTTTTGTTTTGGTAGTTTCTTGCATGCTTTCATACCACCCATCCTACATACATATGTACATTACCGTAAATTCACTTCGGGCACGCTTGTATATCATTCATTATTATCGTGCAGTCGTCTGTAATTATTGTACCTATATCGCCTATTATTCTGTCGGGATTGTGTTGTTATCTCGATCAGGCGCATCAGTGGCGCATCACCCAAGCACCCAGCATCACCGCGCTGCTTTGGCACTGGGAATGACGGCCCTCGAGCAAGGTGCAACAACTTCATTGTCAGCTACTGTCAACTAATTGAAAGTTTTTATAGGCACATTCTGCCCAGTGGAAAACTTGGGCGTCGGTGCTTTTCTTGCACTGTGACCAATCTGTCGACCCGAAGGCAAGTCTCAATTTCCACTTCATAAGATCGGTTAGCGGTCTAGCTACTAGTGACGGTCAGAGTAGCTTCTCAATCGTCGTTTATGCACTCGTTTATGGATCCGGTTAAGCAAAACATTGAACGTGGGAGAAACGACAATTTGCATAAACGGCTCTGGAGCCGATTATGCAGTCGTTTATGAGTCGTTTATGCGCCAAAAAAAAGTCAGGTCGTTTATTCTCACGTTTCTGTCAAGTTTCTGATGCTAAAAATTTGCATAAACGACTTCATAAACGACTCCATAACCGGCGCCATAAACGCCTCATAAACAGCTGAAAAAGTTACTCTGACCGTCACTACTGTCAGGCAACTGCTACACTAAGAATGCAAAGTTGAACGAAGGCTTGAAGGAATGTCACGGTGAACAAGTCCCGTGGTTAAATAAAATTTGAGCGCGTTCGCGAGTCGCAAGTCACGGATTCAAGTTGATCCCTCTTTTTTTCCTGCGGAGCCAAGTCGCAGGTGCTCGAGAGGTCCAATCTCTCAACAGTTCCCTGCGAGGAGCAACCACTGCAGACATATTTCTGGTATATAGTTATCGTCCGTATAAGGCTCAACAGTTACAATACTGGTGATGATTTGAAGAAACTGGTAAATTGAACTGTTGTGCAGTGTTTCGCTACGTCGTTAATGGGCCAAATTTGGCCTCCCGGAGAAACTCGCTCCGTTCTCCACGAGTTTGGGACGAAATCCTCTGATTCTTTGAACTACAGTGTAGCGCATATGCCAAGGAGTCGATGTATGACAATAGCCGTGGCAATTTGCACCATATTGTGCCTACAATCTGCCGGGCACACAAACCGTTTCGCTTCGCCGTTTGCGACTGTAGTTTGTATAAATCATTTTCCGCCTTGATCATCCATTGACACCTCTTTGTTTGTGTCCCCTTTTTTCTCTGTTGTTGTGTTGTGTTGATGATCATCCCAGCCAGCCTCCTCCCGCGTATGTTTTGCCCCGAGGCCTCATTTGACGTACTCTATTAATGAGAGAGGCAGCGGCAGCTATAAGACAGGCAAAACAATGGCCCAGGCCTGAATTGTCCAGTTAGTGCCCAATTACTGTACCATTACGTTCAAATTGACAGTATGGCGGTCAGAGTGCCCCTTTAATAAAATAGGGGTAAACATTGTGTTTTCGGGCAGATTTTGACGTACCAAAACATGAAATTCCGCTAGATGAAAACAAACTTCTTACCTGCTCAGCCTCAGTTGCTTTTTTGGGCAGAAGTGAAACATCTTGCACACCCAAAACTTTTGTTTTTAGTTCACTGAACAAAGACTTTCGGTCCACAGTGAAATTTTGAGGTTGAAGTAAAAAAGTTTAGACCCAAGAAAAAACAAACAGTCTAGAGAAAGAAAAAACAGTCTAAAGTCAAGAAAAAAAAACATAGTCTGTTTTTTCACCAATCCACAAAAGTTTTCCGACCAACCACAAACTTTCGGAGGTAGGTGGCTGTGCTAACCCTAGTCTGATGGCTTGATCCGGTGATCGCTGCAATAAAGAATCGTGTTCAGAAGGTGTCCCGCCCCTCTGTTCCTTCTCGATTTCTGCAAGCACGTATTTTACATCCACCCAATGTGCCTCCAAATGCTGGGGACAATCGGTGCATCAGATTTAATTGAATAGCCCAGTTGCGCAGTAGTTGGATGGGCTCCCGACACCGGGAGTCCTCGTTCACTCAGTTCTGCTCCATTTTCCTCAAACCTTTTTGATACTATGGAGGTACACACACCTCGGATGAATTTGCGGGCAATCTGAAAGCGATCTGTAAAGAACTGAGATGAAGCGAGGCGTGTTTCAATAAGTAGTTTCAGTGATGTCACCAGATCAAGGCATCAAACTAGGGGTTAGCACCGCCACCTACCTCCGAGAGTTTGTGGTTGAGTTGGAAAACTTTTGTGGGTTGGTGAAAAAAAAGACCATGTTTCTTTTTTTTTTGACTTCAGAGTGTTTTTTTTTTCTCTGGACTTTTTTTTTTCTTTGGTTTACAGCTGTTTGAAGATCTAATGGCACTACCCCTATTTTTAGAAGAAAGAGCATTTTGAACCCTACCAGGTTTTTAGCTCATTACTCCCTCGTTTTTGAACGGATTGACATAATTCCGGGTGGGTTGAGAGCGGGGAAGTGGGGCTTTCAATTGCTATGGGTCTTGCCCTTTAATTCAAAGGTTTCAACTGTGCCAAAAATCAGCCTTGGTGGTGCCAATCCCATATTGGAAACCCCAATACTTGCTCATTTCCCATTCGATTTGCATAAAACTGGGTTCATATTGAAGGGGGGAAGCCTAGCCTAGATTTTGTGAACAAGACATAATGTATTTATGCCAAGACAACGGAGGTTCCCACGCCTTTCGGAATTCTCCGTTAAACAGGATATAACCCAAGTGCAGGCCAAATCTCACAGAATCTGCACTATGTAGGACAATTGACTCAATTTATGGATTTTATCATGACTGGAATTAAGAAAATTGAATAAGAAACCATGAAGTTATTCAATTAACAAGTTATGGTTAAATCGGGAGGTATGAATTTGAGGGTTGTCAGCTCGGGGGAGTTAGAGCTGGAAATGCATATGAATGGAAGGCCCCACTTCCTCGCTCTCCAACCCACCCAAAATCATATCAATCCGTTCAAAAACGAGGGAGTAATGAGCTAAGAACCCGGTAGGGTTCAAAATGCTCTTTCTTCTAAAAATAGGGGTAGTGCCATTACTTATGCAAAGAGCTGTAACCTATGCTGTTCAAGTTGCTGAAAAAATCAAATGAACCATATTTTTCAATGTACCCCAAAGTATTTTTTCTCACCGTCGGAAAATATTTTTCGCGAAAGCTCAGAATTTATTTTGTCTGTTGAGCAAACCAATCCGAAGTAATTGGGGTGGACAAGGGGCCTGGAGGCTTTCCACGACGCCCCAGGACCCATCACCGCTCCCCGACTCGCCGCCTGGTGTTCAAGGTGCTGTCGGGCACAAGACATGAATCAACCACTGTTTGAGGCTGTTGTGCACGGGATTGCTGTGCCTTGCTTAGCAGAGGCCTCTTTCGTGCCGGCTGCTCCGATTTCAACCCAAACAAGGCGGCTAATTCGAAGGAGGGAAGAGGAGAGGAAGATAGGATCATAGGAAATTTACATGTACATTGAGGACCACTAAAACACGATTAAAAAATTGCGGAAACCCCTGACAGACTGAAAAGGGCGGAGACTCCGGACCGGATGGTGTTTTGGTGATCATCAGCTAAAAGAGGCTGCTGCCCAGCAGAGCCAAACACCACGGTGCACAACAGCGCCAAATGTGTTCCCGACCATGACCCCGACACAGCACCGAACTGTGGGCGGTGGTGGGTCGGGAAACCACGACAGCCCATCGGGGACGTCGTGGGAAGCCTTCGGACTCTATGTTTGCCCTAAAAGACTTTGGGTTGGGTTGCTTAACGGGGGAAAAAGTTTTCTTCTCGCGGAAAATATATTGTTTAACGGGTGAAAAAAATAAACTTGGGAGGAGGGAGGGAGGGAGGGAGTGTATTAACCGCGGTGGTCCCTAAAAGGAACATACGGGTTTGGGTGACTCTGAGAAATATAGTCTGTATGATTTTTTCAGCAACTTGAACAGCATAGTAACCTTTTTTTACTTCAACCTCAAAATTTCCACCGTGGACCGAAAGTCTTTGTTCAGTGAACCATAAACCAAAGTTTTGGCTGTGCAAGATGTTTCACTTTTGACAAAAAAGCAACTGAGGTTGAGCAGGTGAGAAGTTTGTTTTCATCTAGCGGAAATTCATTTTTTGGTACATCAAAATTTGCCCAAAAAGACAATGTTTACCCCTATTTTATTAAAGGGGCACTCCGACCGCCATAGGACAGGGGGGGTGACGCGTGACAAGTTCAACCAATCCGACATTTCGACACGAGCTGTAAATCAGCGTGACGGGCGAAAAAATTCGACATGGCCTCCGATGTGCATGGTTGGATTGGAAAAGAGTTCCAGTATCGCCGGGAAGGATTCAGACTGATTTTGGAACCTCTAATTGCCATTTTCACTCAAAACTCTTCTTGAAGACAATTTCAGTCACGGAAATCAATCAGATGTTGAAATTTTAGAGTGGAAGCAGAGATGTTTGCCCAGAAGGTTGGAAAATGGTTGAATTCTTTTTGGAAAATGGCAGACAGAACAAAAATTTCATTTTGAATTGTTTCATCGGGATTTTTCGCCGCGTGACCAACCGCGAGACCTATTCGACATCGGCCTCTGTGACGCGTTACCACGACCGAAATTCGATATCGACAGTAGAGTCCGTGACGCGTGACTGTCGATTTGAATGAAATGGTACAGTATCTGCTATGTATGCGCCGGGAAGAGTGAGAGGAGGACTTTCCTTCAAAGTATGTAACTTACTCGAATGATCAGTAGACTCGAATGCCCCAACAGCAGAACACCTAATTCACAGATGCAGAAACTATTCTGTACTAAGTTATCGACAGATAAGGGGTTTGAGGTGTCTTAAACTTGATCTATGGATGTGAACGGCTTGTGCAGCTGAATGAACCTGCAAGTGATGCAGGATGGCTCCAGTCTCAGCAAGGGTCTGAAATCAGCGAAAAGGTGCAATTTGCAATTGGACACTGCATGGCTCGGGCTCGACTTGAATGAGCAACTTCTGCGTACTGTAACTGGCAGACTTTTAAATTGTTGCAGACGAGGGCCATCTCGCGAGCCTCCCTATACAGGGTTCACTTTAATATAAGTGAGCTAGTTTTGAATGTTGAGAGAATCTATGTTGAACCGCACCGAAGGATTTAATTAGGACTCTTCTACCCCCCAGTGACAGTGGAAGCCAACTTTTGAGGGATGACTGCGACGAACGAGCGGTCAACGAACTGTGGATTAAAAAGACTGGAGATGCTACAGGTATGCTATGTGCGGGTATGGATAATACAATCTAGTCTGCGGTAGTGACAACAATGCGACAGATAAGCTTATTAATACTAAGGAATGTCATGTGGCTGCGATAAATAGCTCGAGTTTTTATCCCGAGACATGAAGTGAAGCTGAATGTCCGTCCTACTCTCCTCATGTTCTGTGAAATCTGATTCGTTCGCCCCGGTACGCAGCTCCCCGGTTATTCCCGTGTGTTGACTAGGAAAGCGCACACCGCTCAGGTGAACGCCGGGAACGGTGTTCCCACTGGCAGCGACGGTATTGAGGGTAGGGAGCGTGAGATCCCCACGGCCGCGAGTGATACCCAGCTTGGTGTTGCGGTAAACACGGCACGCCATTATGCTCGTTATTGTCACATTCGGGATGACCAGGAAGCCGTGGTAGACCGGGCTCACGGGGACGAAGATCATCACTGTGGCGACAATATTAGCAACGACTGTGATCCTGATGAAAGGACAATCAAACATAATAATGAAAGCACCATCAAACAGGACGCACAAGTAATACATCTGGCCGTCCATGAAGAGCGACTTTGAAAAGGCAGGCAGGTTGGCACCACTAAACAACACCTTGACTTGCTCCCCGGGTGCTTGCTGCTCCGCTTGGAAGTTTGTGATAAGCCGGTAGGATATCGCGAAGAAGACGATTGTGTCGTTCACCGTTATAGCGATCCCTGAAAAAGCAAATAATACCGGCGGAAAGTGCCGCGGCACAGCGACGCACACCGTTGGATCACCCAACCCAATCGCGCCCACGGCGACGGTGGTGGTTATGGACGAGGCCAGGACTGCAAGCCACAAACACCCGAATATGATGGTAGGCAGCAACTCGCTGTCAAAAATGGCGCGGACCCGGAAGAAAAAGAGGGAGGCCGTCCCGGACACGCCAATTGGACAGAAGACGTTGAACGCAGCGTAGGCAACTGTGCAGTCCTGCAGGGGGTACGCTGGCCGGCGAAAAATAGTGTTAACCGCGCTCTTATAGCAGATTATGAGGACTTGCAAGCAAAAATCGTGAATCCCAGCACATAAACGAACGAGGCAATTCTGTCCGCCAGCATATTAGTTAACTTGTCAAGATGGAGGAGAAATGTTCTTTACCTCGATGCAAAATATCCCACAGTGGCTGCGTTCAACCGATGTCGAGAAAACAGATAATATTCGCTCCGGAGATTGTTCAGGATATCCCAGACGAAGACCTGACATAATAAGGAACTCCATGAAAGGCCAGGTGGTAATAGACATACCGCCGTCGACCCAGCGAAGACATACGCCGAGATCACGATTTGCTTCTGAAGGTCGGGCGGGAGTTGCTCAGAGGCCCCCGAGGATTGAGACATGTGAGTGGCCACGCGGGAGACTTCGAACGAAAAGAACTCGATTCACAAAAGATTTCGGCGAGTACTTTTATTCTGGGGGCATTGAAAGGAATGAGATCGGAGAGGGTCGCTGCAGAGATGGGAAGTCAATTTTCATCTAGTCACTGTGGGTTTGCCGGTGCCCAGTGCCATAAGACGGATTAATACAACTTCGGCAATCGAAACATGGGACAGCCATCTATGTAATGATCACAACCCGGAGTAGGGTTGGTGGTGATGGTGAGAACGCCGGGGACTGCCGGGGATTTTGGACCACCTTTCGATGCCGACTCGTCGAAGCAAGAGCACTAGTGTAGGTTCAATGGGTGAGCATACGACGTAAACGATTGAATTTGAACTGAAAAGAGAGCTGAGTGCGGGCCTAGGCTCAAGCACGATGCCCTCACCGCTCAATCCGCTACTCGAGATAGTAGAGCCACTCGATAGACGCTGAACTATGAAGTTTGTCGCCGATTTTGGCGATATTCGTGTCGTGTGCATGTATTATTTAATTGCAGCTGTCAAGACTCAGCAAAGTTCCAATGTTTGCAATTGGTTTGCAAGACACGTTTTCAGGACCCCTGAATATACACTTGGAGGCCAGGTCCCGGCCGGAGTGCATTTGTCGGGACAATCAAAAAGGGCCCACGCTTTTTGAGTATGCAGAAATCGTTCTGTTCAGCGACCGAGCATTTTCGGTTTTTTGGGGGGTCCAAAATTTGGTCAATTTTTGTCGGGACCGGGTACCTGGCGTCGAAGTGCATATTCAGGGGTCCTACCTTTTCTGACTTTTGGCAGAAATTCAATGGCAGAGCCGCCAGTCCGCCCCAAACCCGCCTAGTAGCACGATGTCAGATTATTGATGAACACAAGGGTCGACCCTAGACAGGGTTTTTTTTGGAATACGCCAGTGGGCGCGGGCACGCGGTGGGCGTCCCCAAAATGGAACATGATCCAAATATGGGTCGAACTCAACTAGTAGCATAACCCCCAATCCATGGCTGCTGGTCAGGGTCATTGCCGGCGTAGTCCAGGTGTCCAGAGGCCCAGATCGAAGAAACTAAGGAGCAGCAGTAGGGACGTTAACGCCTGAAAGACTGTCTATGGAAAGGAAGCGCAGCTCTAGCCCCAAGGGATTCTATAGGCAACGCGAATTTGAATAACATGACGGACATCCTATTCAGTGTTAGAGTAGAGTGCGAGAAAGAACAGCTCGACTACTGCCACAAGATCCAGATTCCAAAGCTTGAAGGTCACGGTCTTGCAGAAGGAACAAGAAGAGAGAGAAAGAGAGTGGCACTTGCGACGAGTGAAAGAGAGCTTATCTAGGCCGGGGCGGGGACACAACGTTGTTTCCAATCGTTGTGCGCGGAGAGCGGAGCTGTTTCGTGTTTGGTGGTGCTTGGGTCGGATCACGCCATCACACGGCATCTCGGCTAAAACGCAACCACGGCTTTTTCTTTTTTCTTGGAAGGAGTGAGGCCGCCAGGAAGGGCAAGACTGAACTGAAAGTGAGAAAGGCAGTTTTTCCCACAGGTAGCCACACGTCCAATTTTCCTTTTCAGTTGGTACTAATTCCAACCTTGGTTCAACTGGATTCAACTCGATTTGGCTTGGTTTCAAATTTCGTATAATCGGTAATGTATGATACAAGTTTTTTTTCAACCTTCGCCAGATCTCCCCCCACCCCTCACCCAATCCGAAATTTTAATCCCGACGTCCCCTTGCGAGCATCCCCCGTCCCTAATGACACCCGCCACCACGCCCTCTCCTCTCCCACCGAGTAGCCGGATTCCGAGACGCAGTAGGACCAGCAGCGACGCAGATCACCATGGTGGCGTTCCCGGTCGGGATCGCGACGATGTCGGAACTGCACAATCAGATACGGCCAAGACTGGCGAAGAAGAGGAGCAAGACCCCGTGGACGAGGACGAGGACGAGTGAAGAGTGAAGAGTAGGCGGGCGCCATTTTTTTCTACCTACATCTCAAATGTAAACTACCCTGCACCTTTTGCCTTGAACCTGTTTATGTCCTAACCCCAGCCGCACCTCGGCTTGTTTAACTTGTTCGGGTATCTCGGTGATGTTTCGTCCTTACTTTTTGTTAAGCTGGCGCATTTCGATAACGCTCGAGTGGTCGGTCGGTCAACCATTTAACCTATGGGTTATCAAACACTGCAGACAATTGTCAGTTCAACGTTATCGCAACCCCACCAGTACGGGTCTTTTGATGGTACGTCAATTGTTCTACATCCCTCATCGGGTTTGGTTCTGAAAGCCAGACTGACATTCTATTTAGATACACACGCATTGAGCCCGACAGAAACTGGGGATCATAAAATCACATTTTCAGGTTCGTGCAGGTGTCTTGAATAATTCGTAAACTAGTTCGTAGAATAAGTATCGTAGAGGGTTTGGAAGTCGTCAGAAAGATGAGGAATTATGCAGGCACTAGTTCGTAGAATAAGTATCATAGAGGGTTGGGAAGTCGTCAGAAGATGAGTAAATTATGCAGGCATTAGTATAAGATAGGCTCTACCAGTCAAATCCGAAAAGGAAAAAATCAAGGGTGACCTGGAGTCGCTTTGAACTCTTGCAATAATTTGTAACGATGGTCGCTCAGTTTATTCTGGTCAACTTGCAGGGCGGAGAAGCGCGCAATGGCGGCCTCAATTTCACGCCGGCAGGCTGCCAACTCGTCGTCTGTGATGTCGGTTTCAAGTCTGATCCAAGAACGCTAGGAGGGATGCATAGTTAGCTGAATGTTGTCGAACAAAATCAGAACGGAAAAAAACTGTGTACCTGAATGCTATTCTGGATTTCCGTAAACTGTTTGGTGTAGTCTTCGAGCTTTTTCGCAAGCCCGGTGGTAGTCCGCGGATTCGGAGTCTCAGGGTGTGGCGCGAAGTCAACCAAGAATTTATCAAGGCGTCCTAGCAAAAAGTGTTCAGTCGCGTCGAAGAAGTCGAAGCACAAGCTGTGACATACCGGACAAGTCCCTCCAGCTTTCCAGTATGTCGTTGGTGCCAGGCCTCTTGCTTACAATGCCCCAGCGGTGCGCAGACTGTGGTGTCGGAGGCTTTGGGGAGGGAGTACTAAAACCGCCAACGATGCGAATTGTGTGTACAGAGTGCTGCAGCTCTGCATAGATTGAGTGACCGAGAGCAGGTACTCGCAGGGCATGAGCGCCTTGAGGAAACGAGAGCTCAGATGAATGAAGAGGATCGGCAACGCAAAAATTACCTCTATCGTAGTGGTTGCCAAATGGCGGCATTTAGTAGCCGCGGCTATCGCGCGGTCGGCGAGAGAGTCTGGGCGGAAGAACACCGGCCGAGAGTCGCTGGTGTCCAGTGAACTGGGCGGAGTGGGGCGGCGCGGGCTCATTGTCAACGGGATTCGGAGGGATTGCCGTTGGATTCCGAGTGTTTTCTCCATTTTTTGCTGGATCCTGAACGTTCGTTCCCGACTTTTTCGTTCCAGATGCTAGTATGTGCTCGGAGCGCGACGCGAACCGCACCCCTGGCGACTGTCTAACATTGGGGAGCTCGGTGTTTCTTGAGTGCGGAGTACTATGTCTTGGCGCATTGTCAACTCCAATGGACAGGTTACAAGCCCGGTTGTTGTCGGACCCGGGGAAGTAGGTGTGGGAGTCGTCCAGCGATTGTTCACCGTGCTGCCAGTGGGGGTTTGGGTGTGCCATGCTGCTTTCTGCGCCATGCTGCATGGGGATGGGAGGGCGGGAGTGGGAGAGTGGGTGAACCGAGGCCTTCCACCCTGCGGGTCTTTTATCAGCAGCAGCTGCCTGAGGCATAGCGTGCATAGATGCGTCCCGTTCAGATATAGGAGGAAGTGGCTTAGACTGGGACATTTCGAGAAGAGAAAGGTCCGACTTTGTGATGGTCTCGCATCCAGGTGTTAGGTTTAAATACCGTCGCGGTTGGTGGCCACAGTATGGATTGATGTTGTGGGTCCGTGATGGAGCATACAACTTACAAGGCCAAGACAAGAACTTGAAGAACAAAAGGGTAACCCTTGGCGATATTGAGAGGGAAAAAACAAGGTACAAGAAAAGGCCGTTGTTCGCGTTGAAGGCTGTAGCGGGCACTGTTGGCGGTTTTTGGTTGTGAGCGCAAAAACAAGGAGGGTAACAGTCACATGAGGTGACTGATCGCGTATTATTACGCGACTTGGCAACTTGCCGCGGCGGCATTTGAATTCAGTGGCCTTTGTTCTCGTTTCTTTACCCGATCAGCGCGTATACTGGTTCATATATATCCAGGTTCTTTCAGCTGGATTCGGACTTTGAGCCGCGGAATCAGAGACCAAATTTGCGATTGAGAGGATGTATTCACGCATGTGGCGCAAATTCTATCCGAATTCCACGTTCCAGCGTTTCATCCTTGCCGTCCCGAGGAACCTTAAGCTTATGCTGGTGTGCTTCTCCTAGGCCTGATTCTGTAGGCCGTACTGATCAAAGGTTGGATAGCCGTGCGATTTCAACCCGCGCATGGAAAGTGAGTTGGCGGACTCGGAGTGTACTCGTGGCCATCTTCCTGTGCCGAATGATTTCACTTGCTTTTTTCCTGTATTCGTCGGGCGATTCGGGGCGAAGGTGTTCAAGTCGAGACTCTGGAATCATATTGCAAGCCAATCATGACGCGGATGAATCGATATTCCTTAATTTTCCAGCGATATTCAGGAGGGTCCGGAGGCTCCCGGAAACCAAGTATCGGCATCGGAGCTGAGCCAAACTTGCAGAGCCAATCGATTTTTTTTTCGAATGCTGTACCGTTTGTTGTTTCCTATTTTGACGCGCAACATTCCCTCTTTCGGCCACCATCTAAGATCATCTATCCGAGTCTCATCTCGGCCCTGGACTCAGCCAAGAGTCGACAGAAAGAGTCTGGTCATACGAAGGTTTAACAATTCAACCCTGGCTCGCCTTTGCAGGCGCTCTACGGGATACAAGGCCCTTTCGCGACCCCTGAAAGTTATCAGACTGGCTCATAATTTCAACAACGGACACCACCTCGTCGGAAGACACCTCCCACAACATATTCAGCTTGTCCCTATTCCCCCGCGAGAGCAATTCGCCCACATTGCTGCCCGCATCGTCCTCACTACGATGGACCCGGAAACGTACCCACCCCGAGTCCTACCGACGCCTCTGGGCCTCAAGAAGGTCCAGCCGTACTGGTATCCTTACACCACAATGGCCAAACTCCGCTGGCAAGGCCGCGAGCTCCTAGAAGTTGTGTCATCGGAATTTAGAGACCGATCGTTGGAATACTATGTGGGTTTTGTGTGGATCGCTTTGCCTTTAAGGAATTCATTGGATCTCAGAGATACGCTTTGGAATCCGGAGTCACTACTGTCAACGGCAAGATTGCAGGGCCAGAGACTGTCATCAAGAACGGCGACCGTATCGAGTACGCTCTATTTTTTCAGACGAGAGTGAAAGCCACTGCTGAAGCTCCTCAGGAACATCGTTCACCGTCATGAACCACCCGTAACTTCGACACCTATCAAGATTCTTCTTCACGATGTAGAGCGCGAATTCATTGTTGTAGACAAACCCGGCAGCATCGTTCGTCCGTCAGAATCTCCCGCCTCCTTACCGTCTCACAGTCGAGTCAAATAGCCCATCCATGGAACCGGGAGATACTTTAAGAATACACTCATAGAAATTCTGCAGGAAGAGTTTGGCTTCAAGACGTATCGTGTGTTATTCGGCGGCTACCTGTTGCACTCTTCTCATCCTGCGACCGCAGCTGTCAATAGACTCGATCGACTAACGTCGGGCCTCATGATCCTGCCACTGACGTCCAAGTGCGCAAACACCATGGCCAAAGAGTTCGAAGTCAACACGGTGCATAAAGAGTATGTGACGAGGTGCAGAGGTGAATTCCCAGAGTAAGCTTCAGACATCTTTATCGTGCGACTCGGCTCATCGACTCTCATAGAGAGGAAATTACATGCGAGGAGCCGCTTTTGACCGTAGATCGGCAGATGGGTCTTAACATTGTCCATCCTCTTGGGAAGGTAGGACAGTCGACCCCTTCATCTGACTCGCTCTGATTTCGGCTAGCCAGCAAAAACGGTGTTCAAGCGCATCCGGTACGATGCCCATACCGATAGCAGTGTTGTTCTCTGTGAGACATCCCCGCGGCGTAGTTTGCTCGAACTGACCTTGCATAAGGCGAGCCGCTTACAGGACGCTGTACGCGCAGATTTCTTTTTACAATACCCGCATTCTCATCCTATTTCAACTATCAGCGCACCAAATTAGGGTCCACCTGCAATTCCTCGGGCATCCTGTCGCGAATGACCCAGTTTACTCCGAGAGGAGGATATGGGTACTGTCGCTTGCCATTCTCGTTATCACGCCCTCATCCGTTCTTGGACTTTGCAGGGTGAACGCCTCGGAAAAGGCGGCATTGACACAACACCAAGCGACGAGCGCGTTGCTCCGGCCCCGCCGCCTCACCTCGAGCAACAAACAGAAGCGAATGGTAGCCCAGAATCTTTGACGAAGGTCATTCCGCAGCCAGAAAAGGCTGAGCAAACTCCCGTCGTGCCCCGTCCAAAACTTCTTCCCCGTGAAACGGGGGAGGACATCGGCTTGGGCTCCCCTGTGCCACTGTCTAGCGAGGCGGTCGGAGTAATCACGCAGTTGCGGAACATGAAGGTCAGTGCTTCTTTACCCTTACGCCGCCGCCGAAGAGTGACGTGGAGAATGCAGGACGAGGAAGAGGACTGGGGACGCTGGCGCGATGTGATTTTTCGAGCCAGGGGTGCCTTAGCACCGGCTGGTATGAAGATCAAGCCCCCGGGACCACAGAACAAGCGGAGGCGAGGAAAGGCTGAATTTGAGGGTGACAAATACAATCCAAAAAAGCCCAACGCGGCGGCTCTTACCAGCGGTTCTGGCACAACCAGCGAGGCACCTGCGTCGGCGATTCCCGGGGCCAGAATTCACGGTGGGCAAGGAACTTCTACATCCGACGATGGCCCTGCTTCCGCTTCCGCGACGATAGAGTCTATTGCCTCGTCATCCTTCGATGCTGCAGATCCAAACGTGCTCATCGTACCTGATGGTGCTGCGAGCGTGCAGCCACCAGGGCAAGCTGAAGCAACGGAGTCGCACGATGATCGTACCCCGTTGGGGGCATCTTCTCCCCCACCTTCCGCGTCGGCCTCCGCGCCCAATGGCCCTACGCCACCACCCTCAGAGGACTCCTCCGCGCCCCCGCAGCCACCGCAATTCACGGTGCCCGAGGTGGTCGAACGTGCATCTGAGATGGAAGCCCAAGCGGAGGCCACGACGGTCTCTTTGTCGGAGAACTCGTACTGCCCCGAGTGCTACCTCCCGCTGCACCCGGATCCCAAGCCCGAGAAGCTGTACATCTTTTTGCACGCGCTGAGGTACAAGACGAGCCTGGGCGAGTTCGAGACCCCGATGCCCGAGTGGGCTGAGCAGGGATGGGACTGGGATCGGTCGTAGTTTATTCTTTTGGGCAGGGTGCGCGTTTTTGCTTTCCCGAGATCTGTGTATTTACGGTATGGGTCGCATTGGTAGAGCACGCGATGTGATGGCAAGGAGAATGCCGTGCATATTGGTGATTTTACAGTATAATCGTGCAGACCCAAATATTGATTGACTGATCCTGCCCGACGCGCTTCGCCCCCAAAACGCAAATAGCTTTGCGCCGAGGATAGAAGGCTTCAGTTCAGTTTAGCGTCTTCGTGCATCCGCTCGAGGCGGACGTCGTCCGTTCGGCAACGGTTCTGGTGATGTGCTAGCGCGACGTGGCTTACGCCTTCCAGCGGGAAATTAATCGCCCTTGAAGGCAGGTGGGGCGTAGACTTGGCCGTGCTAGAGCCACGATATGGATTGTTGACCGAACACATCTAACCGTTTTCCCTCTTGCTTGCAAAGCTACAAACGGCCCGCGCCTACTTCATTCTTTGCGGTGGTACCTGTCAGGATCCATGAAATTCTATCACTCTGTGCCATGAAACTGTTGCCCGAGGCCCTCCCTCCGACCTGAACGAGGAAATGTTTCGCCCCTGTGGCGGCTACTACTTACTCTCGCCGAGGACGGATCCACCTGTAGGTCGGCGATGACGATGGCGTGCGCGATGTAATCTGTGTCAAATGCATTCCGCTGCAAATTAACGCCCGAAGGGGGCTCAAGATCGCACGTCTTGTGCGTCATGGACTTGCTGAACTCTCGGGCAATAACCCTTACGTCCAGAAGCATCAGGTCTGAATTTGTCATTATACACCGGTAGGATGCTTCTGGTATGGGTTACTGCTTTCTCTTTAAAGCGCGATTTTTTCCGCGGATATAAACTCCTGCGAACAAGACGAGCAACGGTCTTCACTTCCCCCTCAATGCATCTCATATTACTGATCGCCTGCCTCTTCGTCTTCCTAGTATGCTATACGACATACAGACACTTCACGCGTATCTCAGTCGCAGACGTACCTGGTCCCGAACCCTCCTCATGGTTGCTCGGTGTGTCCTCTACTGCCGCCAGTACGAAGCCATCCCTTACCTTTGCCCAGGGAATATGCCCCAGTTATTTGGCGGCCAAGTAGGAGAGGTATTTAGACTATGTCATGCTTTCTTGCTAGTATTTGAGTTGACCTTCGATCTCGGAACTCTGTAGGCCGAATTCAAATGGCAAGAGATCTACGGTGGCGTCGTGCGTATCAGGGCATCGTTCGGGGTGCGTCCCTATTGGTCCCTAGCCTAATAGCTTACGCCTTCTTACTGCTTCTATAGGAGGACCGACTCCTTGTAACTGATCCCAAAGCGCTCCAGTACATATACCAGACCTCGGGCTATCGCTTTCACAAGCAGTCGGAGCGCATCGAGCTCACCCGGCTGATTGGGTGAGCATCCAAAATTTTGCGAATTTACTGACTCCAGCTAATTGGTTTTCTAGTGGGACGGGGGATTTTATGGGCGGATGGTACTCCCAGGTCTAATCTTGATTTTCCCAAATTGACCCTCGTTAGGCAATGACCACAAAAGGCACAGAAAAGTTATGCTACCCGGCTTTTCTTCTGGCGAGGCGAAGGCTCTCCTCCCTCTATTTTTCTCAAAGGCTGCTCAGGTACGCGCCAATCACTCCATTTACCTTTATCGAACCCCCCTCTTTCTACAAGATCGGCGCGAAGTGGAAGGACATCATCGGGGTCACCGCGGAGCAGTCGGCCGTGCTAAACATCACCGCGTACGCTGTTAAATACCCTTTGACCGAGCCTATTCTGACCTTTGGAACATAGATGGGCCTCACGCGCAACGCTTGACGCTATCGGAGAAGGTAGTGTAAAGAGCCACCGATCCAGTTGATGTTTTAAGACCACCTCCATAGCTGCGTTTGACTATCGCTTCGGGGCCATGGAAAACGTCGACAACATCGTTGGGACGGCTTATAGTAATGTCTTGTGCGCTTTCTGTTCTTGGACGGAACTCGTAATGACCCTCGACTATAGCATGGACACCTTCGGCTCCCCATCTGACGCGAGTTTACTTGCACTGAGCATGTTGCAATATGTCCCTCGATGCGTTCGCGAGTTCTTGGTCGATCACGTCCCTTCTCAAGGCCTGGAGCATATTCGGTATACCGCTCAAGTGACGACGACTGTTGCGCGTGAACTCGTCGCTTCAAAGTCTGCCGCGCTTCTGCAAGGCAAAGGTAGTCGGGACATTATGAGCTTGTTGGGTGAGCTTATTTATGAATCCGCCCTCCTGCCTGCCTCGGCTGACTCGATTCCGTCCCAAGTGAAAGCAAATGCGTCAGAAAACGAGAAGACCAAACTCAACGAGGACGAGCTTCTGTCGCAGATGCGGACAATAATCATGGCCGGACACGAAACCACCGCGAACAGTTTCAGCTGGGCCATCCTCGAGCTCGCGCGGCAGCCCAAAATTCAATCAAGACTGCGAAGCGAGATACGCAGCATGGAGAGAATGATTCACGCTCGGGGAAGTTACGAGTTTAGCACTTCTGATATTGAATCCATGCCCTACCTGCTGGCGGTCGTAAAGGTTGGCCTAGTCGTTTCAGAGTTCCGGCAAGCTAATCAATGAAACCAGGAAGTCCTGCGTTTCCACCCTGTTTCATTCAACAATTTCAGGCAAAGCGCGACCGACGATGTCCTCCCCCTCTTCCGGCCTATCACTCTGCGATCTGGCGAGGTTATCACAGAGCTGCCGGTGCCCAAGGGCATGAAAGTTATCATCTCTATTGCAGCGTACAATCGAAACAAGGACGTCTTCGGACATGATGCACATGTCTTCAACCCGAACGTTGGCTCGACGGCTCGATGCGCAAACCGGAAGCTCCTGTTGGCGCCTACGCTAATCTGTAAGCCAATTCCCCGGTCCTACAGCATATTATCGTTGACGACCCGAGCCAGGCTAACCTTCGCCGGAGGATTAAGGACCTGCATCGGCTGGAGATTTGCGTACGTTCTTTTCACTAAAGGCAGAAAATCTGCTCATCGCCTACGCAGAGTCCTGGAGTTGCAAGCGTTCTTAATTGAGCTGCTCAGCGAATTCGAATTTTCGCTCACGCCGGAAGCTACGCGCATCAGAAGAGAGGCATGCATTGTGATGGTGCCCACCGTCGAAGGTCAACGAGAGAAGGGGACGCAACTCCCGCTCAGGGTGTCTATCGCGTCGAGGGATGAAGACTAATAATTGTGGTTTTGTTTGACACTGTTCCCGCTTGATACTGTTCCCGCTTTATCATGATTTACACCATTGTTTTATTACCACCCATGTCCTCCTTAGCTAGCTACGCATACTGTATCGAAATTAAGATCGACCGTTCATCATAGTCAAGCTTCGGACAAGGTTGCCGGCGCACGTACGGATATAGATCCTACAAGACACTAATACATGAATGAAACAGGAGGAGTCGGGCATCACTGGAAACTCAGTTAGTGTTAGAACGCCCAAAGGAATACAAGTTGTTCACCTTGATGAACTTGGCCATGAACTTCTTGTGAAACTCGGTTCTCAACAGGTCATTGACAAAGTGCGTCGGCTTATCTTTGGTGGAGATAGCCTGGTTCTTGAAGATCAGGTCTAGACGAGGATAGTCAGGAATGGTTAATGAACGGAAGAAAAAGTGCGCACCGTCGTCCCATCGCTTTTTCACGGCAAAGGTTCCTGGCACAGTGGTGTTAACGCCACTGGGCACTTGCTGCCCGAGAGCGGCAGCAAGGTTGAGCAGTGGGTTGCCAGTTGCAATCTCAGCGTCCCGCGTCGCTGCGTCGGCGTCCGACTGTTCTCGGTCTATCCGTGCCTTCTCTTCTGCTCGCTCCCGCTTGATCTTTTCGAGTTCACGAAGAAGTTCAGCAGTTTCGTCATCGTCGTCGTCCGAGTCCGAATCAGAGTCGCTACTGGCCAAAGTGATATTTATTAGTATAAGCAGCATGAAGATACGAGTAGACACACCTATCATCCGCGTCCTTGTCCTTCTTCTCCGCCGTCTTGCTACCTTCAGCTTCCTCCTCCTCCTCGTCATCTTTGTCCAGGTCCAACGAGTCTTGCAGCAACTTTCTCCGTTTATTTGACTCCTCATCTCCCGGCCCACCCTCCACCGCAAGCGGCGGCAATCCCTCCGCCTTCCTCTTCTTGTTCTTAGCTTCCAGCTCCGCCGCAAACAGTTCCGACCGCAAGTCCCGTTGCTTCACCTCGGCCACCGACGTCTGACCGACTTGCCTTGAAAACCCAGTTATTTAGATCGCGAATTCGCCAGAAATAATTGCTACCCGACCGGAATTTCAGCTTGGTGTGCATGGCCATATCCCGCACAGAGAACTGGCGGGAGCCACCCTTGACATCCTTTGCCTGCGCGGGGTCCCATGTCGGTCTGTGCGCGGTTGACATTGATTGTGGTGGGCGGGAGCAAGTTCGAACTCCGCCATCACTTGGCACGTGGTCTTAACCACGTCCACGAGACCAAACCCCATTTCTTGCCGCGCGAATACGACGCGTTCTTGTAGGCCAGAATCAATGGCAAACAGACGCAGAGAACCCGAAAGTGCTCCGAGTTATATGTACTTGATTTTCGGAGAAAAAATTGCGACTGAGCGAAATTGGACAAATGCGCCTGACCTTGAAGTAAGTGATTCGCGGGAACTGGGAGTTGCACCTATAACAGAACCAGCTCCTGCAGCAAAATAATATCTACACGTAATATTCAACAGGCCTATGATACAACCAAGAAATTACCCCTCCCCCGACGAGGTCGTATAAGTTAACATCCGTGGAACGCGTCGCTGCATTCCCGGGCGTTCAAGGGACAGAAGGAGGTCCTCGAGGCCTTGCAGTCACTTCCGGCGAGGTCGGAGAGGGCTTTGACGGATGGAAATGCCGTACGGGATCTGGCAGAGACTCCGGCTGTCGCGGCTCGCGGCGCTGCTGCCGTAGCAGCTCCCGCTCAGCTTTTCGTGCAGCCCTATCCGCCCTGATAGATGCCCGAAGTTGTCGCTCCTCGAGGTGAGCGAGCTTCATCCTCTCGTAGGTTTCACATAATTCCATCAGCCGAATCTTTTCGTTGGAAGCCTGTCAGCGATGTGTGGGTAAGTGTTCGTCCAATCGGCTCACACGACACGCAGAATGAGAGCCACAGACGGGAGTTTACTTACTGCGAACTTCATGGACAGATAAAAGAATTTATCCGCGAAGGCATGCAATTTGAGGAGCTCGCCTTGGAATGTTTCGGTCCGTGGGGGTTTTCTGAGCAAGTGATCGGAGAACCGTATGTATTTTCTAAGGTTTCTAGGGAAATAAAAGGTTAGCAGCTCTACCTTCTTCAACAGATAATCGTACTTTAGCAAAGACACTTCTAGAGCTCGACGTTTAGTCCTCCAGGATGATTCCCGGGGTGGCATATACTCCGTCGGCGTTGCAGTCGTTCCAGGAATCGTTTTGAGACAATTATGTACCGCAGCACAAACGTTGGCATTCTTGGCCACCTCAGGCGTGTGCAGCATTGCAGAAGTCTCAATGAAAAACTTTGAAAGTGGTCAATGAAACGAAAAGGAGCAAGGGAAATAGGCTAGTTACATACCGTAATAAGCCGACTTGTGTGGCTCGTAGCATCGTTGACGAGCCCGTAAATTTCGTGTGGGTCGGGGGAGGGGTATGCGTGTTCGCAGGTCTCTACGTCACAGCAGGATTCATCATGGACGTCGTGTAAATCGGGAGGGGCATCGGTGGTAGTAGTTGGCCCGAAATTGAAGCCGTTTAGCTCTCCGAGAGAGCTCAGCTCATCGTCCGATCGAGCAGACCGATGGAATGGATTGCTGGACCTTGACATTATCGTTCCTGCGTCCGTCGGGGTCGTCACCAGAGAACAAAGCTAGGGCCCGCCATGCGGCATCCACACAAAGCGCGTATATAGGCGCCCAAAACAAAGGACAACTTACGGAATTTGATTGGCGCCCAATAGACGCCGAACATTCTTTTTAAACTACTTCTTCCATCTTTGGACAGTGGGATGGACGAGAAAAAAATTGTGAGCAGCCCGTCATCTATCTAGGAGGAATTGCCTTCAGACAAAGTTCCCCTAGTAAATTCCGTGGCGGATTGGCGGGGAAGTTAGGCTATCGACACGAGACTTGCACACGAACGATTGTACGACACCAACCGTACGGCAAAGATTTCCCAGCGGGGTCGGAGGTACCGTACATGCGCTGCTGTATGATCGTCCATGGGCTCTTGCATGGACGCGCCAGCCGAAAAGGCAGGATCAGCGCCTCGATGCGATCCCAGTACTCACGTTGGGTCCCTGCTGGCCGCCTCCGACGAGGTCGCCAACGTCTACATCGGAGGCACCCCGCACTTCACAGTGACGATGAAGTGAAAGACGAACTGACTGTTTGCGGGCACCACACCAATACGGATATGAAGGGGCGGTGGCGTGGGCTCAATCTTTAGGTTTACGGGTGCCGGATCTGAGGGTGATTAGCTTGTAGGTGCGCGGGCAGACGCACGCCCGGAGCACGCATAGCCCACGATAATGAGAACGATTGACAATCAAACTGTTAACGGCAGAGGGTGCGTCGATTTAGATTCAAGGCAGATCCTCGTAGCTCCGATCTCTCTCTCTCTCGAGAACGCCCATTGTATTGAGGAGAGAAGGGCAGGTAAGAGAAGCAACAGGATTAACCTCGTATTTTGGAGGATCCGATCTGTAGAGTATTGAATACATCAGAGAGAAACCCACATAACATACTGAGCACAGGCAGCAAAAATAGCCACGGCTTCCAAGACTATTTTATGAAATGCCGCACCCCTACCGCAGTTAGATTAGGTTGAATCCGGGTGGTGCCTTGTTGTACATATTTAGCATCGCGCGATAAGTGGCTGGCTCCGTCGAAAGCCAGCGGGAGGGACTCCGGGAAGGCCAGAGATAAAAGAGCTAGATAGCGTCTCGACTGCGGCCGCGGGGGTTGAGGAGGGGTGCCTTGAGGGAGACTAAGAAGCACGGATTTTTGTATAGCGTGAACGTGACCCAGCTGGCCCTTGGTTTGGAACCGCACCAAAAATTCTCGACGATGAAGTCTGGTGAAAAAGAACAAGGTCATGAACGATTGAGCGGCGATCAAGCACACAGGTGCCTCGTTGGCAACGGCCATAAGTCCCCAGATTCGAGTTTCAAGGGTAAGCCGGATAAGTATGCGGGCTCATTTCCTGTCTAGATTTTCAGAGGTCCTGGCGGCAAATGCGAATAGTTTTTAGGAGTCCGATCACAAAAAGACGGCCAGGAGAGGAGTTTGGAGAGCCGCCAGAGTGAAATAAGATCCGAGAGGACGCCGAGCAAGTGTTTCGGTCAGGTTGAGATGAAAGCGCAAGGAAAACTGGGGTTACCAAATTGGGCATTTCTGATGAATGATCTCTCTCCCATCAATCTCCTTTCTTCCGCGTCCAGTTTATTGTATCTGGAACAAAAGCGCCATGGAACAAGGTCTCCGACTTTCCAGTTAACGGACCTCTCGTGGTTACCACCACGAGCAACTGCCTTGTCTGCTCATGACCATTGTTCTCCCCGGTTGCTCGTTTATCATCTGTGGGCCCGAGCGCCACCGCTTGGACTTGTTCTATTGTATTCGACGAGGATTTGTATTTTCTGGTGTGGCAACCTGCCATATTTTAACCGTGGCCTTGTCCGCACCCACTTGTACTGCAAAATGTCATCACAGCATCCCCTTCGCCGCGACATCGACACCGACTCTAATTCAGTCTATCATGTAAACGATAGCACGGACACTGCCCAGGGCTCTTTGTCGTCTGGCCACATCCTTCAGCCCCAGCCTGTCATGGCGACTCCTGGCTCTCTCGTCTGGGGAACGGAACGCGTTTACGACGAGAATTCCTTCGGCACCACTTACTTTCCGGGTCCCGACAACTCGTTAGGGTTGTTCGACACCGACCCAAAGCACTGGACCGCCGCTAGCTCTCCTCGTGCTTCCCCTCGACACCCACCGACCCCGCCCTCTGGTTTGGAAATACAAGGTTACGAGATTGAGGGCGGGTGGTCCTTGGACGGAACTCATTATGTTCCTCACCACCGTGCCATTGAGGAGGTCGATGAGGATGTCGATGCCAATGTCCTGCATTTGGCCAATCATTCGGCAGTTTTTCCTGAACAACTCCCCGCGACAACGACCCCGCCGCCTCGTCCTAAGCAGCGGCCGATCGAACTTATCCCTTCCCCCCTTCTGGATCGTCTTCCACTTGGTGATGAATCCAACACACGCACCGACCTGCTCCCCCCTTCCCCACATCATCACGAATTCTCTCGTTCCTTCGAGTTTAAAGACCACTCCACGACTGTATCGACGTGTTCATCACCAACGAATTTATTAACGCACTCTCAAGAGCTCAGCATGGTCGAGCAGATCCTAGCGTCTATCAGGATCGGGTTCATGGACATCATGTCTCTGCATACGGTTAGTAACCGTTCTCAGCGTCTCTTTTCTTTTGATCCTGACATTCGCATCAGAAATTTGGCGTCCTGCCTGCATCTGACGGCACCGGCATGTGCAATACCGTGACCGATGCGCTCTATGCGGTCCAAACATCCCTCAAACGCCACCGTGCCGTCGTACCTGAGCAATGGCGGCTGCGCACTGGTTCGTGCCAACGCAAGTACGACCAGAGGTTAATGTCCCTCAAGAAGTAAAACCGTTCTTTACACTCGTTACGACCGCTGCTAACAAATTTACAGGACGCTGCAGCGTTTACACACCCTGTCAACCGCCTCGCCCCGGATAAATCAAGTCGACAAATTTTGCAAGCTTCTGGAACAGTACAACACGAAGCTGTCGGATTTAGCTGTGAAAATCAACGTTCGTGTTCCGTGTGCCCACAAGCAAAACATTCCCTGATTTATTTTCTTTGTTCCGTCTCCAGGCGACGTTCGACCGACTACACGACCGGCATTGGAACACCTGGCTTGCCGGCGTGCGCACTGACCTTCAGTGCCGAGTCGACGCAAGAAAAAAGGAGCGGAAAACCGCACGCGCCGCCCGGCTGGGCCCTTATGAATATTCGATCCACCGACAAGGCCGTCGTCCCTCGGTGGTGGAAGTGTTATGATCACGAAGAAGATA
The DNA here is from genome assembly GCA_029378385.1 of Mycena metata. Lineage (NCBI taxonomy): Eukaryota > Fungi > Basidiomycota > Agaricomycetes > Agaricales > Mycenaceae > Mycena > Mycena metata. Next base: position 401,531 of record JARKIB010000086.1, on the reverse strand, counting down.
TCGATGTCTGAAACGCTCTCACGCTCTCGCAATGCTTTGCAATTTATATACGTAACTTTATTCTACCTGTACACCTTGTACTTTTATCATACGCGATACGCGGAATTCCGCGTGAAAACCGCATTACATACTACAAATCGCCTTCCCGAAATGGCTATTTGGTTTCCTTTTTAGGACTTGTTTGTCTTCAATAGAAAGTCGAGTACCTGAGCGCTGCGGCGGGTTTATCTCCTCCGTTAGGGTCCATTGCTCCCTCCTAGTTAAATTGCTCAGTGTCATTCGTCAATATCCGTTCTACATCTTCGACAGCGCACTCGGAGCCCGGGCGTGCGATCAGCAAGGACCGACGTCGATATACATGTGATCGCCGCTTAAATCGCTCACGACCTTATTCCTTTTCCCTATATCTTCACACCCACCTTTGAGGACGACTACTGGGTATCTTCATTTTGCATTTGGTCTAGCATGACTCCTCCTAGTGCCTGTCCTTGAAGCCTACGTGAGTTCTCTGCCTATCGAACAAAGACCCAGCGACATCATGCCCTCTGTCAAGACTCGGTAGAAACTGTCTGTCGTGGGACCACCACGAACACGGTCTGGATCCACTTTTCTGTATCCGGGTCAGGAACACGGAAGAAAAAGAAGCTCAGCTGTCCATCTCCCCTCGATCGACGGCTGGAAATAAATTCTAAATAAAACCCTGCTACGACATGTAGGTACTAGATCGACAATATTAAGTTTGCGTATGGTACAATTGCGGGCCAGAGCAAGTCGTCCGAATGCGAAGTAATATATACACGCCTGCCTGCCTGCCTGCCCTCGCTCGAATTGATCCCGGGTATGAGATTATTATGTAGGTCTGGCCCATTTTTCGTGTCTCGTCGTTATCATTCGCGCCTAAGCACCGAGGGCCACGGCGACAGTGCGCCCACCCGTGAGCAGCAGTCCGTCCCAGCACCGCGACGCCGAGCTCCATCCATCCGAGCAACTCCACCGCACAAACGCGCCTAGAACAAGGTCACGAAGTTGCTTGGGAAGACGTGCCGCCCCTCTTCCCTCCGATTCTCATCCAGCAGCTCACCGCTCCACCACCCGTCGTCCGGGGTCGCAGTCACGGCAATAACATCCCCCGCCTGGAAGTCGAACTCCTCCCCGATCGTCGCTGTGTAGTCGTATAGCGCTTTCACTAGTATGACACGGAGTGGGAAAAAATACACGAAGCAGTAGATTAGTTACGCACCATAGAACAATATCCGCCCGCCCTCGTCTGGCGGTGGCGTCGGCGCACGGTTGGGCGGGTTATCCTGGTAAGCCGTCTGCGAAGGAGGTTGCGGGGGCAGCGGGGCCGACAACCGCCTCGGCTGCTCAGGCTCAGGCTGCCACGTCGAGGGCGGCGGCTGTTGCGGCGCCCTCGACGGAGTATTGACAGTGGCACCATTGCCATTGGGGATCGCGCTGGTGCCGTTGTTCACTACATGCCTCCCGTTAGGCGCCTGGGACACCGCGGGATCTACTAGGCCCCGATCCTGGTACGGCTCGGCGCCTCGTGTGCTCCCGGCGTCTCGCGTACTCCCCGCGTCCGATTGCGTGTCCGCGCGCTCCGTGCTGCGGAGTTGTTGCGCCGGCGGCTCTGGGTTGGCGGCCTCCTGGTCCTGGTCCGTTTGATAGGCAGGGGCGGGGCGGGCGGATGCGCGGACGAATTCCGCGGGTCGTGTGCCAGGGGTTGCCTTCGCGGACGGGTCGGGTTGCTGGCCAGGGTAGGGGACGAATACCGGCGGGTCTGGGATGGAGTTGCCCGTACCATACTCTTGTACAAAGTTCTCGACGTCCTTGTCCGGCTCCAGCTGGTCGAGCACCGTGCGGATACGCTCACACGACTAGAGCCGAAAAGTAGATTAGTGGACAGTATGGGCTTAAGGGAAAGCGGCGCACCTGATCATCGGAGACACATAACGTGGAGACGGCATTGGCGTACATCCATACAATGTCTTTCATGAAATCTAATCGGTCCTCCTCGAGATCTTGACTCGCGTCACAGAACTCTTTCCAGTCCTTCTCCCAAGCAGGCATCATATCCAGCACCGTCTTGGTGAAGCTGGCAAAGTCCTTTTCGTTGGCTTGCACCGTCTGCTGGGCCCTCCGCAGCTTGAGTTGCAGGCGCTCGACATCCTTCCCGGGATTGACCGAAATCTGCTGTGTGTACGACGCGATGCGGAGACAATCGCTCTCGTACTTTTCGCGGGCCTTGAGGACATAGGATTCTTGGGTTTGCTTAACTTTGAATCTCTTCTCGAGCGGAGTTTGGAGGTTCTTCCGATGAGCAATTTGTTTATTCAGGAGGGCCGTTGTTTGGGCCTCGAGTTCGGAGCGAATCTGGGAGGCAAGGGCCAGATGGGTCGTTCCCTGCTTCTCGGTCTCTAGCCGCAGCGTATCAAGAGAATTGCGTAGCTCGCTGAATAGGAATAATCAGCACCCGTTTCCCGCGAGGATGCAATCTGCTAACCCGATTTCGTCCTTTCCCAGTGTAGCTCTGGCGAGGCTAATGAGTCGGTTAGAGTAATCCTCCTCAATGGCCGCTCTGAAACACATGTCTCAGTACCCTGTCCACCTAAATACCGCTCAAGCTCTAACTTACCGCTCTTTCCAAAAGTTTCGCAGCTCATCGGTCGTGCGAGCAGCTCCCCGCATGCGTGCGAATAGGATATTCACTCCTCCGTCCCCTACACCCCAAAATGAGTTGCAAAAGTCTCGCGACGTGCTTCCGTTGTACAGATCGACGCCAGGGGATTTGGCAATCGCATATCGCGACAACGAGGTCGAGGACGGCTGGCGGCGGACAGCCATATCGTCGGGCTCGTAGATGGTGGTGGTGGTGGAATGAGAAGGGCGCTTGTCACTTGAGGTCACTGTGCGGGCGACAGATTTGATGGGTGATCTGAGCGGCGTTTCTTTAGCGGTGTGGACGGAGATTCTCGCATCAATTTCCCAACAGCCCGATCCTTCGAAACGCCGAGCAAAAAATTCGTTGGTTTCACAGACGTTGCCCTGTTCTTCCCATTTTTTTGCCTTGGAATTTGAACTGGGGAAAAAGGTTAACCGGGAGAGGCCGAGGTGAACATGAAACCGGAGATCGGAACAGCGAGAGTCTACAGTGGAATCAAAGATGGGGAACCTAACCTATGAAACGTGAATTGCGTTAGAGACTTGTTGGAACGTGTTCTCGGTCCGTGTTTGATTTTTTTTTCAACAAAAATGACAGCCCGACCCCGAGGTAAAATTCAACAGTCAGCACTTTAAGGATGCCGTCGGCGTTCAGTATTGGAGCGGTCTAATTGAGTTGCGCTGGCATCAAGATACTGCAGGATATGTTCCGATTGCAATTGAAGCACCGGTTTTTTAACAATTAAATTGCGATGCCACTTCATGATCAACGGATAGCCGTTCTGTTCTAGCACGGTCGGGAATTTGTCGCCTCAACCTCGAGGTCGCCAGCAGTCCTGCAAGCGACACTTCTTCTTCGCATTTTAGCACTATAGAGACGAGTTGGGGACGAGCCTTGAGCCCAAGATCCCCGACGTACTTCATGATCGAGCCGACGGAGCCGACGCTCCGTCAAGCGTCGGGAGGCCAGACATTACCGAAGAGGGGTAACGAGACGGTGAACCGCTATCCAGCGGGATAATGAGTATCACAGTTGGTGGAGGACAAAAGAGGTGAGAGACACGGGATCTCTTCAATAATATCGAATTCGCGGGAAAAAATCTCGTAGGAAGCATTCCGCAGGCGATGACTACTACCATTCAGTGTGTTCTGCTAGTCCTGTGGTTACCACGCCATCGTAGTAGGCTCGCAGGGTTATTATGTAAGCTTTCCATTTTGGGAAACCACGTGAGCGGTCCATTAACGCGTTCGGACCTGTTCTGACGCAGCACAGACACAAGGATACAGTCGTTAACCGGGAAGCGCAACAACACCACGTAGCGCAACATCGCCAAACAAACAGCTTACAAGCACCGCTGGACCGTCCTCGGACCGTATACCCCTGTTTTCGAGGTCGCTGAGCACGATAGGACACATCCCGAGGGTCAAAACATTTACGACAACCCAGAAATACGAGTTTTATTGAGCAAATACGGGGAAAATGGTCAAATTTCAAGGTTTTTCAAGTTCTTTGACACCATCTGGTGGTGCGGCTGGGCTGAAAACTCCTGAGGATGTAGTAGGGCATTGTACCACATGGCATAAAAGATATCTAGCCAAGCAACCCAAGTATAGCTCCATAACGAGCCATGTAAAACTGACCATCTGACAAGCACTAATTGCGGTGATGGCGCCCGAGTGCTAGAAGCCAGAAATCTACAACTCTGAGTGTGTAAAGATGTTTTTGAGGTTGGTGATAATGCTCATGAATATTCTAGGCTGAAAATATGTACTGCATTGGCCTCAACTATTGACCATAACTTGTTGCGCTTCCACGTTATTTGGCCAAATTTGGCCTCCCGGAAAAATTGACGCCGTATGGGCCCGTCAAGTGCTCAAACCCCAAGAAGTAAATTGGAGGTTGGAATTCATAACCTTATGAGTCACTTAGCCCTTGGCGCGCGTAATTTGGTCCAGAAATGGACAAGATATAGGCGGCGCAAACTCAATGTTGCGCTTCCCGGTTAGCGACTGTATGTGTTTCCGTATTCTAAATGCCTGCTGTTACATGACACAATATATCTGCAGTAAATTTGAGGACAAGACTGGCTAAACTACTGAAATTACAACTTTCCTCGCCGTTTCGGCCGAAAAGAGCGCTTGATGTCCGAACTCTGCACAAAAAGGCCTTGGACCCCCTAATCCTGGAGCAGGACACTCGGTAGGATGTATAATGACTCTTAGTACCAAATGTCACGTCTCATCCAGCGTCGACGCGTGGAATACAGTAAAATACACGCGTTGTTTGGTTGTGCATCAGCTATCAATTTTGATAACATCGGAAGCCGCTTATTTGACGTGGTAACTAACAGACTCTAAACGCGAGGTACGAGCGCAATTTTTATAGAGCATCTGTCTAGAGAGACTAGTGTTCTGCCAGTGATCATTTGAATATAGTTTCGGCGCACATAAGCCAGACTCCGAGTCGTTTCGCGGTCCTTGCAATCTCTGGGGATCTGGGGCGAGAGTTTCAGTACGCTAGCGCCTGGAAGCTTCGTATGTAGGTGATCAGATGTATCGTTCCGACGTTTACGAATTCAGAGGATACTATATCATCATAACACAGATTAGTCGCGCTGCGCAGACCCCGTACTAGGGTTTAGAAACCTGTATTCCAGTGTGGGTACACAATTAGCCAAAGTCACTCTCGGCCGCATCAACACCAAGTTAACGAGACGGCGCGCTCGGGCCTCGACGCGAGTCAAACGCGACGCGTTCAGAATTAGCTGGGCGTCGATACCAAGGGGCAGATAAACGCGTCGAGTGCGTAAAATGACCACGAGGTCCCCGGGGGGAAAGCGCGAAGTTCAGGAAAAGCAACGCGGGACGCCTCGCACGCCCAAGAAGTGAAGTTAGCAAGAAGAATGGAGAGATGTGAAGTTGTCACCGATCGGGTCACGGTTTCCGCGCCCACCTTGACTGCTCAAGCCGCTGCCTCGTGTCGCCTAGAGCATTGAAGGCATATCGCCTGGTAATGTAAAATGTAAAAGGGATTCGATTCCACATCAGCGTCCCCACGGCAAAATCGAACCTTGAGATTGAACATCACCGAGAAGCCCGAACAGGTTCAGACTGTTCCGCGAGGCGTGTGTACCGTGTACTCAGATAGTAGACATCTTCCGTGGGTGTGGAACAAGAAAGTTTCAGGAAAGAGAAACGACCAGTGGAAGAACTTGAAGCTCAGTTTTCCAAATCCGGTCCACAGACCGTGACCACGGGAAACCAACTGAACCTTCTGCTTCAGATCGTACAGGTTGGTTCGGATTTGAAAGGAACCTATCGCCCCGGGGATTGGGTTTAAAATAGCACACTAGGTATAGACTCGACTGAATTAACGTTTTACAAACAGACTCAGTTCGACTCGACCTTTTGCCTTGATTTGAATTTCTTCACCTTCCATTTCACCCCTATCATCCACCTTCCAGCCGGAATACTGAACGCAGTGGACCCTCCCTGGCTGACGATCAATAACTTCTTCTTGAACGAGCCTGGCAGCACGGCGGAAAATCGCTTCTTCCGAACGAAAGGAAGAGGAGGTACTGATGGCCCCCATTGCTCGTCGTCCCGGTCCACCTCCCAATCCTCGTCTAATAGCGGGAGACTCTGTACGAGACAGTAATCATCGATATGTGGGTAGCGCAGCTTGTCCTCCGCCACGAGTTGGAAAGGTGGTGCGGCGGCACACAGACGGTCGAGATCGGATGGGCCAAGAAGCGTGGCAATGAGATCCAGGATCTCTAGAGGCACCTGATGCAAGTAGTGGTTCGGCTGAATTTTTGCAACGCCGTTATTTCTCCTGGGGGCGCACAAGCAGTGGTATGCAAGGCGTCCGATGGCAGTAATTCCAGGCGTCGATGGAGATTCAGTGTGAAAGGATGGTAGGAACTGAAGTACTGCGGTTGATTTGAATCCGTCGTGTGGGTCGACCTGGACGACGACACAGTGGAAAAAGGAGAAGAGGATTCCGTAGGTCATATAACCGGGTTGGCGATTGAGGATCACTTCGTCGACAAGTTGAAGAGTGCTCTTCTTCATGTTGCGTTCATCGTCAAGGTGAGTCGTAACGTGCAGACATATATCTGAAGCCAGCCACGAGAATTGCGACTTTTCTTGGTGCGGGTGTTCGTTTCTTTTTAAATCGGAGAATAAAATCCGCCCGCAAGTTACTTGAACGAGGTGGACGCCGAGAGAGAGCATTTCATCGGAGATGTGCTCGCGATCAGGCACTGTCTCTAAAATGCAGATATCGCGGCCGATTGAGAGCGATATGATCGTGCCGATGATGCCCTCGTAGAGCGCAATTCGAGCCGCTTCACAGTCGCCGATGTGTCCAGTTGCATCGTGACCAAGGAGCTCAGATATCGACGAATACGCTGGGTTTGGGCCCATGTAGTTAGCGTACTCGTGAACCAGCTCGTCGTTCACGTGCGGCGGAACCGATTTCCAGTTGTAAATGTGCTTTTCGGGGGTCCGGGACGCATAACTGCGGCGGCCATAAGAGTCAAACCCGATGCACTCAATGAATAATTCCGGCGTGTCGGGCATACAGTTCAGAGCGAATAGAGGCTCATCATCGACTGTGTTCGCCGAGTTAGTGAGCGATTGAAAAAAACAGACCGATACACTTGCCAAGGAAAACTTCATGGTCCAAGTCGATTTCGTAGACAAACGAAACGTCGTGACCCTCCACAGGCGAATCAGTGATGAGATAGTTGCCTTCCTCGGAGCCAATTCGTTCTCTATTCATTTCTAGATGATGATCCAGCGCCGTCCGAAGGTTCTCGAGCCACTCCTGGTATGCCTTTGCGTCACCGAGCGGGATTTCCGCGGCAACTTCGACGCCTAAGCCTGGAAGCAGCGTCAGACGAGGAGGGATAATCTAGGTTGTGATGATTTACCAGCAGGATAGCTGTCATATGGATTGTAGTGACTGTGGTAGTATCCTCTGTGTCGGTAAACTCTGGACAGTGGAAACAGTAAGTACGTGAATCAGAGTCGATAAAGACCGAGTACCTAAATCCATGCGTGCCCATCTCCGTACGCCAAGCACGCCGAGTACTTCGCGGTCGTTTCGAGGTTGATTCAGTGGCCTGAAGTGGCAGCGTTGTGGATGGTGGTAGTTGGTGGCAAAGGAGTTGTGATCGTGAATGACTGCCGAGTAGTCGGATCAGCGGAGGTTGAAATTGTTTCAACAAGGTATGTCTTATCACTAAAACCGCTAATCCACTGTTGGTACACGCGGCGACTCAAACACCGAGTCCTTGAGATGTACAGAAGTCATAACTTACAAAGAGAGACGAGGCTCACACTGTACACTTTCAAATCGATATACACTGTTCTGCTCTGTGAGCAAAGTAGATTCACGGATTGAACCTCCACCCATCGTGTTGAGCGTTTGGGTGTGGTATGCCACTTGTCGATCAAGTGATCGTGTGGCTCGAATTAAACCGGAAGTTCAACATCGAGGACAGCAAAACTTGTTCATGGTTTGTACCATATGAGGTGGCTGCTTTGGTTTGCATATTTTCGTTCACGATTAAACTCTTTCAAAACAAAGGAGCATCACCCTTCACCGAATCCTTCGAACTCGCCTGAAAAAAAGAACAGATTTTAGTTACTCGGAAGGGCAGATCATTCAACTTAATTCACCTCCTCTATCTCCCATGTCAATATCGCCGCTTCGTCCCCACCAGACGAAATATTAACAGATTCACTTCCGCGAAGACCGACAACCAAAACACATGGCGAAAAGCCCGCACGTACGGCGGAAAAGCGCTTCTTCAAGAGAGATGTTAATGTGCGCATGTCGGAGTCCTCATCTTCATCTTCTCGATCGTTCTTCAAATCCTCATCCAATAACGGGAGGTGTTTAACGAGGCGATAGTCTTCGATATGCGGGTAGCGCAGGAAGTACTCGGCCGCTGGTTCAAACGGCGGTATGGCGGTGCACAAATTCCGTAGATCGGATGGACCGAGAAGTTTGACAATGAGCTCCCGCACTTCGAGCGGTACGTCGCGCAGGAAGTGGTCGGACGGGATTTTGTCCGCGGTGACAGCACTTTCTGTGTGCAGACAGTGATATCCAAGGCTGGCTATAGCGGTGATGCCGGGGGTTGAGGGAGACGTGGCGCGAAAGGACGGCAAGAATTGCAACGCTGCCGTGGAGTGGAATCTGCCCTGTAAATCGATGCGAACGACGACACAATGGAAGAAAGAAAATAGGACTCCGAAGGTCGCCGCGGACCGAGGTTTGGCGTCGATCTCGTCGACGAGTTCGAGGACACTCTTCTTTAAGTGACGTTCGTCGTCGAGGTGCGTTGTAATACGCAAGCACACATTTGTAGCCAACCCTAAAAACTCCGACTGCGTGGCGGGCGGACGTTCATACGTTTTGCATAATAACGTCCGACCAAATGCAAGTTGCAGCAGTTCTATGCCCCTGCAAACGAGGGCAGTCGAGATTTGTGTGCGATCACTAGCAGCCTCCAGAGCAAGGACTCCGCGGACAAAATCAAAGTTCTGCATCGTCCCAGCGACGAGGGCCTCGTAGAGTGCAATGCGAACAGCCTCGCAGTCACCCGCAGGACCGGAGCTACCAAGCAGTTCAGGAATGGCCGTACGCCCGGAGCTAGAGCTCCGACGAGTGTCATATTCGTGAACGACCTCGTCGTCGACCTTTGGGGCTGTCGATGTCCAGTTGTAAATATGCTCGGCGGGGGTCGATGATGTATAACTCAGATTGCCGTAGGAGTCAGATCCAATGTACTCGATGAATGAATCCTCCGAGGTGGGCATATTGTTCAGGGCGAATAAAGGTTTACCATTAACTGCGTTCGAGTGAGCATCAATTCGCTCATGAAAGAAAGACAGGTGCTTGCCGAGGAAAACTTCGTGGTCGAGGTCAATTTCATACATCCAAATATCGATACTGGGAGCCTCGTTGCTGATGTAATATGCGCCGGATTCGATTCCGATGCGCTCCTTGTTCTGCTCGAAGTGGTGGTCCAATGCCTCGCGAAGCTTCTTCAACCAGTTTCGGTAGGCCTGTTCGTCGCGGAGAGGTACTTCCGACGCAACCTCGACTCCAAGATCTTGAGAAAGAGTCAGACGAGAAAAAGCGGTTCTGAGAGAGGGGACTACCACGAGGATAACTGTCAAATTGATTGTAATGAACGTGGTAGTATCCCTTGTGTCTATAGACTCTGGAGAAGAGGTTAATATGAGAATCGGCGATTAAATTCGTTAACCTGTATCCCCAAGTACCCATACTATGAAGCTCGGAGTGAAGGGCTAGAAAGGAGAAGTTGGTCACTTGTTGGTCACGGCGTCCCCTCGCGTGATTGTGGGAGAAGTTTTGGCGGCCGAAAAGCCGAAGATAGGTACAGTCGTGAAATACATTTCTTTCTATTAACTTACAGCGCTGCGAACATCTTCATCCGCCACTCCTCATTGCCCTTGGCATCCGGCTTGGGCACCCTTTCTATCGGATCGACTTGCCTCTGTTTGGCCTTGTCCTCCATCCTCTGAGCCCACGAATCCTGAGGCACAGTCTCGTCTTCTACGACTGCTTTCCGCCAGATCTCCTCAGCCGCCTCGATGAACTCCTGCTCAAACTCTGCTAGCTCCACCTGCAAGGCGACGCCCTCCGCCTCGTGCTCCGGTGTAAACTGCGATAGATGCGGCAAAAGGTGTCGCGCGTCGTCTACAATAAATAAAATGCTGAGAATGAATCCAACAATGCGGCAAGGCAAGTACCTTGCGTCGCATTAAACCGGGCAACGAGCTTGGTTACCGACTTGAGCAAATACTCTTCCTCGTCCGCGGTGCCCTTGCGGCCGGCATTCCGCTCGATTTTACGCTTGGAGCGAGACGTCCGTCTGGAAATTTGAATTACCAACAGCTCCCTGCAGAGAACAGTTCACACCGACTTTGATGATTTGGACATTGACGTCGGAGCCACCGTATATCGAGTGAAAGCAGTGGCTGGTATCGACACGTCTGTCATCACATCGACGTTGTGGAGATTAGGGTCATCTGCCATTCCATAGAAAGCATCTGGAGGAGGTCAGTCCGGAAGGATGCTGATTGAAAGTCAGTACACACCCGGCTCCTCGGCTTTCTTCACTCGAAGTTCGCGGATACGATGGAGCTGCTTCCTCAGCTGCTCCCTCATCTCGCCGATATCTTCTGATATTTGAGCTCGACTCTCCAGTGCGCCAGGATGAATGACATCGACCAAGAGTGCCGGAGAATCCGTAAGAGTAACCTGCGCATATTATCATTAGCAACAGCAATCGGGTTTCGAGGGCGCCTCACTATTCGACGGGCTTCAGAGAAGCAGTTGCCTTGCACGAGTGTAATGACGGCCTCCCGCACATCTTTGGCGTAATCCAGGAGCACTCGTGCAGCGTCGGAATACCGTTTCTTGGACGCGAGATCCTCTGCCGAGAAAGAGCGTTGGCAATATGAGCGCCGTTGTTTCGCAAGACGCACCTCCAACACGGTAGCCCATGTCGGTAATATCATCCTGTGATGCACCGGTGCGGCCAGCCAAGTCGAATAGCTCTTGCCAATCCAGCGCCTTCTCGTGCGCCACCATGGCTTTCGAGAGAGCCACAGCTTGTACAAAAACTGCGAGCAGACGGTAAACAAGCTGAAAAAGCGAGGTCCGAAGGAAACTCGCCTGATGCGGCCTGGCGGAAATCTCGCCGCTCGAAGAGCCAGTCGCCGTACACCTCCAAAATAGTCTAGAATGAGCCCGTCAGTCAAACAGAATGGAAAAGGTATTGCCGAAGATACTGACAGTATACTGCTCCGTCCCCTTCCATATCGAAATCGCCAGCTCGTACAACTTATGCTGCTCGATATAAGCTAGAGCCTCGGTAAAGGAACTCGAACCTGGCGTAGAGTCGTTGTTAGACCGAGGATATGCAACGCTACAACGATCCTACCGGCGAGGTGAAGATTCCTCAGAGCGCTGTCATATCGCTTCAAGTGATCGTCTATCCGGAATCGCTGGTAGTACTTCTCCAGCGAGCGTAGCTCCCGCAGGAAAGGGAGGTACTCCCGAGGATCCTAAACCACATCAGGAGGGAACTGCAGCGCACAAGGGAGGGCTGCTGACCTTTTGCGCATGTTGCGCAATCATGAGCACGAGGGAGAAGTCGTACATTCCGAGCGCGGTGTCGAAAAGTCGATCAGCATCGACCAGGAAGATGATGTACTTGACCGCGTCCTCGACGAGGTGCGAGTCCGAATCTACATGAAGTTCTGTCAGTATTTAGCGAAACGGGGAGCGGAAAATATTGCCTTTTAACCGCAACAAAAGTGCAAGTCCGGCCTCTGGATCTGGCGGCGTCTTCACCATGTACGCCGTCAAGACGGAGTTGACATATTTAGTCAAATCCTTCCGCTCTAGTTCGATGCGAATGGCATCGCACAGCTCTGTAATTTTCTCGGGGCCTTGCGAACCTTGCCTATTGAAGGATTCAGTCAAATGACACGATGGAAGTTTCCACAATACGCACCCAATACCAGTTAAGAACAAATTGATATAATCCACCTCATGCACCTGCTCGAGGAACAAGGGCAGGTTCTCCAAGAACGCTGCATGATCATGCTCCACCAGTGCATTCAGATCGATCCGGTGTTTCCGGCACGACAAGAACGCCTTGCGATGGTTCCGTCTGCATGCCCAGCGTTAGCCGCGTCCTCAATGTTACGAAAGGCGAAAGACATACGCATCCAAATCCCGCCTAACAACCTCCATCACCAACGGCCGGGGATTAATCGTCTCGAGGTTCCCCCGCGGCATCTGCAGCACGAGGCTCATCGCGCTCGACACGCCGACGACGATGCGCGAGCCACGCTCGACGCGCCTCTTTTCCCACGTGCTCGGTAGTTCTGGGAGGTCGCCATCCTTGTCGGTGTCGGTAGGAAGGAGCGCAGGCAGAGAGGCAAGGGGGGCGAAGGTGGCGTCGTGTGAGCTGGTCGCGAAGATGACGAAGCCTGAGGCGACGGTGAAGGAGGTGGCGTTTGAGGCGAGGGGGCGGGAGGACGTGGAGGGTGATGTTACAAAGAGCTTCCCGGAGGTGCCGAGTCCGATGTACAGCGATGATGATGGGAGTTGGGCGGCGTCATTGTGAACATCTACTTTTTGGGCGAGGAAACAGAACTCGGGGAAAGCGGCGATTTCGGTGGCCGATGCAGCACTGGAATCGACTTGAGGTCAAATATCAGCTTCAGTGCGCGGAAAGGAAGGGAATAGCTAACCTTCGAATAGCTTCCCACTCGGCGCCTGCCAAACAACGGACCTCCCCTCACTCGGGACCAGCCGCCCGTTTAGCAAAGGCAATTTTACGCTGATGCTGTTCTCTACCTTCCCCTCGCCAATCCGGACCACAGTAATGACGTCCTGTCCCTCTACTGTTGATCCCAGCAGGTGCACCGTCTCCCGAGCCGTTGAAAATACGACTTGGCGCTGCAGTCCTTCAGCAGCGACACCCGCAAACGTCCGCACGGGTTGCATGATTTTCCCGGGCCCAGGCGTGAGCCTGGTCCCAAGCTCCCAGAGTTCGAGGTAGCCGGACTCCCACAGGAGCGCGAGGGTCTCTGTCGTCGGAGAGAGGCTGGTGTGCACGGGCGGCGTCGTAGGGGCAGAGAGCACGAGCTGATGGGAGGACATGGGCGGGGGGACATTTTGCGAGCGGAAGGGCGTTAATAGTACTTGCGCTGTTCAAATAGATGTCAGCGGAGCAATTGCGTCGCGAATAATTTAGCGCACATCCATCGAGCACCACAACAGTACCCGAATCATTTGGCGGGCGCGTAGATGAGGCGCAGGTCTCCCAGGCATATGTTCGGCGGATGATTTTGGCTGGAGGCGAGATTAGGGTGGACAATAAATACGCTTTTGAAACATACACGAAGTGGTTAGTACGACGTTGAGCGCTTGCTCGGGGTGCCATTCGACCGAGGTGAATCGTCCGGGACCGGACGCCGCGGCGGGTGCAGCCATTTCGTGCTTGAGGTACCAATGATAGTTCCCCGTTGTCCATAGCTGAACTGCCAACGACGCTTCAGTCGAAGGATACGAAAAGAATCATGTAGCCCACATATATCCCCGTCGTCCTTCTCCACCCACAGCCCCAACACGTTCGAATCCGAGCTCCAATTGAGTTCTTTTACCTTGTACCCCCACTTCCTCCCCTCTCCGGGCTTGACACCCAAATCGGCCACCCGCACTCCAAACTCGCCATGCCGCAGCCCATTCCGCTCGAAGAACACGACATCATGCCGGCCCTCCTTCCCCGCGCCGCCGCCCTCGAAGCCGAAGCGCTGCGTGCCGACGATGAGGTTGCCCGAGGGGCGCCACGAGAGGGCATGCTCGAGGCCCGGGACGGCCTCGGAGGTGGTCTGGAGCGCCGCCTGGCGATCGTAGACGCGGAGGGTACGGTGGCGCGGGGCGTTAGGGGAGAGCGAGGACACGACGAAGAAGGCGCCGTCGCCGCGCCAGCTTACGCGGGGGAGGGTGTCGTCGTCGGGGCTCGCGCCGACGGTGCGGGCGGCGGGGGCTTGGGCGGCGGCCTTGCCTAGAGAGCCGTGGAATTGTGTTTGCTTCGAGCCCCAGCCTACGTTGATTGGCGCGTCTAGACGAGTCAGTATGAGCCACAAAAACATAAGACAATGGAGAAACCTTCTCCAAAATCGCTGGTGAACAACGGGGCGTCGGAGAGGACGTCAAACGTCGAGGTCATGAGGGTCAATTTTTGTTCGCCTCGAGAAAGATTAACACGCAAGCCCAGACGCGTCGAGAGATTGATTCACCGGTCACGATAGCCAGGAGCGAATCATCAGGGCTCCAAGACGCGGCGAGGATCCCAGGCTCGATGGTCCCCTCGACTTCAGGCTATCTCCAACAACTTATTACAAGCTCTTAGGGCATCGAGATTATACGCACAACGGCATCCTCGTCGTCGATTGAGATCATCGTGATATCACCACCGCGCATTGAAACAGCCAGACGTCGCGAATCGGGCAGGAAACGCAGGTCCACGACTTGGTTTGCGGTCGACGCGCCGTTTGAAGGATTCGTAGTGAACATGGTCAGGATTATCGGTGGATCGACCTAGAATAATCGTTTGCGCCTCTAGAAAGCTTCTAATATGCATCTTGAAACCTACCATCGACGTTCCAACGTTATCCGCCTGCATAATCCTCCAAATCTTGACCTCGACCTCTCCATCTGTGTTTTGATTCTCTGAAGCCGCATAGAGCACATTTTCGTCCAAATCAATGGCCGTGCGGGATACACTGAGGTCTGGAATATCCGTAATCAGTTCTGCGGCTAGCGAAAGATTCCGCATCGCGAGTCAGTTGGGTCCAAGCGCAAAATGTGTTTGTTTGGTACAACGTCCGAAGGCCTTCAGAACAAATAAAAGGCGCTTGCTCCGAACTTTTTACTTGCACGACGATTATGGGACCTGTAAGAACCAAGAAAGCACGGACAGAATCAAATAATACGCCTGTGGCTGGCCCGTCAAAACCAAAGACAAAAAAACCGAAAACCGCGCAGGAATCGAGCCACGGGACACCGGGAGTGCAAAAACTGAAATCATCGCTGCGGCAAACGCGTAGACTGCTTGCCAAAGTGCTGCCCGGCTTTTCTACGCCATACTGCATGTCCTGATCTCTGGGTAGGATAACCTGGCTGCGGACAGTGCGCGTCGAGACGGAACGGCGGCTGAAGGCGCTTGAAGCAGATTTGGAGGTCGCTGAACTTGGGAAGAAGGAGCGGACGCTGGCGGTGCGGTATCATAAGGTCAAGTTCTTCGGTGCGTTCCGTTCCTTTCCATGTGTCCCGTCTGCACGACTCTGACAGCGTTGTAGAACGACAAAAAGTCGTACGGAAGCTGAATCAAACGAAGAAGAAGATATCCGCGTCGGAAACACCGGAATTAAAATCTGCGCTGCAAGAGCTGCGTGTGGATCTGAATTACATTCTAGTCCGTTGCGTTCACAATTCGACTGCTTCAATCGAGTTTGATTTTTACGACGCAGCATTATCCCAAAACAAAAAAATACATATCCCTATTCCCGCCGGAACTGCGCAAGGGCGAGACGCAGGAACCTTCTGTGGATGCCGGGAGGGAGGAGGTACGCGCGTGGGTGCGCGCCCAGATGGACGCCGGGGAGATTTCCGCAGAGCCGGAACTGCATCTGGATTCGAGAGGGGGTGGGGGAGGCGCCGACTGGGTTGGGGATGAGAAGAAGAAGGCAAAGGCAAAGGAAGGAGAGGAAGAGACGACGCTTGAGGACGACGAGCCAGAAGACGCATTTTTCGGAGACGATGATGAGGACGAGGACGAGTCCTAGTATATTTCATTGTGGATCAGTCGGTATCCATTTATTTCCCTTTTTTCGTCCCAACTCGGTCCTATGCAATCCTTGCGCCATTTCTGAAAGCTTTCTAAGTAACAAAGTGTAAGATAGTTGCGCCAAGCTTCTCAGACTCCGACGATCCGCGTTCGGCATCCCCTGATCTCACCACATTTCCTGTTTCAACGCCGCGATCTCACAATTTACACTCCAGCACTCTACACAAAAGTTGCAGCAAACTTGTGCATATCTAGTTCATAAGAGGCTCTGAGAGCTTCCGTCGGTTGAACTGGAAACTCCCAAGATTCGATTGCGACTCGACATGTTTGAATTACCCTCAAACCCTGGCTTTAACCTTCCTTCTTCAGGAGAAAACCAACCTGAGCGACGCGGTGGCGGAGCCTGTCATATTCACTAGCTGGGGCAGCCCGGCTGCTATCAAAAGTCGGCGCTAGCGCCTTCAATTTACCACGACCATGCCAGGCGACGCAGAGAAAAACACTCCAAGGGTTACGCGTCGTCCGTGCATCTCGTACTGGAGTCGACCCAATGCTGACCTAAAGCGAACTAGTGGACCCTGTAAATGACAACTTGAACGAGGCCTCGTGGGCGAAAATATGGTCCGTGTACATCTCCGAGGCGGAGACATACGACAAGGCCCTCGTTGAGAGCTGGAAGGGGGATATGGATGGACTGTTGATATTCGTAAGGAATCCCAGAACGCGCATGGATCGCTTTGATCCTGACATGAACAGGCCGGCCTCTTCTCCGCGAGCTTGACAGCTTTCATCGTCGAGAGCTATAAGACCCTCAAGCCGGATTCGGGCGACACTACTGCTACTCTACTCAACCAAATTTCGAAGCAACTAGCAGCGAGCGCGAGCGGCACTACGTTCGAAGTTCCTGCGCCTCCAGTATTCGTCGTCCCAGTGACCTCGATCGTCTGCAACACCCTGTGGTTCATGAGTCTCGGCCTCAGCCTCGCGTGCGCTTTAATCGCCACCCTCGTGGAGCAATGGGCGCGAGACTTCATCCAAACGGCCTGACATGCGGCCTTCCCCCGTTATCCGCGCACGAATATTCTCGTATCTATACTATGGATTGAAGCGCTTCAGAATGCATGTGGTCGTGGAGGTGGTCCCCCTCCTGCTCCACATGTCGCTTGTGCTGTTCTTCGCAGGCCTCGTCGCATTTCTACTCCCAATCCACCCCGTCGCAATGGGGATATCGGCCGCACTGCTTGGGATAATCGTCGCCATATACTGTGCCCTCATTGTTCTTCCCCTCATCCATTTCGACTCGCCATATCGAACTCCGCTTTCTTCGGGTCTATGGCATATTTGCCAACTCTGGCGATCAATGACATTCAGTATCTCGGCAGGGTGGTCTAGGCGGCGGCGGAGGCGCAGCAAAAGAATTAATGAAACGATGGTCGAAGGCATGATTCGCCGAGCGACACAATCGTCCGAGGAGCGCGAACATCGCGACATCCGTGCCCTTACCTGGACGATGAAGTCCTTAGTGGACGGCCCCGAGCTAGAGCCCTTCATTGCCGGACTCCCAGACGTCATATGGGGACCGAACGGTAGAAAAACCAAGCACGAACATCTTATTCGTACCCTCATTGATGACCCCGAAGTCCGCCTGGGATACCGACTGCTCGAGCTCATGCGATATTCCGACAGTGGTCTGCTTGCACATGATGTCGAATTGCGCTGTAAAATCACCTGCCTCAAGGCATTGTGGGGTATCAGTGCGCTTTCGGAGAAGGGCAGGTTCGTGCATATGCCGTTGAAGGCATTCTCACGACAACTGGAAGACTGGGGTCGCCCGAATTCCTCAAGTGGCCAAGATCTCCGCCGCGAGCTTTCAGCTTTCATGCCTGCGGCGCAGGCATCTCTTGAATGGTCCACATTGTGTTCCTTGGATATTGCTTGGCAAGGCTTGAAATTCGACCTGTCAAGGGGATATAACCAGAGGAGTGTGTCCCTCCGGATTGTAACCATAACATGGATCCTGGAAGACCTACACACATTCTGCCCTCGCCTGTCTGATACTGTCCGACAACTTCTCCTGAGCAAAGCAGCGCAACAAAGTACGCTTACCCTACCTGAGCCGTTGGCCTATGCGTCCTGGGTGAAGCATATACGGCCATCCCTAGATTTGTATGAGATTATTTCGGACGATGCCCGACATACCATCCTCGCCAGATTCCTGAAGGCCTGCATCGGTACCCTTGAGGACGAAAAGGCACTATATCGCTTTCGACCCACCCTTGAAATGTTGCAACACAATTTGTCTCCGCCGTCAATGTTGAACGAAATTTACGTTGATGTGCTGGAAACCGTTGTACGCCCAGGGAAGGGTGATGTGCGCCGCCCCAACCTCGATCGCGAGGTGTTGAGAGTCGTACTATCCGTCATGCTTCCTGTTACACGGGACGTCCGACCCTCTGCCTCCCTCGATAGTGTTGATCTCTTGATATCCTACCTCGCAGGCCATACATTGCTCCCCGATCCAGCCCTCTTCGAGATTCTCGCCAGGCGAACGTGCAGTCTCCCCCACTTGTGGGATGCTATAACAGACTATTTGAGGGCAGGCTGTCCCTGCTCGAATGACACGGAAAAAAACTCTGGAGGTTATTTGCCGTCTGGAACATGCACTCAGGAATAGAGAAAGTGTGCTGAAGTCGGATTGGGATTGGGTCTCGGCACATCTATCCGCGGGGCGGCCATGGTTCACGGAATCCACCTTGTTAGTAATTCAAGCTCTTCCTGACTCGCCTTCCCTGCCGTGTGTCTTGGCTATAGTCAAGACCCGAGTTTTCGTATCGCTTTTTTGCCTGCAGGAGACGTTTAATCTTCATTGGCGGGCTCTCATAGCCAGATGGCGATCGTTGAATGAGGGTCCTTCGCTCTCACCTGCCCCCTTTTCATGGAGTGGCCCAGAGATCGTAGACCCAACTCAATCTCAATGGGACGAATGTAAAGCTCAGCTCTGTCATCCGCTCTTATCGGAGGCCAGTCTTGGCGACGTGACGGTCAAAGAATTAGATGACTCTTTTGACCCAAACGCAGACGACGAAACCAAAACGCGCCAGATTGAAGCACTTGCTTGTTGTTATAAACTCTAGGTTGTTCGACGCGCAGTGCAGTGTTGTACACAGAATTCCTCGAGTCGTGTAGCCGACCAACGCTGTCCGACTACGCGCTGCAAACACTCGCTCAGATTATACCGGAGCGCGGGGGATTCAATATATTCCTCGTGCACCCCGCCCATCGACTCAGATTTGCCAACAGCGTCTCCAAACTCATGGGGGCCAGGCACACATCCTCCAAGCACACCGAACTCTGCGAGCACCTCATTTTGGAATCACCGCTCTTTGGGACTGCTTTCCACGACGCCAAAGAGTACTTCCAAATGGTTCGAGCGCGAGGCGAGCTCGATGCCACGTACGATAACTCACCCATCTTGGCCCTGAGGGATACGTTTGCCGAGTATGTGCACGAGATCGGTATCCGGGACTGGTCCCAAGCGTTATTCAAATTGATAGAAAAGGCGGGACAGCACCTGGAGACCCTGAATGCTCTTCTGGATGTGCTCGACCCGGCGACCAACGAGGAGACATCCCACTTACTGAGCCCTGTTTGAAAGCTTAGGTCTGGGGCAGAGCGTACTACCAACGCGACGTTCATCTCCATGACTGTGCTTGTCCCATCCTACTCATCGATACAAATTTACATTTTCTTGTGCTAATACAACAGATTCAAGGGTAGTTTGTTAGATAAAAAGTAAGAATAGATCCCTTCAAGATTAATAAGAAATAACGGGAACAATAAGCAGTAAACGGTAGCAGAGAGCAGTCGGGCGGTGAGTATACAGGTAAGCAAGCAAGGCAGGTATGGTCGAGTTCGCAAAAAGGGCGGGCAGTCCTTTTGTTTCGGGATAGACATACTTAGGGAGAGGACGCGTCCGTAACTTTGACGGGCGGGCAGCAAACCCGCGGCGCGAAGGCCGCGGGGGTTTGGTGGAGACGACGCGAGGGTGATAGGAATGCGTTCACGAGACGCACTCGTATCACCGCCGGTCGCGAAGGGCAGCCGCCACCGCAGCCGCTGGGAATAGCGACGACGATCTACGACGATAGGCAGGCAGGTTACCCACGCCCACA
The DNA here is from genome assembly GCA_029378385.1 of Mycena metata. Classification (NCBI taxonomy): domain Eukaryota; kingdom Fungi; phylum Basidiomycota; class Agaricomycetes; order Agaricales; family Mycenaceae; genus Mycena; species Mycena metata. The sequence goes on along the minus strand of JARKIB010000086.1, from coordinate 381,283 downwards.
CAACGATGGTCGTGGCACCCGCTTAATTCGTCATGAGGCGTCCTCCATCAGGTCGATCGGTGAAGTAAAGTTGAGAGCCTACGAGGGTACACATCAGTTAACCACGCAAGGACAAGCGGAGAGGTGAGAAAACTCACATAAGGGTGTATATGCGGATACGGTGGTGAAGGAGGGACCTGCTCCACGTAGATGGGGGTCCCGTTGATAAAGAGTGGTGGATGTAACGTGTCCTGGCGGCTCAGCTGCGACGTCGACGCCGTCATAGTTGTTTTGCGCGCAAAGCCGCCCTCCCACACCGTGTCCTCGGAGCGGGTCCCAGAGGGCGGCCGCGGAGAGTACGGCTGTTGATGCTGTTGATGCAGCGGTTTCGCGTAATCGTCCTCCTGGTCTGCATCCGCGGGGGTGTACAGCTCTAGATCGTCGGGTGACTCTTGCATCTCCTGTTGCCGACTGGGAAATTGGAATGCGTGCATCTGCGCGCGGTCAATGGAGGTCATAGATTTGGGGGAAGACGGGTGTGGGGTGTCGTGGCGTTCGTAGTGGGGGAGCTCAGTTGCGGCTGCTGCGGCAGCAGCCTTGGAGTTTTGGCTAGGCGAGTGCGCCTTGTAGCCGGATTCCGATGTCATGGATCGGGGGAAGAAGACCTGACGATGTGTTAGGTCGTACAGGTAAGGGTGGATGCATCGAGTACGCACGAGCATGGTTATCGCGGAGGAGATGAAGCACCCAATGGCCCCCATCATTAGTAGGATGTCTGACCAGAAACTGGAAGTGTATTAGGCGCCGGATACATAGGGAGACGATAAAACTCACTTGCTGGCAACAACAAGGTCCGACTTGTCGAACAAGCCATCCACGCCCAAGATCAGTAACGGGACCGTGAAAATGAAACGCTGGAGAGTGTCAGTAGTATAATCGCCACCCAGGCACGGATGCTTACGAAGACGACGCGGATGCACTGAGGATGGATTAGTTTCGTATTGCAATAAATGGGGCTAGAACATACGTTAAGATGATAAAAGGTCGCCAATCGCACGACTACATCCGGCTCAGCTCCCTCGGCCTTGACGCTCCGTATGAAGGCCGGAAAGTTGGCAAGAACGTATAGGAAGCAAACAGTTGTCGCAGTGCCGGCCGACGAGCCCGCGAGGAAGATCCAAGCCCCGCACTGAACGCGAAAGTAGAGTGAATAGATGTATAGAGGGGGGAGTGCGGGCTTACTGTCTCGATATTATGTCGTTTTATGAGAGTAGTCAATGGCATTCCCAATACTGCTATCAAGCTCCCTGCGAACCGGAGCTCATGAACTCGATCGAGATGGGATGTGAAGTGGACATACCGATGTACCAGGTTCGAAACTCCCAGCTGTGAAACCATTCACGTTTCCTTGGTCCTTGATGGAGTAGAAATAGCCAGAAGGTCAGTTCTGCGACGGGACGTTAGCGGGCGTTTGGAATTGAGCTGCGGCTTGACGTCACCTTCCAGATGGGTTACACTGCGGAATTGCAGCACTCAGTACTTGAAACACGAAAAGGACAGCAAACGGGACACACAGTTCGAGGGACCACGCAATGCTGAGGATAAAATACAGCGGTATTATCCATCGGAGATGGATTTTTTGCCATTCAAAGAATGGACGAGGCATTATCGTGCCATCCGGGAACATAGCAGAACCTGCAATTCGGCTGAGCGAGGTGAGCCAGGGAAACGGCTAGTTGGGACGCACCCTCTTGATATTTAAGCGCCGCGAACCCCACACTGAATACCATCAATAATGGTACTGTCGCAAAATACGAGTAGCTATATTGCATGTGAGATGAGTCTAGCGACCATAGGCTTGAAGACGCACGTCATGACTCGTTTGAAAGCGCCTGGCTGTCGTCCGGAGTTCCATCGGAGACACTAAAGCCAGTGTTTCGGTGAGATTTGAAGTTAACCGCACGAGACCAGCAAACCTTGAACTTGTCATAACTCCATAGATGGATGAGCATAAAAGTGAAAAACTGCAAAAAAAAAACGCAGAAAGCAAGGAGGAAAGTCGTGAGATTCAGCTCTGGCCCAGAGGACGAGGAGACGCACAGAGACCGCCAAGAGGGCCCACAAGAGGTAGGCAGAGGGAGAACCGACGCTCATGAAGGGATAAGCCCAATCCACGGGGCGTTGAGGGAAGCCAGTTTCTCGACGTGAAGGCAGAAGATGGGAGACGAGTTACAGCAAAGTCCATAACCGGTCCTGTCACACGTAACAGATCTTTGATTCTCAAACTGCCCCATCGAGTGTTCATCCAACTTTTCTTCGACCTGGGAGCTATACCCGGTAAAAGAAATTCCCCAAGGAAACCAAACGGAACAGGGCATCTTTTGAATGCGATTTACATGAATTCAATTTTGGAATGGCCGACATCACGATTAATATTTGACTGGTTGCCGAGGCCCGACGGGGGTCTAGCAGTGGTCTAGCACGCAGATGAGGTCTCGCAGGCATTTCTAGCCTTCCCGCCGCCATGATATCACTGGTATCAGCATCATATGTAAGATCGATCGGCGTTTGGAAGTGTGATGCTAGCGTCTGCAAACGAAAAAAGACATGCACCAAGTTTAAAACATGCATTAGAAAGAAACCAGTAAGCCTCAGGGGCGAAACAGAACATAGATCTACCTGGGTCCTGTACGCACTCGAGGCGAGCCGATGCCGATGCCGGCGCAGCCAGGCTGAATAGTCTCTAAATTCCGCTGCCAAAGATATCTTCCGAGTATCACACACTAAAAACGCCACATTGTGGATTGAATGCAAGGTGGATACGACCTAAAGCCGCCGGCTGACGAGGGCTTTTGGCCAGGTATAAGGCAGCCCGCGAACGTCAAGCCAAAAGGAAGCGAAGGCCGATGTCTTCACGGACAGTGATCGAATAAAGACAGACTGCTTGGCAGAAGATTGCTTGCGAACGGCAAGGTAAGCTGTAGGCGGGAGTTGAGCGGGAGGGTCGAATAAAAAGAAGCGGAGACGAACCTGATCAAATAAAGGCCGGTAAGTATTTAGCGCTTAGCGATCTTTTATTGAGCGTCGCTTAGACCAAGCGATATTGACTACTTGGCGTTGACCTGAAAAATCGGAGGTTTTCGATTTAACCTAAGCGATGAAGTTGTCGAGTCCGAGCGGCGAAGTTGCATATTCTGCGGTTCGAGATGGGCCAACATTTACTAGAGCCCACGTAGAACAGTACTTGATGCCCCAGGTACAGCAAGTAGTTGGGGAATTTTACCGCCTTGCACCTTCGGTGTTCCAGAGAGTCCGCGACTTGAAAGGACTTGAATGCCAGCTGTACGTCTGTGCTGATGTCGTGCTGTACATGTTGCCGCAGAGGGAGCTAGTGTACACAGTTTCGTACCAGGGTGTGTTAGCGAGGAGGAAGGCTAGGCTTGCTTCGAAGCGATGAACGGGCGACGGATCGAGCCACGGATCCACCGCAACCAGAGACAAGGTTCAGAGCGCACGCGAGACTGAGGCCAAGGCCGATGAACCGGAGGACGTTGCAGACGATTGAGATCACTGGGACGACGAATACGGGAGCCGGAGAGATTTTGAAGGTGGTGCCGCTCACTTGCCGCTCGCACTCGCCACAAGTCGTTTGGAAATTTGGTTCAGCAGCAGTGTCGCCCGAACGACGATGAGAGCTGTCAAGCTTGCGGAGAAGAGGCCGGCCTGTTTGGTGCGCGTCCCTGAGTCCCTTCCGAATATCAACAGTCTATCCAGATTCCATATCGCCCTTCCAGCTGTCAACGAGGGCCTTGTCGTATGTCTCCGCCTCAGAGATGGACACGGACCATATTTTGGGCCTCGTCATCGAATTTGTTGTTCACAGACTTCGCTGGTTTGTTTTCGTCTGGCATTCTGGGGACAAGTGAAGGGAAGTGCAACCTTGAATGCGGGCGGTCTACCAGCAAGCTAGCAATAGCACTAAATATGGCGTTCCGCCACGGTTTGGGTGCTTGTTCGTCGAAGGTGAGTTGGACTCGACGGTGCGGAGTTCTAGGGCTGCCGCCCGTTGCCGTTGCGACGGTTCGACGGCACCCGTTCAACGGGTGCCGTGCCCGTTCCGTCGGAGATTTCCCGCGTCAAAAACGGCCCGTTAAAAGACGGGCCGCAACGGCAAGCCAACGGTTGCACGGGTGTCTCATAATATTTTGGCTTTGAATCCTGTGCCATAGTGAGTCTATATGCCCACTGTATTGCACCTTCAATTGTTGTGAGTCTTTCCTACCCACTGTGGGACCTAGAAGAGTTGCTGTACTGAGGCCTTGCCCGAGACTGCAGTACTTCATTCCGTCTTTAGGAAAAGACCGGATATTTTGACTGAAAAATATGCGGATCGCAATGGAGAGGCATGTGAGCTAAAGAGCAATGAGTACCCCATGGCTGTTCAGAAGACTATAATACATCAATGTATAACTGACATTTCGTTCACACAGAAGACCCAAACAATATTCAACCTGGGGTCACCCGTTGCCACGGCCGCGACGGCCGTTACCGTTGACCGTCCCGTACCGTCAAGGCTAAAAAATTCGAAAATCGAACGGGCCGTATTATAAAACGACGGCCGTGCCCCGTCACGGCAACGGGTGGAGCCCTACGGAGTTCCGGAGAGTTATGCTGCTCCGGCAACTCGGCATCACCCAGCGTCCAGCTGTAGCGAGACACGAGTGGCTGGAATTTACTGGAAGGCGCTTCAGATTTGGCTGGTATTCGAGTGTAAATTATGGATTGGAACGGCCAATGAACATTTGCCATTAAGTCGCGCGATCCATTCAAAGGTATACCAGATTATAAGATAGAAAACACAGCGCGAAAAGCATATAACGCAGCGAAAGTGAATCACTATGTATCGTATCATATCATATCGTATCGTACCCAACGGCCCAGTCAATCGCAGGTCAAAGGTCACAGCATCCCCGCAGGAAGAAAATCGGGACGGAGACCTGAACTTGAACAAACAGGCGAAACGTCGCGCCGCGCTAATGGCCACCAACTTCCTCCCCAGCCACGGTCCATCTCCCCCACCATCCCACCCCATCAGCGAAAAATAAATCCTCCCCCCATTCCCAAGTGCAGCATTAAGTCGTGTTGTTCCCCCCGGCCCCGCCAGCGCCACCCCCGCCGGCACCCGCATCGCCCCCGGCCCTGGGTGCACCCCTAGTCAACCCCGCAGCCGCAAACCCACGCGACGCGAACCCGCCCCCGCCTCCACCGCCGCGCCCACCGCGTCCCCGACCCGGCCCACCGCGATGCGGTGCGTCCCCGCGTTCAGGGCGGTCCGTCGCCTGCTTCACTTCAGGGACGGTGTCTTTGATTTTCTGGGTCACCAAATCATCGTTAGTGCGTGTGGACGGAGGAAGGGAAAGGGAGAGAAGCGAGAAGGGAGAACTTACAGGAAGGTGCTTCTCAAGCCCCGCGCGCATGGCCTCCTCGTCACCGAACTCGATGTACCCCAGACGCTGCGGACGGCCCGCATACACCGGGGGGAGGGTAATTTTCGTGATCTATAGAGCAGCCGGTAAGAAAAAGCAAAAACAGAGGGTTAGTAGGAAACTGTCTACGCACCCCGCCCTTGGCGTCCCCAAAGAACTCCTTGATATCTGCATCCGCCACAGATATCGACGCCGACATCTTCATGAATATCGTCCACGGGTTCCTTGACGGACGTCCCGTCTTCGGGGTCCGCACGCCGTCCGTCACAGGCGACTTGAGCTCCTCTCCATCCGCCGCGGGCTTGTTGGCCTCCGCCGCAGACGTCGTCGAACCCTCCGCCGGCGCCGCAGCGTCCCCGCCAGCAGCGGCCTTCTCCGCCCGCTCCTTCTCCATCTTCTCCGCCCGCTCCTTATCCTTGCGCTCCTTCTTCTCCTTCTTCTTGAGGCGCTCCTTCTCTGCCTTTTCAGCTGGGGTGAGGCCGTTGGCGTTGGGATTAGGCTTGACGTTGGCGTTGCCCGAGGCGGGTGTGGAGGGGGAGGAGCTGTCTTTTGAGGTTTCGGCGGCAATGTGCGAGGGCGCGGTGGGGATGGGTGTGGAAGATTTGGACACCGGGAGGGCAGAGGTGGCGGAGTTTGGCGTTGGGGCAACGGTGGCCGTGCGGCGGTATGCGTAGTTGAAGCCTAGGATGGTGTTAAAAACGTAGACAATAATTGCGACAATACGCACCCTGGCTCTTGAGCTCCGCACTGATCCGACCCTCCTTCACGTCGAGGATGAGTGACCCATACGCAGCGTCGCACAAGTTCCAGTTCCAGCAGTTCTTCCACGCGGGGTCCTCGCCAGTCGCAACGGTCGGGAGACGCTCAACAACGCTCAGTGCCTTGTCCAACAGCACGCGCTGGTGGTCGTCGATGACGGCGTCCACCTGCGTCTTGACGCTCTCCCACACCTTGTCGAAACCCTCTTTGCCCGCGCTCAACTTTTGGCGGAAGCCCTCAAAGTCGCCCTGCACGCTGAACTCGTTGTACGACGTGGCGTAGCGAAGTGCAGCCCAGCGGACACGGTGAGATCGGCTTTCACGACGAGCGCGAGCTGTGCCATGATGCCCTCACGGCCGGGGCTCGCGTGCGTGACGAGGAGACGGGTCTCGGTCGGGTCAAAGACGCGCTGGGCCGTGTCCACAAGCTCGCCAATTTGGAAGGGCGGTGGTCCACATGGTGCCCTGTCCACCGGCTATGGTGGCGTTACCGTCGCCGTTGTCAAACATCTTGTGGGGGACGAGCGCGCCGCCGAGTCCGAGCAGACGCAGCTTGACGCCACCGAGGTCGAGGCAGCGGGTGGTCGCCTCGTCGAGGATGTTCAGGTTCTCGATCGCGTAAGGACCCAGAGCGGAATTTCTCGATGACCAAGACGTCCTCGCAAGCACCCCAGACGGTGTAGACAGGCACTTTGAGCTTCAGCTGGCCAGAAAGAAGGAGGGGGAATTCGGAAAGCAGGGAAATATTGACAGTTGAACGGATAGCCGCTGGAGGATTGTCTGGGGCGAGCAAATGCGTGCGCTGGGACTGGGAAATGAGCGGGGAGTACATGGTGAGGTGGCGGAGAGTCCTGTCGTTTATTCTGTCGAGGGAGTTCGCTTCAAAGAAGCCAAAGTCGCCAGTGTGAATAATGGCGTGTGCATTCGCCTCTCGTGCCAGGTCATTGAGCGCAGAAAGACGGCCACGGATATCAGCTATGCACAGAACTCGGCCATGAGCGGTATCAAGTACTTTTGTTTGGGTATTAACGCGCGGGAGGGGAGACACTCCGGGGCGAGGCGGGTCCTGCATGGTGGCCAGGTCGATAGAAAATTCGTATTACAAAGCAGTACCCTCCGATTTCAACTGATACAAGCACCCACAAAAGGCAATGCATGACTCGGATGCGGCTTTCGGCTCTCGCGAAGATACATTTTTTTTTTCAATGCTATCGAGGAAGCACGATAACGTTGGACGATGGACCCTCAGATGAAACCGAATACTGAGCCATCCCTTAAATTTACATCAACGGTTCAACGAACTGAACTTGAATTGAACACTAAAATACAACCTGTTGACAGAGAAAAATATAGCCAGCGGCCCCAGTAATTGCGTCTGCTGAATGGCTAGCATTACGTCCACCACAGCTCCAACTCCAGCGATTTGGGCATTTGTATTTGTGCAGCGCGGGTAAATGTTGCGACTCGGATTAAACGTCGCACCGAATGAAATCTCCAGGGTGGAATTCATTTTGAATTAGACGCTGCCTATCTCATTGGGCCCGACCGACACATCGAATGGAATGGATCAGGGTTTTTTCTTCTTCAAGTTGCAAGGAGAGAATTTCATTCGCATTCACCGACAGGCGAACAACAACGACGGGTCTGATTTGAATGATTTTTGTGTTCGAGATGTGCATCCTCGAAAAGTCGCCAAGCTAAGAACATCCAGCAGGAGGAATTAGAAACGTGGAAGCGATCGGCATGTTGAATGGAAGTCGTATCCCAAACAGCAAGTATGGGACGAAGTTCCTGAACCTGATACTCGTAAATCCCTGAGGATGAGAGTCTGCTCGAAGTTAATGAAGAACAGGTCAACGTTCAACTTGCGAGCGCCGGGGACAGCAGGAAGGTTTCCTTCGAGTTCTAGATTCAGCTGCTTCGAATTCTTCGACAGGGAGGAGCACAACAGCACAAAAATATTGCCCGGCAAAGTGGAGACCTCGAGATCGGAGCTGACTCGGAAAGAAACTTCAAGAAACTTTGAAAGTACTAGTTGAAAACGGTTCCGCCGCCGGGTGCTCGGCACCTGAGTACAGCGTTATTAAGGCGGTTGTGCGCCGTAAGAGACCCCATTACTGAGTGTCCGCGAGCGTCTTGCATGTCCAGTTGCATGACAGTTAAGAGCAAGTCTTATTTGGCCGACTTTGGTTGAATCGCCAACACGTGACTCTGGCGCGTCGCGTCGCGAGCTGTCGTGAGAACGCGTTCTGAACACGCGCCGTGTGCGTGGTTTTATTATTTTGAACTGAGAATTATTTGAGGTGCCCCTTGCTGCGCATGGTGATCGGGCCCCCTACTTCCGGAGTCTTGCTGCGATCCTGGGTCCTAGGATCTGCGTCCATCGTTCCGCAGCTGAAAGGGAGCATCAATGAATTAGCGCGGGCCCATTCAATAACTACCATGTATCCCCTCGCACCCAGCAGAAAACCCAGGCTTCAACTCATCCTTTCGCGCATTTCCGTCAAGGATGCCCACGCGGCCGCAGCCGTCGAAGTACGTGCAATGCTCTCGAATCCTATCCACCTGCGCATCCAGCCGCATGATAAACGTCCATCCATCGCGGCGCAAATACGCATCAAAGAGCAGGTCTATAGGGATTTAATCGCGTCGGGACAGCACCGCATCGTCAAAGCCGTTGTGCCTCGAGTCCTGAGTCCTGGCAATGTCGGTCAAGGTGAAGAAGACTCTGAGGTGGCGGGGATCGCTATCTGGACCCTCTTCGACCATTGGACGGTACAGCTGGAAGACGGCTTCATACCCGCGCCGCAGAGGGCGCGTACGGAGGCAGATGAAGAAGTGTTGGTCGGCGTCGACGTCGACTTTCGGCGATTATGGAAGAAACGCAGTATAAAACAATGGGGGACTCGAGATATTGGTACGTTCCGTCTCCAGCCCATTTCTACTTTGCTACTCAGATGGCATTTCGCATATGCAGGTGCCTGTCATTAATGGCAGTCGACCCCAAATATCAGCGGCGGGGCATCGGACAAGCCCTGTTACAGTGGGGGCTGGATCGAGCGGACGCGGAAGGGTTGGAAGTGTACTTGGAATCCAGTGAGGATGGTCTGCGACTGTATGAGAAGAACGGGTTTGAATCGGTTGCATGGTATGAGTTCCCTCGCGAGCAATTTGAGGGCACGAGTATCAAGTGGCCAGCGTTGAAAAGAAGTTCATTGTTACTTTGTTGAATCTATCACGGTTCGAATGGCTCAAGCTGAACGGCCTTAGACTGGTCCAGAATACTAACTTTTTCAGGATACGGCGGGCAGGGCTACAACGAGGTACGACTTTTTAAAACTTTGTTGTAGCGTACGTCCTCTGGATCCCTTGATATATACAGGCTGACGGTTAGCTGGCGGAAATTTCCAGATATTCTTCTCAAGGGGAGTGAACCAAAATCGGGCCCTGCAACGGCGCAGCTTAGTTCTCTGCGTGCATAATTCTACTGATGTTCCGCAATCTGAACCATCTGCGTCGAAGTTCGACTGGCGCAAGTAACGCGCCCTAGGACCCGCTTCACGTGATCGCGATCCCGCTGATCCGGATTATTTGCGCGTGATTCTGGCTCGAGTCCCGACTTGCTTCCTCCCACCACGAACCATGCTCAGAAGCAGTATAGTACGCTCTCTATCCGCAGCCAGGACACGGCCAGTCTTTCCCACCAGGTATTTGACCCTTCTCTCGTTAAATTCCGACCATATCTCGGTGTCATAGGTTATTCACGACTTCGCGATGCATTCGCTCCGACGCCCCACCATTGAACTCGTTGGACGTGTATACCGAAGAGGAAACGATGTTACGGGAAGCCGGTGTGTTCCGACTGCCGTGATTTCCGTTGGATTCGTCCTCATTTCGTGTCGTAGTCCAAAGATTCGCTACGGATATCGTTGGCCCCAAGGTCCGTGAAATGGACGAGAACGAGCAGATGGACCCCGCAATTATCAAGGGCCTTTTCGAGCAAGGTGTACGTGTTCCGGCTCAGTCAATGCGATATAATAACCGCCATCCAGCTCATGGGCATCGAAACAAGCGGAGATCACGGCGGCGCCGAATCCTCCTTCACATCCGCCATTATTGTTATCGAGGAACTCGCAAAGGTCGACCCATCCGTGTCTGTTCTGTGCGACGTCCACAACACCCTCGTCAACACCATCTTCCGCAAGTATGGCAGCAAGGAGCAGCAGGATAAATGGCTCCCGCAATTGGCCGAGTCAAAGGTGCTCGGAATTTCTCATTATATCACTCATGCGCTCAACACTGCTGCAGCTCGGGTCTTTCTGTCTGTCTGAACCGGCGTCGGGATCCGACGCATTCGCCCTCCAGACGCGCGCCAAGAAGGACGGCGACTCGTGGATAATCAACGGCTCAAAAATGTGGATAACAAACTCTTATGAGGCGGAGATTTTCCTCATTTTTGCCAATGTGCGTGGCTGTCCTTGCAAAATGCTTTTTATTCACGGTCAAGTAGATCGACCCGAGCAAAGGCTACAAGGGAATTACTTGCTTCGTCGCCACGAAAGATATGGGTATTCAAATTGCAAAGAAGGAGCAGAAATTGGGCATAAGGGCGTCTTCAACATGTACTCTCAACTTTGACGATCTCAGAGTCCCGGCCGAGAATATCATTGGTGGAGAAGGCAAGGGTTACAAGGTTGGTTTCTTTTCCGTATTGATTTTCCATCCTAACCCTGAATTTAGATTGCTATTGAAATCTTGAACGAGGGCCGCATCGGCATCGCCGCTCAAATGCTCGGCCTTGCGCAAGGTGCCTTCAACAAAGCCGTTCCGTATACATACTCGCGGTCCCAGTTCGGCCAGCCCGTCGGTACGTTCCAGGGCATGGCGTTCCAGATCGCACAGGCTGCCATTGACATTGAGAGTGCGCGCCTGCTCACGTACAACGCCGCACGCCGGAAGGAGGAGGGCAAGAGCTTCGCGAAGGAGGCGGCGATGGCGAAGTACTGGAGCAGTGTGGTCGCGCAAAAGGTCTCTGGGCAGGCGATTGAGTGGGCTGGGGGAGTTGGGTTCACGAGGGAGACGGGGATCGAAAAGTTCTGGCGTGATTCGAAGATTGTACGGTTTCATCTTCGCTCCTCTCCCAAACCCCTTTGAAACTGACTATCTTTTAAACAGGGCGCGATTTACGAAGGAACGTCGAACATCCAGCTGCAAACAATCGCCAAATTCATCCAAAAGGAGTACTCATAATCTACTGTCCATCCGTGTTACTTTGTCTATCCGTGTTACTTACAACTGAGTCCTCAATGAACCAAAGTCCAGATTAAACTGTGGAGTTCAGCGAATACTGGTTGAAAAACGGTATAATCTGGTCTGGCGTGGCATTGAAAGAGGTTTCCGCCGTGGACGGCCATCTGTGAATACCGTCTTTGATCTCGAACGCCTTTACGGTCGTCTCGGTGTCGTCGTTGCACTGCCAGACCGTCTCAATCACACCCTCGTACGGCTGCGAGACGTTGCTCGGCGCATTTGCGTCGCAGCCGTTGCGCACCACCCACGCCTCGCGCCAGCGGGGAATTGGAGGCGTGTCGTCTATGAGTCAAAATTCAGTACAAGACTTGATCGAATTAAATGAGTATGGGGCGTACCGCTCATGTTGCTGATGTTGCGACCGGTACCGGCGTACGGGATTATCGGGTCCGCTGTGCCGTGGAAATTTATGAGTGGAATCTTGCGCCCCGGATCGCATCCGTGAAATGGGAGGGTGCCCTTGTAAAGTGCGCCTGAGACAACCGCGAAGGCTGCGAATCGGGATGCGATTTCGGGGGAGCAGGCGAGGAGGTTGACCTGGGATGTTGTCGTCAGTCATCTGCTGAAGGTTCAACTGGTAGAAATACGCACAAATCCGCCGCCCTGGATACTTGTGGTTGAATAATCGATCAAGTGGGTGCGGCGAAACAAAACTTACGTTGCTCATGCCTGAGACGTACATACGGTTGGAATCGATACACAGGTTGGTTTGTAGGGCATCTAGTATACCTTCGACGAATCCAATCTGTGCAGGAAGTTTAATGCGATACAAAAGAGCTCGAACAAATCAATCACATCATCCGCGTCTTGAGGCTGTTGAAATTGGTTAGGTCCTTAGTATAGTACAAAGAAATATTATAAACATACAGAATACGGAGCGCCAATCCAGGCTCTCGCTGGTCTCTCATTCTTCCCGGGACCATACTCGGCGAGAGGATAAACCTGCGATGTAAAATTCAGAGAAGGCGCCAAGACTTGGTTTAAGTGTCGGTACCGCGATAATTCCCTATCGAGCGATAAACTTGGGGAAGACATACACTAGAATTTAGAGGTTTATCTTACACTACCGTCGATGAGGTTCCCTTTTTTCGAGAACCCACTGATGCGCTCCTGTACCTGGGCGTCCTCTCCGTAGCCGTGGAAGCTGAGGACAACCGGATGTGGGCGGGTCATGTTCCACTTAGCTGGAACATGCACGAGGAACGTGCGATCGCCGAGTGTCTGGGTCGAGTGTCCGTCGCTGTCGAAGGTCCAGGAAGTGTTGGACCCACATCCAGCGTCAGGTGGCTGCTGCCGGTGAACCCAGTAACAACAGACTGGGGACCAAAAAAATGAGGCGGTTTGTGTATTTCGAAATCATGAGAGGCGGTTGGGTTTAGGAGTCCTGCGAGGGAAGGAAGGTCTAAATACCCCCGAGATGAACGATTAAAACCAGCCAGCTTCAACTTACTTTACGTATCGAGGCGGAGAGGACACGCGGCGCAGTCTTTGTTCGATGCGGTTGAAGTGGGCGATATGATGATATCACCGTTGGAAACTGCATTTCCTTCCGCCGACGAGAAGATAAGGCGTTGAGGCCCTCCTGGGATGTCGCAAAACTCCTAGTCGGCTTTAATCGGCGTTGAACCGTGGTCAAATGGCTTTTGGTGGCTTCAAACGCACAGGTCAGTTCGAATCACCGAACCACTTCCAAGCCACGGCGCCGGTTCCATGGTTCAAAAATGCTTGAGAACCTTTCAACTGGTTCCATGGATCTCAAACCCACCTCCTTGTACTAGTAACCGCCAATATTGTACTGGAAATTACACACCTAAGTAGAATAAAAGCACATATATTTGTCAAACTAGGAAATACAAGATGGTCTAGACATAAATGAGTTGCTAGTGGTGGTGGAGGGAAAGCAACAGAGGTGGAGTTACGGCGGTGCTGCGCCGGTTAATTTATCCACCCGGCGCCCCAACTCACACCGATCCTGCGCATCCCAGCGACTCGAGCTGACTCGAGTGAATCCGTCTCGCGCAGCAATGTCGAACACCCGCGCGTTTCCCTGGAGATAAGAATGATGATTTGTCGGTGTTGCGATCCGAGGGGCAGAAGAGTACACCTACAATCGCCTAGAAGACTGTAGTTCTTAGAGCCAATACACTTTGAAAGTTGGCACACCAAAAGGCTACGTCGAGGCCTTGTATCTTGGATTTTGGCAGCGATAAAAGTTAAAATGAGAACCATGCGAAGCACAGCGTCATAGTGAATACCAGAAGGTCGAACGCTGGAAGCCACCGGCGCGTCAGTCCGAGGCTTTTGGCGGGCGTAGGTTCTTGTCAATGCAAATCGTCCACTAGCAGAAGCCGTTTGGTTGAATTCAGCGAGCTTCGCCAGGAACCGTCGAGGGCTGAGATGGCCGTCGAAGTAGAAGAGCCTGAGGAAACCAAAAGCCCACTAAAGCGTGATTGGATGATCCGGCCAAGCCGTTCAAGTTGCATTTTCTCGAGACGCATAAAACGCCTACAGGAAGATAAGGCTTTCTCGAGGTTCTTTTTGTTTTGCAGCTCGAGACGCGCTGTCGTCTGCCAAAGTAATTTGAACGGCTCTCGTGTCAAACGCTCTGCCAGACTTCAGTGAGTATTCAATAGAGCCAAGAGGCTCCTACCGCTCACCAGGATGGTAGAACTGACAACCGGATATCGTACCTACGGATGCTCTTGGGCGAACGATGCCTGAATGAGCTGCGTGTTAATGCGGCCTCCATAAAAAATAGAAATAAGAGGCTCTTGGTCGTCTACTTGCTTCAGACGTACCTGCTCGCTAGTAGGCTGTCTCTTCTCCTCGCGACGATCAAAGTTGAGCGCACTTTCACTGACATGATGGGAGAAGTTCGATTTATATCTATCGTCCGGCGGCGAATCGAGAGTATTCGTAGTGCGGGAGGAAAGTAAACCAGGTTCCGGCTCGGTTGGTGGAAAGATGCGTCGTGAGATTATCTCTGCGAGGAAGATTATATTGAATCAAACCTCACGAAAAAATCGGCATAAGCATTTCTTGTCTCCTATGCAACGCACCCTTGGGCGGGTCGCCTTACTCCCAAAGCCATTGCTGTCTTAAAGAAAGCGGGCAGCAGAGATATTCAGCGAAGAAACGGTCGAGGTCTGACATGGAAGCAGACCTTATCAAGAACTCAAGCGCTTCCTTGATTAGTTGAACGTCTTTTCAACGCCGGCCATTTCAAGACGCCCCCCTCAAATTGCTCGTCAGGAAGAGCACTCCATCCGAACGATCTGGAACCCTGTTCTTTTCGTACAGCCGGCGACCGTCATCACTCGACTCCAGATACACCTCCAACCCTTCTGCGTCCGCCTGATCGAGTCCCCACTGCAGGAGAGCTTGCCCGATACCCCGCTGTTGATATTTGGGGTCGACGACCATGAGCGAGACGTACCTGGATTCGCATTCAGTACAGCCAATACGACATGCGTACTGTGCATACCAGTATTTCGAGTCCCCCATGATGTTATTCCGCTCTTCAGTCATAATCGCCACTCTCTTGTCCCGAAATTCAACATCCACGCCCACCAAGGCTTCCTCATCTTCCTTCGTACGCTGCCTCGGCGGGGCGGGGACGAATCCAGTCCTCGAGCTGTGGCTTCTTCTCATTGAAGAGCATCCAAACCGCGACGCCCGCCACCTCTGAGTCACCTACACCATTATCTTGAGGGACGACAGCTTTGATTACGCGGCGCTGTCCCCCCGCGAGTACGTCCCTAAAAGCCTGCGCCTTTATTTCTATCTGTGCTGAGACAGACGGGCGCTTGTCGAGCGGCTGGATGCGCAGCTGAACGGGGTGCAACGCCAAGGCGTTCAGTTGAACCGTTGCGGCGGCATGCGCTTCCTGGACGGACATACGCGAGATTATGGGCTGGATTCCGGGTTTCTTGGTGACTGCGGGGGTAGACATGGTCGTTACTGGTAGGCCTCACGGAATTCCAGCGAACTTTGAGTCACCGACCAAGCGACGGCAGTGCGACGGCAACTTAAATCGAACCCGCCCGGTCCGACCCGTTCAACCTTGGTTCAAACCCTTCGAGTCGCAGTTTCGATCGCTCACAAGTAACCTGAACATCGCAATTAAAGGCTCTTGTTCACATCTTTGTGGTATTTCGAAGGATAACTGTATGGGATCGCCCAGCTCGGATCAGTTGAATCGTGAGAACACTAACGAGCGGAACCTCTTTTCAACGCCGGCCACTTCAAACGCCCGCCCTCGCTCTGCTCGTCGAGGAAGCTCGTTCCACTGCGACTACCTTAAACCCGTTCCTCTTATACAGCAGGTAGACCTTCGTCGCTCGATTCCAAGTAGACCTCCAACCCCTCCGCGTCTGCTTGGTTCAAGTCCCCACTCCAACAGCGCTTTTCCGATGCCCTGTTGTTGATATTTCGGGTCGACTACCATTAGAGAGAGATACCTGAATCATCCAAAAGAAAAAAGTGTGAATACGGACTGGCGCCTGGATAAGACACACCAATATTTCGAATCCCCCATGATTTTATCCCGCGTGGCGCTCGAAGTCGCTCCAAGTTGTTTCCGAAGTTCGACATCGACACCCACCAGTGCCTCCGCCTCCTCCTCCTTGGTACGCTCTCTAGGCAGTGCGCGAACGAAGTTCTCGTCCTCCAACTGCGCCTTCTTCCCGTCGAAGAGCATCCAAATGGCGACCCCCGCCACCCCCTCCCCGGGTACGACGGCCTTGACGAAGCGACTCTGCCCCGCTGCGAGCATGTCCCTAAAAGTCTGCGCCTTGATATTGATTTGCGTCGGAATTGGAGGACGCTTGTCGAGCGGCTGGATGCGCAAGTGGACTGCGTGTGAGAGCATCCCGCGCACGTAAACGGTTGCGGCGGCCTGTGCATCGTCGACGGAGAGTCGTGAGACGAGGATGGAAGAAGACATGGTCGCTGTGGATGGAGTTCTGTCGGCCGATCTTAGATAATGTGGTGCGCATACACATCCGCAGTGGACTGATCGCAGCAGTTCGCAGCAGGTCTCGGATCGCCCATATACCATATACCTTTTGAAATTACGGGAAGATATCCAAATTGGCAGTGAGAATTGAGTGAGAAAGGCCTAGGGAGCCAAAATCGGTCTCGTATTTCAGCTTTGTCCCCCCCTATTCGAACCGTGAGAAACTACAAGACAGTCATGATTGGTGGAGTGTCGGCCTTTCTTTTATCTTCCGGCATGGTGCGTATGGATATCGAGCGATTCCAGCGAACAACCCGCTGAGGCACGAGCATTACCATTGAAGTCTGGCTGCGGGGACACCGGGCCACCGCCGGGAACACTATGGGCCGGCGCAGCTATAAAGCTCAATAAACGCGTGTAGTTGAAGAACATCTTCTCGCGACGCGACGCGACAAGGTCACGAGTTGGGGGTGCAACCAAAGATGGCCAAACAAGGAATATCCGGTTTCTCAACGCCGACAACATTTAACCATGGATTTCTTCTCGCAATTAAATGACGCTCTGCGGGGACCTACTGGGGCACCCCAGACAGCGACGGATACTATTGCGCGGCTCAGCGATAGGCTGTCTCCAGCCACCCTTCTCGCCGACCGACGGGCCGCTGTCCAATCTCTCAAGGGTCTAGCGCGCGATTGGAAGCAGGATGTCGGCGAGCGTGCGCTTCCTGGGCTCCTGGAGGTCCTCGCAAACGATGCGGAGGTCGACGCGGACATCGGGAAAGCCGTGCTCGAAACACTCAATGTCCTATGTGACGTGGAGGAAAACAAGGAATGGGGCTTCAAGCACACCGATATTGTTCTGTCCAACGACAAGACTGTTCACACTCTATTTGCTCTGCTTGCGGACGATGCTTTCTATACGCGTTTCGCCACCTTGCAGTATCTGTCGACTCTGCTGCAGAACCGCCGACAAGTCGTGCAAGGGTATTTCCTAAAGTCGTCTGCGGGCTCTTCGAGCGTGATGTCAGTGCTGGAGGACAAGCGGGAGATTATTCGCAATGGTAGGACTTCTTTTGTTCCGCTGCAATATCCTTGCTTAAACGTCGCAGAGGCTGTTACAATGGTACAGGCCCTTATTTCCCAAAGTGCCGACATACAGAAGGTTCTGGCCTTTGAAGGCGCTTTTGAGAAGCTCTTCAATACTGTTATGCACGAAGGGCGGAGTAGAAGGGCGGAGTTGTCACGCAAGAAGCGTTGGCGTGTGTGGATGGTCTCCTTCGGTTTAATACCTCAAATCAAGTATGTGCCTTGATTTACGCATCTTAGGCGAGCACTCATCCCAACTGTAGAGCTACTTCCGTGAAACCCCCCTCCCACCTGTACTCTGCTCGCTCCTTCTCTTCCCCCCGAACCTACCCATGCAAGATGCGGCGCCGCAGGAGTTTGCTCTACAATTCTGGGACGACCAAAAGCTTTCCAATGCCTCCTTTATTGTCGGCATAATGGGGATGCTCATCAGCAGCTCCAAGGGAAACAGCGTAGGTCGAGTTTCTCTTGTTTCTAGAACATCATTTCATCCATATCCATAGACCCAGGAGGTGGCCGCCTTTACTCGCTGTCTGGTAGAGATTGCCCTGGCCTCGAATGCTCCTACTCCACTAAAAACCCAAGTAACTTCAAAGTCAATTTTTTTGCTTAAATAAAATATTCTGACACCTGTTACGCAGGCTCTTAGACTCCTTCCTCCCAACCTTAACTTCCCGCTCGCTGACATCGTGCTCACCCCGTACTGCCCGGTTCCCGATACCAACGGCGAAGAGTGGGACCGCCTGGAGCCGGCATCCGCGCTAGATGCTCTCGTCGAGCTCGCTTTACACGGGGAGTACAACGGCGTCGATAGTGAGAAACGACTGAAGGAAGGGCTGGAACTGCGGGCGACCGCGGTCGCCGTCTTCGAGGTAGATGGCTAGCTGCTTTCACATCCTTTGCTTTCGTCTAAATCGTCCCCAGAACTTTGTCCGACAAGATGAAGTTCGCCTGGCGATCCTGCAAGGAATGCTCCCTGCAGAAGGCGCAAGTGCGTTGCTTCTCTGACTATTTTATGGCATTGTGACCGACGAGCCCGTTTGCAGGTCCCGCAGAGGCACCGCCAATAACGCCGCTCCTGCACTCCCTCGCGTCGGCACCCAGCTCCTCCGCTGCCCTCGAACCGAGCACCGTCAACTCAACGCACCTCGCCACCCTCCTCTTTGCCCACCTCCTCCGCTCCTCAGCGCGCGCCAAAGCCCTCGCGCGCTCCATCACTCCGCCCTCGCTGCAACCTCTCCCCGCCGCCGGCACCGGCAACTTCTTCGTCCCTGCGGATGGCGCCCCGCCGGAAGCTCCCCCTGAGCCCGAGGTGGACGACGATGACGACGACCCACCGCAGGCATTGCTGCAAATCCTGAGCGAAAACCTCTCCCTCTCCTCCCTCGCGCGCTCACGCGCCGACACGTCCGAACTTGAGGCGCGCGAGTGGGACCGCCTCGTCGTTGCATACCTCTGCCTCCTCTCGCAGTGGCTGTGGGAAGACCCCGCCGCCGTCCGCGAGTTCCTCAACACCGGTGGGCTGAGCGTGGTATGTCCTTCTGTATGTGTTGTTTTGTCAGATCTCAGCAATCGTCTGCTGTGTAGCTCGTCGAAGCGATTAACCAGACATCCGAGGTGGACTCGATCGTCCCCGGGCTCTGCGCGTTCCTCCTTGGGGTGTGCTACGAGTTCAACCGCGAACCTGGCGAAATTACGCGGTAAGTGTTACATCTTTGCAATGGAATGGAAGCAGGAAGCAAATATCCCCAACTACCTTTGCCTCTGCATTCTACGTCCGATCGCGAGGCTCCCGTCCTTCCATCCTCTCTCTGTCGGCTCCGTCGCTGCCTAATTAACCTGATTGCTGATTGGGTGTGTTCGTAGAGCGACCATCTACCCGATCCTTAATCGGCTCGGCGTCGAGACGCTCATCGGCCGAATGGCGCGTCTGCGGGAAGACGATCGGTTCAAGAGCGTCGGGCCAGACACCGTCGTGCTGCCGCGCCCCACCGCGCAACATCTGATCGCGGGACCCAAGGGCGTCGAGGCCGAGAAGGACAAGGAGGGCGAGATCTGGTTTGACTGGGCGTTTGTCGACTTTTTCAAGTCGAATTATTGTGGGTTTCATTCGCTCTTCTCGAGTGGTCACCCCAGTCTGATTTGTCTGCACAGATACCATACAGCGGGGGCTCTCGACTGAGCCCGACCAGCTGTCGTCCTCGGCTTCTGGTGCGTTACTTGATTCCGTGGATGGGGTCGCTCTAATAATTACCGTCAATGAGTAGGCCAGAGCCTAGAGTCGGCCATGCTCATCTCTTCGCTGCGCGACGTGATTCGGAACCAGTCACAGGAGATCGAGACGCTGCAGCGGCAGCTGAAGGAGAAGGCGGCCAGTGCGAGCGCGAGTGCTAGCGCGAATGCGGAGGTTAGTTTCTTCCCCCGATACCACCCAAGGCAACGCTGATTCTTCCCGCCCCAGATCAAGACGCTGCGGGAGCAGGTCGCGAGCCTGTCGGCGCAGCTGGAGACCTCGGAGGGCAAGCGGAAAGACGTGGAGAAGGAGCAGGAGGATCTGTTGGTCCTGCTAGACGAGGTTAGCGCCAAACGGAAGGCGGACAAAGATAGATTACGGGGTGCTGGATTAGACGTCTCGGAGGACGAGGCAGACGACGACGTGGATAGCGTCGTTGAGTAAACATATTCCTTTCGTTATTGGGATTCGAGCACAACGCCGATACATTTTAAGGATGCGAGTACATTCTAAATAATTGTAATTTATGTATGCGACAAAGCGATAAATGCAGCGAAATAAGGAAAACAAATGAGGGTGATACAGCAGCGAAGTCTGAGGATACATGTATGCGTGCAGGGGAATCCAGAGTGTGTCCGTTGTCCGCTCCGTCCGTCCATCCGCGAGAAAGAAAAGGTAAAAAAAACGACGACGATTAAAACGCTTGACCGATCTCAACGCCCGAAGCCTCCATAAAATAATCCCAGAGCACATTCCGCGTCTTCTCGGCCGCGATCAGGCCGGCAAAGCGCACGACTGTCCACGCGTCTTGGAAATTACTGGCGAGCCCCAGGCTGATGCGCACGACGCCGAGCTCGTGGCCGACGGTGCGCTCAAAGTCCTTGAGCGTCACGCCCTCATGCAACCGCTGCATGTCCTCCTGGATGCCGAGAATCGCGGCGGCGCCGCCCGGATTGCACATACAGCCCGTACGCAAGGAGATGCTCAGCTTCGACGCGGCGTACTCGATGAATGAATTAGGGATCATCTCGCCTGAAGGCTGTGGAGCTAGTTGTTAGACTGAGCAGTACAATGAAGTGAAGAGTGTCACGGACGTCGAGGAATATTAACGAGACGATGGAGCCTGTGTCAGATTGGTCTCCTATTGACTTCAGCCGTCGTGAGGGTGTCGCAGAGAGGATGCGGACGGCAGGAGTGCCTGTGTCGTGCCGTAATCTCGACAGCGACGAAACAAGGTAATGCACAAGGCACGAAAGCCGCAACGGGAGGAAGGGGAGATACGCGGAGAGAAACCTCAGTCCATCGGCCACCGCCGGCAGTGTCAGATAGTTAATCGTGCCGTCCTGGAGCGCTCTAGTCGGTGACGGGACATTAATTGAGAGATAGAAATATGTACCTCAAACTGCTCGTGAAGTTCATGAGATCGGGTTACGACGTTACCAGGCACCTGAACGATGTCAACGTTTCCGCCCGAAAACCACGGTCGTTTCAGCTGCTTCAGGAATGATTTCTTCACTACGAGGGCTCCCACCCCGGTCGGGAAACCAAACATCTTGTAGAAAGACACAGCCATTGCGTCGACGGGGAATTCGGATAGGGAGATGGTGGACGTGGCTGCGAGGGCAGCGGCATCCAGGAGTGTATGGTAGCCTAGAGACGTCGCGTACTCGATTATCGAGAGTGAGCTTTTACTGTTTGAGATGTTAGACTGCCCGGTCAGAGCAAAGAGACATGGAGCCGAGGTTTTGGTCCGGGGTCGATTTCGCAAGAGAATATTCTGGAGAGAATTTTTAGCCGAGTATAAACGGCTCTATACTGAGAAAAAATACCTTGGCGGTGGAGGACTCAAAACCTCCGGTGGAAGTTGGCGGAATATAGCAAATCCTAGCTCCTCGATGTGCCGCGTATTCTCGGATACCATTGACACTGTTATGAGAGTCGCACGCCAGGATGTAGTTGCTACCGCCAGCGAAGGGATATGACTCGCCCACTAATTTTAAGGCCCCAGTAGCGTTGGCGGTAAAAACGACCGTATACTGATCAGATGCTTGAAAGAACGACAGCACTGCTGCCCGAGCCTGGTCTGCGCATTTCAAGGATAATTTAGAGCTGTGATTAGCGTTAACGCCAAATTACTGGGATGCCAAGGAAAGATGCACCTATTGCTGACCGAATGGGTGTTCCCAAGAATACTGCGATTGAGGAATTCCGTGTGAACCCGAATCAGGCTCTCCGGATATATGGCCCCTCCCATATAATCTACGTAGGTTTCCCCGGTAGTCTCGAGTCTTGTGTAGTCACTTCGGCGTAGGGTATCGAGAATCCAAGTACTGCGATACTCTTTCATCACAACAATCAGCCTACCCCGAGTAGATAGACAGTCACAGGACGCGTACCGGGGAAGGAGCTGAGAAACTCTTGGTATGCGGTACTCGCGGCGTCCGATATGTTGTCCTGTGTCGGGGCATAGGTTGCGAATGAAGGTGGCGGTGGATGGGGTTTCTCGGGCGTGGGCGGGTCCTCTCGGTCGAGGTATCGCGACTTTTCGTGTACTAGACTGTATATCTCCTGGGAGTGGTCCGAGGCGGAGTCGATGGATGTTCCCGAGGTGCATGGCAAGCTGACTCTGGTCAACATTGTTGAGCGTTTCCGAATAATTACGGGTTGGTGGGTGGAAGAAACGCTGCCCATGGCGGAGGAGGGGAAAGAAGCTTAGCCTACAGTCGCGAGGCTCCGGCCCTTTATAAGGCGTGTGGTTGTTTGGCTCAGGGGAGATTCTGACATGAACAAGTTAGAACGAAGTCCGAGTTTCCCGATTGGGGTTGACGGCCGGATGATCGAAGATCTTCAATAGCTTCCGTCTGGTTCAACTCACAAATTATATTCAAGGCCAGTCAGCTCAAAATTCGTATCCGGTACGGCGACCCATTCATTATGGGTGCAATACTAATTTCAAGGCGCGTCTGGTGCTGGAAAAAGGACCAGCGCAGCATGCCATTCAAGTTCACGCAGCAACAACGGGCAACAACGGAGCACAGAAATATCCTCCAATGCTAGAACCCAAATCTTCGGCGAAGAGTTGGCGCAAACAGGTTGCGTCAATGTGACATTTCCACCTGGCGAGCTGCGCGCGCGAAGGTTTAGTTCAGAAGAAATCGCGGGAGAAGCCGCCGAACGCTCAAGAGAGCTTGGTTGAGTAGTGGAGCCTTATTGGTGAGCACCCCGGGCGCGCGGTGTACATGCCAGTTCGAAGGACACGAGATGGGCTTGAATAATCAGTCTCCACGTCGGCTAAGTCAACGGAGAAAGGGAGAATAGTACTAAGCCTTCTATGTTTTTTTCGGGTGGATACTTGTGGAGTGGTGTAGCCTAAGGAGCCGAGCGGACACCCGACAAGTTCGGAGATGCCTGGATGCAGTCTAGTCGCGTTGTGCACAGCACCTCGGAGCACGACGATAACACGGGGAATGGCGGGGAGGTTCGTGATTCAGGTCGAACGGGCTTGAACTCCAAAACAGGAAATCTTATCCCGAGCAGCTCCATGGGTCTCGACCGAAACTTCACCTACCTAAACTGGAGGCTGGCTAACTTCAGGCTAGACATCGACAATCACCGCCGCACGATGGGTATGCGAACACGACGGCTACTGCCAAAGACGCCGCTAGGGCATTTGATCTTGAATGCCAGGAAACGAAGGATACGTAGCTGTGTTGCGCACACGCCGGCACACCAAGTCCGAGTGTGGTACTTACGAATGATTCAGACGGGGTAGGAAAAAACCCGAGTTCGGATGTATACTGTAACCTTGTATCTCCCACAGCTAAGGAGACGCGAAATAATCCCTCCCGCCGCCAGGAATTCCCTGAGGGCCGGCGACGCCAGAGGACTCCGCGGTCCCGACCGGTATTCCTGGTTCCTGGAATCCTTCGCACAAACTCCATGTCTGAGTAATTGTCAGATTTACTTGCTACAAAACACGGGGGTTAAATTACAATAGAGTCTGTTGAATTGCTTGCCTGCCGTATTTTCAGACACACAGCTTTGCATTGAGCTGTTTGATAGAAGTTTGTTGGGTGCGATGCAAATAGTTGCCGTAGGTAGGGTGTCGGCCATCTGCGCAACGTTAGAACAGCTCGTTAAAAATACTGGTCTGGAGGACAGAAAAAACGGAACTGATGAGCCTACTTATAGTGAGCGATTTCATTAAGAGTTGGAACTCACACGCCCCCTCAGTGGTTGACTCGGAAAATCCCGAAATTGAATGTACCCGAGGAAAGAGAAGACCATTGAATGAAATGAGTGAGCTACATGAATTCACACACCACGGAATCAGAGCTCCCTGACCGGGAAATCCGATTCTACCGCGACTTCAGGTCATGATCTCCGACTCCGAGGTGGCCGTTTCCGGTCTCCCGTTACCGGAAACAAGAGCGAGTACTCGTACTGTGCCGTATACGCTCGCCTCCAATTCGAGGTAAAAAGTTTGAGATGGTGGTTGGGATCAAGAGAGACCGGAGATCTCCGCGTCAACACAAGGACAACTTGAAGCACTGCTTCCTGGTTGATCCTTTCCCACTTCAAGTTGAAGCTCCGCTACATCTCGCGGAAAAAGACCTATGGCTACGCAGACACTCCACCCGCCCTTCGTGTCCATCGAGGGAGTCATCAACGCCCGATCTATCGGTGGATTCGCCTCCACTCAAGGCGATGGCCCTGATCTTGTCTTGAAACCGACAATACTATTTCGCTCGGGGGACCCCTCGCGCATCACACCAAGAGGCAAAGAACAACTTCTCGCTCTTGGAATCCGCCGTGTCTTCGACTTTCGCGCCGACGACGAGATTGCGAGCTATAAAAGCACCACCCCGATCATCGCAGGCGTCGAGTTCCTCCGCGCACCGGTCTCTGAGAACCGCGCGTTCGACCCTGTCAGTTTGGCTGCACGGTCAGTACCTCTTGCCGATTCTTCTTCTTTCTTCTGACCGGGATGTGACGGGATGATCACTAGCATGAAAGAATTTGCCGGGAACGAACTAGAGGTAGTAGACTCGCTTGCTCGGAATTGATTTTCAAACCCACGATGCAGACGTTTGTTAGGCTCTACCATGAAATCCTTGAAATCGGAGGCCCTGCGTTCGAAATGGTTTTCCGCCACATGCTCGAGCGACCAGACGAGCCGTGTTTAATCCATTGCACGGGTATCCTCTCTATCAACTTACTCAACTCTAACTTGAAAAGTTTATCATTTTTTCACAGCCGGAAAAGATCGCACTGGAATTTTCACGGCCATCTTGCTGATGGTGCGCTCCGTCGCGTCCTCCTTCCGTGCTTGTCCAGATCGAGTTGCAGCTCCTCGGGGTGAATGACGAGGAGATTACCAAGGAATATGCTTTGACAGCTGTCGGACTCGAGCCTTACTTGCCCTTACTTATTGAGCGCTTCAAGCAACAGGTTCCTGGCGATGTGGATAGTTGGGAGGGCGCGATGAAGATGGCCAGCTCCAGGTCAGTTGAGCATTATTATCATTCTGCATACATTGTTCCGCCTTACGTTCTTACAGGCCAGCGACGATGGTCGCCACTTTGAAGATGGTCCGAGAGAAGTACGGGACTGCTGAAGGATGGGTTACGTCGGACACAACGCTCACCAAGGAAGACGTATTTGCGCTTCGGCGGAACTTTGTTATGGAGGCTTGAACTTATTTTCGAACCATGATTTCAATCTGTGAGTCAGTTCTGAAGAGATTTTTATCACGTCCCTCCTTTTTAAAAAGGTTGTATTGTTTCTCGTTCGGAAACTCTGCCATGTCCCCTTCCCCTATCCTGTTGTCCCCACCCTTCGTCGATGTCGATGGCGTGATCAACATCCGCGCTATTGGGGGGTACAAAATCAACAACTCTCTTCTCGTCACTCCTGGATTGATATTTCGCTCGGGAGAAGTCTCCGGCATCACTGAAACAGGCAAACTACAGTTGCTCGCTTTGGGAATTCGCCGCATATTCGACATGCGCACCAACTTGGAGATCAACAGTTACCGAACTGCGTCGCCGAAAATCACAGGTGTAGAGTTTATGCACGTTCCTGTGGGGAAGGAAGAGGCCTGGGACGCCGGGAGTATCGAACGAAGGTCAGGATCGGTGTTGCCTCTTGTGTTCGTGGATCTCAGTTCGTCTTTTGCCTAGACTGAAGCACTATGAAGAGAACGAATTGGAGGTATGGAAGGTTGTTTGTAACCTGTGGAATGGGAGTTGAATATTAGCGACCAGGCATTTGTGGAAGACGCTCAAGATACACTCGACATCGGGGCATCTGCGTTTGAAACCATATTCAGGCACTTTCTGGAGCGGCCCAAAGAACCGTGCTTATTCCACTGCACAGGTTCGTTCTGCTCTCTTAACTCGGGACATCCTCCCCCCTCACAATCCCCATCCCCGCCTTCGCCAAACCGCTCCCCCTCAGCCGAGCGGCGGCACAGGCGGCGGGCCAGAAGCTCTTCCAGAAGCAATGGCGGGACGAGTGGGCGGCCTCCCCCCGCCATGCGCGCCTCTCCCTGTTCGACGACGCAACGCCGGGCTCACGGATCGAGGAGATGTACGTGGGCCTGTCCCGCCCGCAGTGCAGCGTTTGGACGCAGCTGAGGACGACCCACATCGGCCTCAACGCCTTCCTCTATCGCTTCCACCTCGGCCCATCCCCCGACTGCCCCCTCTGCCTCGTCCCCGAGACCGTTTCACACTTCCTCCTCACCTGCCCCAAATTCCGTCGCCAACGACTCGACCTGATCCGCAAGGTCGGGACCGCGCGCCTCTCCCTCCGCCTCCTCCTCGGCGCGAAGTCGGATCCCAAGCACGCCCTAGCATTTGTTCGAGACACGAGTCGGTTACCGCGGTACTCGCTTTAGGCGGGTCCGTTCTTTCCTTTTCTTACTTTTCTCTTTCCTCTCATCTCTCTCTCCCATACACACAATTCCCATTTACCTGCCGAGACATCCTCTACGTATCTCACTCTCAAACCAATCCTACATAGCAACTCATAGCACACTCCTTCCCGTGCGACGACCCCTCCACACCCCTGTTCCCACCTATATGCCAGCTAGAGTACACAAATGTCCTACGTATAGTGCTACATGGGCCCCAAGGGGCCCGCGCGCACTTTAATTGAAGTTGAATTGAATTGAATTGAATTGCTCTCTTAACTCTCTATTTTCATTGACCTTTTGTTTTTGTTGCAAGCGGGGAAGGACAGGACCGGACTCGTCGCGGCTCTCATCTTAATGGTATCTAAACTCCTCTCTGTTCAGTAATTCCCTCTCTAAACGCACTTGAAGATCTTAGGGGTGGACGATGCCGACATCGCGAAAGATTATACGCTGACGACCGTGGGGCTGGAACCTGCGCACGGAAAACTGGCTGCACGGTTGCGGAATATCCCGGTCTTCCGGGACAACCAGCAAGGTGCGCTCAATATGGGGGCGTCGAAGTGAGTACAGATAATTTTGAGTGGGATGCATCTAACCGTGACATTTAGGGAAGCGTCCATGACCGCGATCCTTGCGATGATTCGCCAGAAATATGGGAGTGCTGCCGGATATTTGACGGCATGCACTAGTCTGCAGGCAACGGACTTGGATGCGATTCGAGACAACCTACTGAGCGAGGTTTGAAATCAAGCGAGGCGGACTTATTCCTTAGTATTTTCCATGGACATAACCGCATCTGACCGCGCTGAAGGAATGTGTAGTCAAAGGGCTTGTACTTGCAATGTGCGCGAGTTGAACTCGTGGTTGAAAACGTGTTGATGCGATTGCAGATATCTCCGGGGAAGCTTTTTCTAAACGCGGCCACTATTCACACTGGGAGGCTTGAGTCTTGTGAGCCGATGGGCAAATTAAACAGGGGCACTCCTTTCCCCTCGATTGTAAACTCAATTCCCAAAGCGCTTTGCGAAACGTCGGTTCAACTTGATTTCACTTTGATCCGATATCGAGAAGCATGCGGAACTGGCAAGTGGTCATGGCCACCTTTGTCCCGCTTTTCATTGTTCAAAGCGTTTGTGCCACTTTACCA
Organism: Mycena metata; assembly: GCA_029378385.1. Classification (NCBI taxonomy): domain Eukaryota; kingdom Fungi; phylum Basidiomycota; class Agaricomycetes; order Agaricales; family Mycenaceae; genus Mycena; species Mycena metata. Next base: position 353,409 of record JARKIB010000086.1, on the reverse strand, counting down.
CTGCTATTTAAACCAGGCTGGGTGTACTCCCCCCCACCAACCCTCGCCCCATTTTCCCATGTTTCGCAAATTCTCGAAGTCGTCTTCATCCTTGAACACTCCAGCGGCGGCCACCGGGCCCCCGTCGTCGTGGACCACGAAACAACGGCTCCAAAGGGCGCTAAAGACCGCCTCTGAGTCCAACCTGGCAGGAATAAGGAAGACTCGGAAAGACACAACTTATTTGGTCCCTTATAAACCTTACACCAAAGCGGCAATCGCTGGCGAGGTTCGTAGCCGCCGCGCAACCATTGCCACCAGCGGTAAACCAGATACCCTCCCTGCCGTAAAAACTCCGAAACTTTTGCCCCAAGTTAGTTTAACTCTCCGCCAAGGTCGCACAGTTCTAAAGAATCGCAGATTCCTAGCTCCAAGGTTGAAATTGGCGAGAAAATTGTGCCATACATGCCTGAGCTGTACGAGGTCGATCCAATCCGACTAAACGGTCGATTTTACACCTGGAAGGACCCATCCGGGCTCGACTACGTGCCGCTGCCCCCGCCGCCGCGAAAAAATGTTAAATGTGGTCGAGTTGCTACGAAGCCGAAATATGGGCATGGAGTGTGCTCGTAAGTGCCCTAGTTGATTTTTTAGTTGGGTGCTTATTTGTGCCACACAGGAACTGTTCTTCGAAGAGAGCCTTCTCCTGTCAGAGCTCTCAGTGTTATGCAGATGGAACACGCAGTCAGTTGCCGTTCCGAGTCTCTGCTGAACCTGGACTTTGAAGCCGAGTGTTCAGAAGTTAAACGTACAATAAATAGCAGTGGATAATAAATAGACTGCCTGGATAAAGCAGCTAGAATTGACTTTCCAATTGAAGACGTGTTCGGCGTGCGGCCATGCCAGAGGTCATGTGATGGCGTCTGTGACACTGTGTGACCCGCGCGTCTTTCCGCGACCACCAACTCGCCTTTCCATCGCCTCGTATTTCGCTCACTTCTCACCTAGATCGCGTTTCACCATGAATTCTCAACCTGGAATCGCCACCAACGCTTCCCCTCTCACTGCTGAGCAGCGTCTTGCGTTAAATTACGCGTACCACTCTGCGATGTCTCAGCATGCTATGACTGAACTGCTGCAGATCAAGAAGTCCCTTGAAACTCCTTCTGAAAACCAATACAACGACTCCAGCGCGTACTCCCAGCAGAACGACTGGCCCGCAGCATCCGCTGATTCTTCATCCTTGTCCAATTATTATCTCGCAGACCCGCATTCATTCTCAGATTCTTCCGGAGCCTGCTCCACTCCTTCCGATAATTACGACGAAAACGCGGAGAACATAGATCCCAACTTTTTAGAGAGGCAGCTCTACCATCTGCCCCCTCACACTCGAGCTACAAACATTCTTTGTGACTCGCAAGCTTTTCCAGTCTCACCCATTGTACCCTTTTTGCGCGCGGAGTACCCCGTGGAAGATGCTGAACCAATAGCCGCACCTGTCCCACTCCCATATTCTGCTCGCAGCAAAGAAGTTTTATCTTCAATGATCTCTCCCGTTCAACCTTCCGGATTTCCCAGTGCGCGATTTCCTTTTATTTCCTTGGCTACTCAGGCATAGTCACTGATTATTTACAGAGCCCGCCCTACATCATCCAGCGGAGCCTGTCCCATATCAATTCGCAGAGCCTGCTCTCAACCAATTCACTGCCCACTACCAATCCGCAGACCCCGTTGTTTCCTACGCACCCACAGAGCGTGCTCCTCCTCAATTACTGGAGCTTAATCCCCAACAACGCGTAATTGACAAGTCGTTCGCCCAGCCAAAGTTCACCTACCTCCTTCCAGTACGTCGCCGCATCTTGGTTTCTGTCGGAACGAAGTCTAAACTCGCGCGAAGGTTTCCGAGACTGCCACAGATTTCAACTTGAACGTGCCGTACAATTATTCGCATGAAATGGAGCAATACCCCGCGCATACCGTCCGACGGACATATATTCGACCTATTTCGCCCGAGACGCTCATGGCACCCACGGAGGAATTTTTGATGGCCTGGGTCGAGGATTATCCCGCATAATTACCACGTCGGCTTGTGCAAATGTATGCCGCCTTCGGTTACAGGTGGGAGGTTCAAGTTTTCAAGGGGATTACTAGAGAATCGTAGTAGAGATTGGGTGCAATGATGGGGATGGACTATTGGAACTAGACATGTTTATACGATTATAAGAGCGTCGCGGGGCGCTTCGCGCCCCAAGACCTCGGTTTGAGCCGTAGGTATGATGCCAATCTCGAAGGCTGTAAAAGCTGTTGAAGCCCGAATAAAACTGTGTGACGGCAATCCTCGGCCCGTCATCGGCATCCTGGGTATCAGAGGCCGAAAGATCTTGGGCCGCATGATCGGTGGTGCCGCAGCAAACCGTGATTCCATCAGCGGAGCTTCAAAAGCTTTGGACAGACACGCATAATTTTATGAAGAGAGAGAATCACTATTTCCTTGCTCTCTGCAAGCCGCGTTTCACACCGTTCGACCTCGGTAGCCTGCGAAGATGTTTCAAACAACGGCCTTGCACGGCCGCCAGTTGCAACCGCCAAATTCCCCTTTCGATGTTGAATATCGCCAAGTCGAATCATGATATCCAGGAGAGTGGTTCGGGCCATTGGCTTTAGGTAGAGTAACAAGGCCAAGCCGTAAAATCGGATCACCGAACCGAACAGGCGATCAATCGGCTTTCCATTCTGGGAAGGCCAAAGTGACTTTTGTTGATCAGAATTCATCACAGGGACCGTTCGTTCAACCCACGCTGAACTCCGCCCTGGTGGGAGGAAATTGATATGCAAGGGTGCAATTTGAGGTCTCGACAAGGCGAAAACCTACAAAGCAGCGCGTGCCCGTACTTCCCCAAACGCAAATAACATTGAAGGTTGAAAATCCAAACAAAGGCAAGCCTGAGGCCGCTTGGGGCACATGTAACGTAGTTTTTCGACACTGACCATTTACGATGAATCAAGATCCCTCGTTCTTTGCTTCCAGCTTCTCTTCGATCGCCGCAAGTCTTTTCTCTATCTCCACCAACTTCGTCATAACGTTCACGAGCGTCACATTCGCGACCTGCGGCTCAACCACTGACTCCGCTTCAACAGGTTGGACGAGGACGTGAAAGAGTTTGTGTTTTTCATTCAGCCGGGCGGCAAGCGGGCAACGCCCGGGTGCATGTTTAGGCGGATTAACTTGAAAGTCCAAATTAGTGAGTATGTCGCTGGATAAACAAAAATCATATTTCAGCACCTTTGCGTCCGGTGGTGCCATCTCTCTTCTGGTACTCAGTTGTATCCAGGCAACCTTGCCACCCACAATTGCCCAATGCCGACCCCTTCGCGTCACAGTCAAGACAAACATATGTATCCGAAACTGCAACGGTTATGGCAGTGAGACGTAGTTCTTTCGCGTAATAGAAACCAGCACGTACCGCATTCAACGCAAGCCCAGAACGGGAGGGTGAGGGATTTCTCGCAGTAGCAGCAACGGAATGGCTGATCTTGAACTTGTGATTTGGGCGCATTTGGCTGTGGTGGGCCCTCAGTTCGTGAAGTCGGAGCTCGCGCAGATTTGAGGCGCTCCTTGACCTGGTCGGCAACACGCTGAGCTTGAGTAGCAATTGGCATCAAATCACCATCGTGGAGACGGCGGGTAGTCTTCGCCAGGGTGTGGAATTTCGTGTGGGTGCCAAAGCGTGCTGTGACAACGGTCTGTTCACGACAATCAGGACACAGGTCAACTTGATTGCGGCCGTAGTGTAATGTATCCAGGCATTGAAGACAAAAACGCCGCGTGCTGTAGATGTTTCTGGAGCAGACATTACAGTGACAATCACTGGTATCGGTTGGTCAGTGTTGGAACATGGGGTGGATGAACTGAGACATACTGGTCAACTAACTGCTGAAGCTGGGATTCCGCTAGCGATGTATATACACGCGCATCGGAGGGGCGCAGTTCGATCTTGAGCTTCTGCAGCTCTGCAGCTTCGTCGTCCTTAAGTATTCCCCATGGTGTGCTGGACTCCTGCCAACGGGCAATGTCTCGCCTTGCGAGGTCGACGAATCGTTTCCTCTCAGCGAGGCGGTCGACTAGCCATGAACAGCGAAGCTGCGCGCGGCATTTGCGCCAAGCAGTGGGTCCAAACATGTTGATCGTTGCCCCAATAGCGACTGCCCATCGTTCCCTAGCCCTATTATCCGAGGCGTCGGTGCCGCGGAATGAGGGTGGGCGATGAAACACAAAGCGGAGAGACATTTTTACTTCTTCCGACTCTGCCGTCTCCTCACCCCACGTTCCGACAATTGTATCGGCCCATGGGGCGTAGTGCCCCTTGCACCTCGCCCAGTACTTGTATGGATCGGGCCAAGTGATCGTGAAGCGAAGTGTGTTTTCCTCGAAAGTACCCGCGACCTTTAACAAACCCGTGGAATTTTCCGCGATACCGTGTTATGCCAAGGAATGTCGACGTTGTGAGGTATGCTGACAGCGCGTTGGCTCTGCCCGTAGTTTTCTGGCGGAATCCATGATACTTCTGCCCCTTCTTGTTCCGTCCTATTGTGCGATGTGTAGGTGCTATCGGTGCCTATGCTCCCTCAGCGATAGGGCCCTTGATGGTTGTAGCATACATTAAGGACGGATGTATGTCGGTACAACACCTGCTTGTTCCTTATAGGGACCTCTGCAGTAATACACCCTCCTCCTCCTCCTCCTCCGTGGAAATTTTCGCCAGCTGCAGTGATCCGCATTGCAATTGTGCCGTACGGTACACTGCCGTCTGAGAAGGAGAGCTTTCCGGTCCACATACCGTCGAGAGCATTAGAGGCCGTCGTCTTCGCTGGCGACAGCTGCGTCTCCGGCTGGGACAGTTGCGCCGGCTCGTCCGGTATCTTGTTCAGCAAGATACTAGGATTAATGCCTGTGAAGAAGTCCATCGCGCCCACCTCATCTTCATCAGGGTTGGGGCCGAGGTTGTCGAGGTCTTCCAGGCCGTCATCTTCATCGTTCTGTCGGTTGTGGATTGTGTTGTGAACCGCATCAGATTCGATGTCGCGGTCACGGTACAATTGTGAAAACTGCGCGCCACATTTCAGAGCTATAAAGCAGGTGTACAAACAAATCAACGCACCATCCCGAAAGCGAAAGACGTGAAGCCTTCTTTTCCGTCCTTTACATTCGACTTGAACATTCCTTGCAGATTGTGATGTTCAGATGTGCCTGCTCCGCGAAGTAGAACACCAGAAACGTACCTACTAGCTTTTCCATTCGATCGTTGACTGCACTAAATATGGTACCCAGCGACGTGCTCATTATAGAAAACTCATCGGCATGCAGATTGTGTACACAGGCCAATTGCATTATGGCGAGATGGCGTAGTAGTACCAAGTAAAGCAGCGGGTAGATATGCTAGGCGGCACAAATTAGCACGGTACAAGATAGAAAACACGCTGATACTGACAACCTCAATACGCCGGGGTCCAGATGACTGGGATCCCGTGACCAACTGGAGTGTATCCTTATTGTCGAGGTTGTAACGCAGTCTATCGAGCGGAGTTTTGAGTTTGTCTTCTTCCAGTTTGTGGAATTCCCTCGCTAGAACCTTCAGCTGTGTGTTGTCCGTCAGACATAGAATCGGGCTCGGTGCGACGCGTCGTGCGCAGCAGGAGTTCCACGTTATATATCTGCCCATCCATATATGTGTTTGCCGCCTGTATGTTCGCTGGCTTAACATGATGCAGAGTCCTGAGCATGACGACGAGGATGCTGTATATTCTGTACCGGTACCAGGTCACTGTGAGTTGCCAACCTGCAGCCCAGAAGGCGAACCAGTGAAGCAAGCTGAAGTAACCAAATGTCAGCCGGGTGTGGCTTCGTGAAAATCGGCATACCTTCGATTGGGCGGGCGCAATCGCGTAAAATGATTTATTTCGGCGATGTTGATCCATCCGGTTCCATCGGTGTCGATAACATCAAGAAGGGGTTGTGAATGCGCAAGGTTGATGTATGCAAGAGCCCAGTTGTCGCCGTCATGGTTCCTGATGTGTGGGTGGTATTCCCCCACCGACGAGGTCGGGGATTGAATGGCAGATCCTGTCGTAAGATTGGCAGCACTCTCCTCCACATGCGCAGGCTTAGAGTGTTCAAGCTCGGAGGCAAAGTATTCTGCCACAGACATGATAAAATCGCGAGCCTCGACACTTCCTCTCCACTTCTGCCGCTCCCAGAGTTTTTGCAGCTCCTAAGAGCGATGGTTGATGGATTGAACGAACACTGAGACTAAGTGCACATACCAGATCCTTGACCTTTGTATGCAACCTGTCATAAAGAGCGCTGATGACACGCGTGCCAGTAAACTCGATGACCCCCGTCAGCTGAGTCTCCTGCGCTTTTAACTTGCGATTAAACTCATTCCATATGTTTGTTGAACGCCTGGTCAATGTCCTCCGCCAACTCTTTCTCCAACATCCGTCCTAGCGTCCTCGAGTACCCTCCGGCGCTCATCGCCCCGTACACTGTCGGCCTTGTGCGCGCGCGCCGGGAGGAGGGACTCGAGACTTTCGCCCGTCTTTTCCGCAAGCTCCTTCAGTAGCGGATCACTGTCGATGCACGCCTTCGCACCGCCTTTTGCGTCAATGAATGTCTGCACGGCGCGCTCATCCGCAGTGTCTAGTTTCCGGAAGAGGCGCTCGATCAGGTCCTTGATAATCACAAGATCATGGCGCTGCACATCGAGTTTATCGTTCGCCGTGTCAACTGCAATCGCGGTGTGGGTGGTAAGCTCCAAGGTGAGCGACCTTTGGTGACCGTCGAATTTTTTGATGAAGTCTCCGAAGCGTTCCTCGTAATCTTTGGCCCGAATGAATTTAACTAAAGATGACAAGGATAGAAAGGTTAACACTTATTGAACACACCAAGGAGAAACCTACAAAAGGCCTTCTTGTTCAGGTACATATCACAGGCGTTTGCGCACTCTGTAATATCATCGGCGATTCTCTTTAGGAGGTTGGCCAGGCTGGGCAGCGCTAAGCCGTCGGGCCCTTTCACTTCTTCGTCGCGCATATTGCGCAGCCTAAGGAGGGGATCAGCCAAAATTGGCAGCCACAGTATACTACGCATGAAGCACCGAAAGAGCAAGGTGGCCGTGTCGAGTATCTGCATCTTGACCGCCGTTACTTTTTTGGTGTTTTGGCGCCGCGTGAGATCGAAGGCGAGGATCAGTTCGAGCGGGGTCACCACCACTGGTGAGAGAACGCTCAATCAAGCGTGGTCAGGAAGTAAAATGATGAAGTACCTTTGACGAATGGATGTAGCTGCCCCAGAAGATTTACCCCCTCCAAAAGCACCCGAGAAACCTCTGCAAACGTGATGTCAAGGGACTTGAGGTCTAGTTTCTGAAGCACGTTGATAGACTGGGTGAAAACATCGGGGTACGCCGCGCAGTAGTCGTTGACCTTGTCGAACATACGAACATGTGAATCCATTTTTTTCTCTATTCGATCGAAAAGAAAAAAATAATGGCATGAGAGAAAGTCGGCGTACAAAATGAGTTACGCACCAGTGTCACCGTCCTTTTCCGCCAAAGCGGGATCGATCATCAAGCTAGAAGCAGCTCGATAGGAGTCCTCGATGGCCGCATTTAGCTGAGGTCTGGTAGAATCCTGCGTCGCAAGGATGGGATCCTGGCGGGCAGCGGTCGCCGGGGTATTCGCCGTCACCTGGATATTCGGTGGCGCCTCGCTGGGGAAATCGTCGGTGATCTGAAACTGCGTAAGCCCTGCACTCCTGGGCAGGTCGACTTGACATGCCTCATTATTATCTGAAGAACTTGAATCAGCCATGGTCGAGCTCGGGAAGAGGGGGAGGTGAGAGTGAGAATGGCGAGTTTGATATAGCGATGTCCGCCGGTGATAGCGGGAGTGGCGTAACTTACGGCGGTGACAAGCGCTTTGGAACTGGATGCGTGTATTCGACCATCACCTCTGTTTTCGGGAGGGTCTGTGGCGGCAAAATTCATACGGTACGTTTACGGTTTTTCGGCAACAGACCCGTAAGATACGGATGAACTGGACCTCCACAAGTTGGCGGCTTGGGTGAAATTTAGTAAGGTGGATGCGTGGAGGTTGAACGAGGTTACCAGACAGTCAAAGTTGATTAACCGTACGGTTGAATAACATCCTCCGAGTCCGGCTTCGCAATGAAGTTAAAAAACGAAGTGATGCTCAGGTAAATTTGCGGTTGAATTCAGATTGAACATCGGCTGTATCCTCTGTGGCTCGTACGTACATACGTTGACGAAGCAAATGACGGAAGCCGTCATTTTCCAGATTGTCGAGGCGTTTGAATTGGAACCAATTCGCGGGGTGTCAATGGTCTGACATCGACGGACGACAACAAATGAGGGTCGGAAGCGGTTCAAGTGGCGATTCACGGAAGGCGGAAACGTCGATGGGAGGGTACGTGTGAGCCTTCCTAAAATCATACTGAACGATTTCCGAGCTGACCCCGGCGTTCTTGGGCAGAACCGTCCTACCTAGCGAGGTGATATTTTCGAAGACGAGGGTAGAACGCAGAAATGGACGGCCACTTCGCACCGGGTTTGTGGGGTACGGCGCAATCAAACCTGGTTCGCGAATCGCAAAGTCGCAGTCGAACCGTCAACGTGAGATCCCTCAAGCTGATACACGTCTAGTGAGAGTTGGAATACACAGTGGCCCACAACATCGGGCGATGTGGTTTTAAGGCTGTTGTCCTCCGATTCGCATTTTCGCCATCTGTCCATCAGCGTCCTCAATCTCGATTTCAATGCCCTCTGCAGCGAGTTGAGAGGCATCGGCATCTTCTGCGTCGGTAGGCTCGTCTGCTTCGCCTTCTTTGACGCCTCCTTCAACATCGAGCTTCATCATCTGCACCAGCCACTGGGCACCTTCGTCCCACCCTGCCAGCTCTGCCTCGGCGAGCGGCGACCGTCCAGCCGCGTTCTTGATGTCGATCAAGTCAATCCCTGGACCACCTGGGAACTCCACCAGCCGCTTCACGACGTCCATGTGTGAATTCAGGGCCGCCCAGTGCAATGGCGTCGACTCTGCGCTGTTTTTTGCGGACAAGAGTGCTGGTGGTAGGATGGGCAGCAGATAGTCAAGTATGTCTATGAAAAGACTGTAAAAATGAGATATTGGAGACTGGTTTGGCCCTCGTTCCAAGGGAATACCTGCGTGGCCGTTTCCGCACAGCATGTGAAGCGCGGTGTTACCGTTGTCGTCGTGGACAGCACCGGCTGCGGCAACGCCGAACTGGTCTACGAATTGCTTCACATCGTCGAGGTCCCCGTATCTGCAGGAGAGAAGGAACTCTTCCTGCTCGTCGGTGCTGGGTGCCATTGCGTGCCGTAAAGTGAAGGAAAGTGGCGATCATGATCGATCACGCGTTACGTCATCTATCGCGTCCCAATTAGGAAGGTTCTCCCAAAACTCTCCCAAGACATGATTCACAAGTGCCCAGTTCAACTTTTGCAACTCGAGGCACCCTTCGGATTAACAAGAGGCACGACGTGTATTGACCTGTGAAGGAGCTACATACTCTGCCGTTTCTGGAGGCTGCGGTAGGCTGCGGTCGTGCTCGGTTGAGTTCCTGTCTGTTCCTGTCAATGATCTGCAGGAAACGGAACGAAACCTAACGAAACTGTTTCACCACGTCTGAGACTCTGACGCATCACTGGCCCACCATCTCCACGGAGTCCATCAATGTCTAGTCCGCATCGCATCAACCATGTGGAAATCATATATATTCCCGACGAATTGATTCAGTCTCGCGTTCTTCCCTGCGGCTTTATTTTCGTTTCCTCGCCGGCTCGAGCTCTTTTTTCGTCGGCCATACCCTTTTAATTTCCCTTCGCCATGTCTCACACCTCCCCCTCGACCTACCTAGTAAATCTCCCGTTTCTCTCCCTCTCCCCAGGCTCATCAGTTCTCTTCAGGTATGGTCAATCATGGGAGGCCTCGTGAGTCTTGCTTAGTATCTTTCGCGCATTTCAGCCAAGTTGATACGGAATAAAGCTGTTGGCTTTCCTGCTCTTCCATCTGTGGTCCTTTGACCGCTTCAAATGTCTGAAGTGCGTGCTTGATCTCACCGCGCCGACTGAACCCTGACCATTTATCTCAAGGTGGAACAATGGACCATATTCTGGAGCATTTAAGCGAGTCATGACTGTATGTTGCAAGGCAATACCGCGTTCGCCGCGCTGAACACGTTCTAGTACTCTTACATGTTAAGCGTGCCGCTATTACTGTCGTACTCCTTGGGCTTCAGTATCATCAAGTACCAACAAGGATTCTTCGACCACAATGGCGACAGTGAGTAATATTCTGACGATGCTTGGGTCTCTTCGAACGTCATGCAGTCATCCCAACACCCTCCAGTATGTGGCCCGAGAGTGCTCAGCGCGCCATCTTCCCCTTGACGCTTGCATTCTCCGTGGGATGGGGTCTGGAAATGTGCGTTCACTTGTTCCATCGCGCCGCCTCCTCTAAATTTGCAACAGGGTAACACATCTGGAAGAGCTTTGCTTCTGGCTCTTCCTCGTCAATTCGGGCTCCGTCCAGCAGGATTGGTTCCGCAGCTGGTATTTCCGCACCTGGATCTTCGGTTCCGTCTGTTCGGTTATCTACATGCCGCTGTTGACCATCTTGACGCGGAACGACCCCAGAGTGCGTTTCTTCCTCGTAGTTTTTTCTCTCCTTCTCATCGCACTAGATGGAGGCTTATACGTTCTTGGGCGGAAGTCTTGGGAGCTTGTCCCTCACGCTGTGGTTCATCCCCATTCTGTGCGTCCCAATGTGCCAACGACCGACGTCGCGACGTTTAACTTTTGTTTTAGTTGGGCATTCCCCGCTTTCCTGGCGAGCTTGGTCAGTCTCGTTTCAATAATACGCGTTCCAAAAGCTCACAAGTTCTAGAAAAGTGAAGGTGTCGACACGCCAACGATTGTCCGATTAACGAAATTCCATGAACTGAACGTGGGTCTAAAGCGCTGCTCGTCGCCGCTTTTAATATTGAATTACTGCCTCTTAGATGATCCGCATTGTTTTCCGCTTCATCTTCGTTATCCCATTCATCATCCTCGGTGTGGACGGCGTACGATCTCACGTTCACATCAACGAAAGCATGTTCTGGACTGGTGCGTTCTTCCCTCCATACCAGCCGACATTCGCTGACATTTTCCCTAGACTTCCTTACCATGATATCGGCCTTTGGATGCTGCATCTCATCTGCCATTACCCTTGTCGTAGGTCACCTCTTCTCCCAAGGCAACAAGCTGTAATTATAATTAATCTCCATCCAGATATTCTTCCCCCGCTCTGTGGAAGGCGAGATCGCCGCCAAAGACGCCGCCCGCGAGGCGCGGCGCGCCCGGTCACACGGCGGTTACCCCACCGCCTCCAATTACACCGCGGAGAACCGCGACTCTCGATACTCCGAGTATTCCCAAAACAACCAGTACGAGCCCTCCTCGGACGTCAAGCAAGGCTACGACGACGAGCCCGAGATGCCCCGCCTACCCGTCATGCGGCCGAATCGGCGCCGCGGCGAGGACGTCGAGATGGGCGGCTTCACCGGCCTCACGGAGGGCAACCTCTCACAGCACAACCTGCGTCCCGGTAACCTCAATCCCCTGGTACATACCTTCACGTCTCCGATCGGTATGTCATTCTCTCCGTCTCCCGTGTCCGCGAACGCACAGCTGACGCGCACCTACTCACCTCAGATCTGTTCGATGGAGAACGTCCCCCTCCGACCCGGTTGACATTCAACCAGCGGCAACGCTGATCGAGTCTTCCTCCCCTTTATGTCCATTCGTTCTCCTTCGCACCATTTCCTGTCCAAAAACATTTGCCTTTTTCTTGTAGCCTCGATGAGGTCGGCACACGCTCTTTACCGCTTACTGTATATGCGTTCCGTTAATAAGTCGGTACTGGGCTGCTGACTCTAGGTATACATGTATGCGATACATGTTATCTGTCGCCGAGCTGTCGCGTTGCGCTTCCACACATGAGAAAAGGTATCGCGATCTCATCGCGCCCAGTCGCCTCCAGGTCTCGAAAGATGGTATTGGTGAAGTTTGCGGCGCGATGTTCTCGACTGTCCATCTGTGAAGAATAGAATGATCTTCGTGGGCCCAAGACGCCGAAGAGATCGTGATTATCTCTAAATTATATCCCATGTCTAGATAATTTTGGACGACAGATGGACAACCAACTGGAGAAGTCGCGTGCCAGTGCAGCCTCCTCTCTGCACTGAATCGACTGTCGCGTCCCCTCCTCAGTCGCTCTGTATCACGAGAGCGTGATTGACAAGGATAGCCTTCCTTCCTTGCCTTCGCAGCAACTAAAGTCGAAGGATCCATATGAAAACCAGAAGCCATGGACGATCCCATCCCAACGTTAGCCGTCAGTCGTCGTGGCTAAAGAAAAGTTAAGTATGATCTTGAGTCGAAGGTTGCCGAAGACCTCGCACCGTTTCCCGAGCCATTAGACACTGGGGACGTTGTTGTAGTAGTCCCTACAACGGAACAGTGTTAATAGATAACACGCGTAGGAGGGACACGTCGCTCACGAGGAGGTTTTCTGGTTTCCGGTTTCCGCCCTGTCGCATGTTCTCTCAAATTCTTCCGCCCGTCAGCAGCTGGGATAACGCATCATCGTCAGCTGAGAAAAGGGAAAACATGGGTCGGCGTACATACCGGTTGCGTATACGTCTGCGTGCTGCTGCTGAAATTTCCGGCGTGCCTTCCTCATCTCCGTCCTTGTTCGAAGCATAGAGTGCAAGACCGCTCCAATTCGGGCCGTTACTATACAAGCAGTCATTAGAGGAAAGGGTAAGTAAAACAACGAGCGTACCTAAACCTGCGAGAGTCTTTGTCGGCATCCTAGCCGTTCCTTGGTTACGGACCGACTTGCTTGCACGCCCGCGAGGGGGGGTTCTTCTACCTCGGCGTGAAACTTTCTTCGGTGGTAGGCTCAGCCCGTCTGCAACCTCTACAATCGGTCGGCGTCAGTTAGGCCAATAGAGTCTATGGATGTGCGCGCACCAGCTGTATTCACGAGTTAGCGGGAATTCCGTGGCGATGCGGAGCAGAGGCGTTACTTACCGGTCAGAAGGGTCTTCTTTATATGGGGATGGGGATCCTTCCTTCATCATTAACACGGCCGGTGAGGCCTGGAAGGCAGTCACGTCCATCGAGTCCAACGCGGCTTTGTACCTCTCCATTACAGGGTTGGTTGGCGACACGGTCGTTGTGGGGGTTGTTTCAGGCTCGCCGTTCGGGGTCGATTTGCTGGGCGTCGTCCTTTTACCCTTGCGCGCGTTTGGCGCGTTCGAGGTAGAAGTCTTTAACGGGTGATATGCTCGATAAGTTTCCCTACGGCTTTTCCGCATCAAGTGAGACCGCGCCTCCTCGCTCAGCTCGCACCAATCGGCAAAGTACCCGACGCTCAGCCAGGTGCCCGGGGCCGGATTCCGTGGTATGTGCGCCTTGGCCTTTATCGCGTCTGCGATCGCAAAGAAGCTCACGACCAGCAGCCGGGGGTTAAAGCGCCAGAAGCGCTCCAGCGGGCCAAACTGGCCCAAGGTCATGGGAGAACATGAAGTCCTGGCGGGAATCCCGCCAGGAGATAGCGAGCACGCGGCCGCGCGATGCTGCTGCGAACGGCCTCGGAGATAGAGGCCGGGAGCGGGGTCGGCGGGAGCCAGTGCCAGCTGGGAAAGAGGGAGTGGGTGAACGCGTGCAGGCGCACGGGCTCGGCGAGGTGCGTGTCGACGAAGGCCTGCGCGGAGCTGCTCGCGAGGAAGCTGAGCGTCAGGGCCTTGGCTGGGGGGCAGAAAGGCGAACTCGGAGGGTTCGTCTTCGATGCGGGCAAACTCGAGAGCTCCTTGATTAACGTTGAGGAGAATTGAGTGGAGAGTGGTGTCGCCCGGAAGACCTTGTACGACAAGTGCACGGTTCAGGTTGACCGGGGACGGGCTAGGGCGGCTAGCAGCAACCTGGTGCGGGAAGCTTGTACATTATAGTCCTGTTCGGGCCCTTGTTGTATCCAGATATCTCTCTCCATTGGTGGATAAGATCGCGAGCGCAACTGAGTGACTGTTCAGGGATAGCTTTGGCCCCCTTTAGCCTGAACCTAGGGATCTATGCAAGTGACACATGGTGTGAGCATGCGAAAAAAAATACACGAAAAACACGGTTTAGGGTCCACTTACGCGCACTGGTCGAGGCATTTAGTTCATATCTCGGATGTGCCGAGTCGATAGCACCGGGACTTTCCAAGAAAAACGCGCCCAGACGCGCTGGTCGAGATGGACGTCGAAAGGAAGTCAATGGCCCCAGGCTGTAACAACCACAAATATCGCCGCCGAGTTGTCTCGCCAAAGAAAAAAAAGTTTCTGCGAATAATTATGCATTTATATAATCTTACAGACAACGTGTAGTGTGTGTGAATTGCGAGTCTACATACAAGCACAGAATGAGGGTGAGGGTCGTGGTCCAGGCATCGCAGAGGAAGAAAAGGAAAACAAACGACGAAGAGAAAACAATGCACATAACAGTCAGTCAGTCGGTCATCAGTCAGAACAACACCACAAAGTTGCTCGGGAATATGTGTTTCCCCGGAACCCTCCGGTTCTCGTCCAGCAACTCGCCACTCCACCACCCGTCCTCGGGCGTCGCAGTCACCGCAATGATATCGCCCTCCTGGAAGTCGAATTCCTCGTCTATCGTCGCCGCATAGTTGAACAGCGCTTTGACTAGATGAAACGCCAGTCAGTTACTGCACAAAGAAGGAGCCAGAGTGAAAACGCACCATAGAACAAAATCCACTTCCCATCCGCTGTCTGCTGCTGCGACTGATTCGGCGAAGGCGACCGCCGCACAGGCGCCTGTTGCACCGGCTGCAACTGCATCTGCTGCTGCTGCGGCGCGCGCACAAGCTGCTGCTTGCTGTTGCTGAGGCGCACGCACCAACTGCTGCTGATGCGGCGACACCTGCTGCTGCTGTGTGGGAAAATACCCACTCCCCGTCGACACCCCACGCTGTAGCGCATTCACCGCCGTGTACGAGTTGGTGTGCGGCTGGGGCTGGTACACCTGTTGCTGCTGCGGGGGCGGCGCTTGGTACGGCGCGGGCGCAGGCTGTGTACGCGGGCTGCAACGGCGGCGGCGGCGGCACGTTATACACGGCCTGCTGAGGCTGATACGGTGCCACCGCATTATACTGCTGTTGTGGTGGTGGCGGGGCAGCCTGCCCCAGGGTCCCATGTAACTCAGCCGCCGCTGGGGCTGTTGCGCGTGTGGATTATACGGCGGCTGCGTTGCCTGCGTTTGCACCGGCTGCATCGATTGCCGGTGTTGTTGTTGTTGTTGCTGCTGATACCTCTGCGCCATCTCATCGTGTATGACCCGCCCACTCGAATCCAGCGCGATCCCCATATTATTCGGGCTCGCCGCGCCCGACCGCCCCATGCTCCCCGACTGCTGCGCCGGCGGCGCGATGAAGCTGTGCCGCACATTCGCAATAACGGGCGCAGGGCTCGGCCCTCGCGACATCGGCTGTGGACTCGCGCTTCTCGAGCCCCCGGGCGTCCCCACACCCGCGAACCCGCCCTGGCTCGGTGGCCGCGTCAGCCCCTGCCCATAGCCCTGCTGCGAGCCCTTGGCTGGCGTTGTACGCGTGGCTCGGACCCGGACTCGGCGAGGGCCCCGTCGCACTCGCGTAGCTCCCCCGCCGGCTGTTGGACCGACTAACGGATTTGCGCTCGCCGGGCAGCGACTGGTGATAATCCGTCAGCACGTCTGCGATGATCTCCGAACTCGGGGGCCCAGCTGCAGACCCGGGACGCATGAACGCCGCGGTAATGGGGTTGGGCGACGCTGGCCGAGAGGCGGACGGGTGCGAGCCCACCACAGCCTCCGCAGAATGGCGGTAGTCTCGCCCAGGCGACTGCGCGCGCTGTTGATTCTGCGGGATCGCCGAGCTGCTCGGGCCAGGCGCGGCGAGCGACAACGGAGGAGGATGGGCGCGTGTTGGGATTATGGTTGATAGCATTCTGATGGCGGCGGCGCGTCCATCGTCCCGCGTCGCGATGTACCCCGTGTACTTCGCCGCCGGACGGTTCCCTTCGACTGCAGGTCCTCCATCTGCTTCGCCAGAGGATCGATGCCGTTCTGCGGCGAAGACGCGAGGACACCGCGAGTGGATGACGGGCCGGATTGCGTAGGGATCTTTCGTCAGATCAACCTTGTACGCATTGGGCCCGACCTTGATGAAGGTATCGGCAGTGGGATCTATCGGCTCCGCCATCGGGTCGCGTGGAGGGACGCGGATATGAGGGCGACACCGACTTTCGGGTTGCTTGGCGGGAGACATTAGGACCGTTTCCAGTCGGCTGAGAAGCCGTTCGGCTGCTGGTGCTGCAGTTGTTGAGGTGGTGGTTGCTGCGGCTCTTGAATTGGAGCGGTGCTTGCACGGTGATTTTGCGTGGAAGCGGAAGCAGCAGAAGCCGCAGCAGCAGGATCATCCCCGCGCCGTACGCTACCAGGCAGTCCCACCCCGGCGATATTACCCTGAGGCTCCTCCTCTTCTGGCTGGGCGGAATTTCGACGGACCGGCGGCGGACGTTGAGAGGAACGCGGGAAGTTGGAAGTACGGAAGGTGGGGCGGGAGGAAGAGCTAGGAATAGCGTTGGGGTCGGTAAAGTCGACGAACGCAGGTGGGTCTGGAATCTGGTTGCCCGTTCCGTAGTCGCGGACGAAGTTCTCCATATCCTTGTCTGGTTCCATTTGCTCCAGCGCCAAGCGCATCTTTTCGCACGACTACACGAATAAAAATTAGATTTGGCGCTAGAGAATTGGCACCCCGACCCACCTCGTCGTCAGAAACACACACAGTCGACACGGCGTTGGCGTAGGCCCACATATTGTCCTTCGTAAATTCCATACGGTCCGCCTCCTAGATCCTGGCAGCTGTCGCAGAAGATCTTCCAGTCTTGCTCCCACTTGGCGACCGTATCCGCCAGCGCTCGGGCAAAATTACCAAAGTCGCGCTCGTTCGACACGACGGTCTGCTGCGCACGCTCGAGCTTGAGGTGGATCTTCTCAGCGTCCTTGCCCTGCACCAGTCCCAGCTGAGCAGTGTACGAGTTGATTCGCATGCAGTCCGTCTCGTACTTCTCGCGGGCCTTGGTCACATACGTCTCTTGCTGCTGCTTTGGCCTTGAACTCCTTCTCAATGGCGGTCTGGTACTGCTTCTTGTGATGCTGCTGTTTGGCGTAGAATGCAGATGCCTGGGCCTCGAGATCGGCGCGGACCTGTTGAGAGAGGGTGAGGTGGTACGAGGCCTGGCGCTCCGTCTCGAGGCGGATGGTGTCTAGCGAGTTGCGGAGTTCGCTGTAAATTCAGTCAGTAATCAAATATACCAGCTTTTTTCTGCAGGCGGGCACGAAAGCAGGACCGCGACTAGTGAATCGCTACAGGACCGCAGGACCCATATCGCATCTATCTCGCCTCGATCCGAGTTCGGGCCCCAGGTCAACAAAGACAATAAATTCCGGTTGGTAAAGTGAAGCATCGTCGATGCCAAATTCCACAGAAAATATGCCTCACCCAATCTCATCCCTCCCAAGAACTTGTTTCGACAATTTAGCAAGCCGTTTCGCATAGTCGTCCTCGATGGCGGCCCTGGTTTCGTGTGAACAACAGCGCAATCCGGGGAAACGAATGCGGACCTCTCCTTCCAGAAATTCCGCAGCTCGTCCATCGTCCTCGACGCCCCGCGCATTCGGGCGAACAAAACTTCGACTCCACCATCCCCCAGGCCCCAGAAAGCGTTACAAAAGTCGGTAGATCGATCGTGGGGACCGATATCCGCGCCGCGGACGTATTTCGAGAGCGAAGTGGTCGATGGCTGCCGCCGAGCAGACATGGTGGTGGTCAAAGGAAACCAACGCCCAACACGCGGGTGCAACGCCGTTGACGCCCAAATCAAACACCGACAAACAACACGTCCCTTGCTTTCGTTTCACCACGTCGTCTCTGCAATCGGTTGCTTGACTATGGGCTTTAAACTCGATCGACTTGAATGGGTTTCAATTCGGTTCAAAGGATGCAGAGTCAACCCAAAACCCAGGGTCAACTCGCTTCAAATCTCCGCTTACCTTCGCGTGAAACCTCCCTATCAGCCTATGTGCAATTCGGTTGCTCGGTTACGCTGGATACACACGTCAAATCGATCTCCTCGTCGTGCTTATTTTGTTTAAAGACACCCGGAAGCAGATTGGTGGAAATAAAGTATCATCCAATCTCCACCCTCATCCAATCTCCACCCAGATGTTAAACCATGGCAGCTTGCGATAAAACAACCAACTAACCTGCCAGTGAGCCGTCGGAATTGCCTCGGAAACGAACTTCCTGGGAGACCCAACAAGCGTTCGGTTGTTTCGGTCATATCGGTTCCAACTACCTCAACCCTGCCTCAACCGGCCGGCAAAGTATGAATGGGATCGCTGGCTTACACTCCTCAATCAAATGCAAGGCATTGCAAGCTCCTCTGAGTCAGGTTTGAATGTGGAGGCTGACAAATTACAACGTCCGACATTTGAACCAGGTAGCAGGGCGCTGGAGCTGAATATCCTGGATTTGAAGCCTGGGAAGTACTAGAACCATTACAAGCAAGCCTTAAGCGTCAAGTATGACCAAACGACTGCGCATTACTGTTTATTACTAGTATACGGCTGAAAAGGCAAGCATGAGGAAGTCAACCATTCTCGATAGAGCGTCATGGCAAGGTTTTCCTCGGCGATCAATATTATTCCTCCTGCTTGCTGCGACACTTCTCAGTTACTTTTGACTGCACTCATTATACCGGGCAGGACGCACGCCGCCTCCGTTAATCACATACGCATTGCCCTCCCGCCCGACCCTCCTCCACCCTGCGGGTGGATGATTTCTAGCTGGGTAATTATTATTGTTTTCCGACAGATTCTGGTTCTATGACACTTACTCAGATCTGAGTGGGAGCTCGGATATGGAAAAAAAAGGCTCCCGAGTTGTGCGAAGCCTGGATTATGGACGATCGCCGTCGTGTAAAAACCAAAAACGCAGCATGTCTTGAACAAGAAAAGTCGCTTTGACCTCTAAAAATGGAGGGCTGATTTGGAACATGCTGAGTTTGAGTTGTAGATAGCAGCGACAGCTCTGGAATATACTATTCACAATGGGCTTGTCCGAGTCGAACTATCCGATCTTGCACGTTATGGCGCAGTAAAAAAATCTACGAACCGGCTGGATTCATTGGGAAGGTATGGTAACGGGGAGGAACTCACATTTACGAAAAGTGGACCCTACTTAGTCGAAATGCAAAATGCGGCAAATTGCCCTTTCAACAAATCGGCCGCCGCCGGGTTTTTCGGCCGTCCACCTCTTTCCTCTTTGTCCTCCACCGCCATGTCGCGGATGGAATCCAATGAATCCGCGTCTCTTGTCCCCACACCCTCAAAAATTCTCGAGCTTCGCGATGTGCTACGCTCAAACACTTTCCCGCCTGCTACGATGGCAGCCGGGTTTCGGAGTGTCATTGACGCCTCCCTGCCAGAGCTCGCGCGCTACGACACCGAAATCGAGAGGCTAGAGCGAACACTATCCAAACTGAAGTCAGACCGAGCATTACTGAAGTCATACCTGGAGGGATGTCAAAGCGTGTTTTCGCCCGTTCGCCGCCTTCCTTCGGAGTTGTTGGTTGAAATCTTCGACTCGTGTCCTATCGGCTCAGATCGGTTTTCTCCGACGACGCCGGTCGAAGAAGAAGAGGATAGAATATCTCAAGGCCACTTGGTTCGGCTCTCTCAGGTACCGTCTGTTCTGTCGATAGATGCAATAAATGTTCACGGTTTCTTCAAAGGTGTGCTCGTGGTGGCACAACGTTGTCATGAAAACCCCGCGACTGTGGTCGACGATCACAGTCGATGCAAGCGTGTGGTTCAGGTCCTCCCGGTCTTCCGCTACCCTCCTTGCTCGTGTTGCATCTTCGCTCAATCGAAGCGCGAACTTTCCTCTCACTCTTCGCGCTGTCGTTGACCCCGACCATCCGAGTGAGGCGCCACTTATAATACTACTCGGTCAGCACTGTCGTCGGTGGAAGAAAGTGTTTCTTTGGATGCAGGTTGACGCTTTTGGGCTCCTCGCTGAAGCAAGAGGAAACCTCCCCATGCTCGAAGACCTTACCTTCGCATCTGCCACAATCAGAGATGCTCCGTCCGCCAACGAATTTTTTGCGGTGGGCTCCCCGTCTCAAAACCGTCAAAATGTTGTCATGGACTGGTGTTGTTCCCATCCTCCCATGGCGACAACTTACCCACTTGAAGATCGAGAACCTCGAGAGCCACAGCTTGTTGCTTGACACGCTTTCCCTTCTACCAACGGAGGCGTCGTGCAGCCTTGTGGTCCATCCTGCGATACTCGTTATTCCCCTGGATTTCCCACGCGCAACATCGAATATTTCCTCATTGAGGATTGGATTTAACGCGAAATTTAGCACATTAAACATTGCCAACTATGCTGCTTGCACGGAGGCAACTTTGGGACAAATTTTTGACTCCATCGTCTTGCCCCACCTGCGCAGACTTCACATCCTTCGTGACCAAGGGCCACTTCCTCGATGGAACACAACCCAGTTTTCGGATTTTGCCTCATGCTCCTCGCTATCCCAAACCCTCCGATCGCTCGAGATTTGCGCAATAGTCGACGATGTAAAAGTCCTGGAATGTCTCTTACTTCTATCCTCTTTGGAGAACCTGCGAGTTTGGGACTCTCACGATCCAGGCAATGAACACGTTGTCATCACGGACGACCTCTTTCATCAGCTCGCGTTATCGTCTGACCAAAGCAACCTTGTTCCTCGCCTCAACTTTGTGAGCCTGGTCTCGTTGGTCAGATTCCGCGAGGAGTCTCTCGTGGAGTTCGTGTCCTCCCGCATCGTTCCCGGCAGACGATCTGGTGGAGGACCATTCACTGTGGAACTGTGTTATCTGCCGTCGTACAAATTCCCAGGGGGATTTGCCGCCCGACTGGGGGCGTTGAAAAATGCGGAGGAACTTGTGTTTGTGGTTGGTCGTAACCCGGAGGATCTGCGGGCACTTCCCTAGCAAGTAGAGCGGTAGCAAATTTCATGTGTTTGTGTTGAAAGTAGATTGGCCGAACCGAGATGAGAACGACCCTTTTCCAACCTTTTTTGGTGTCTACTTGAATCATAAATAGCCCCCGCCCACAACTTTGTGGCGTCCTACTTGTACAAGAATGTTGTTATTCTCAATATTATATAGCCTCTTGTTCCTGAAATCCTCCATTAGCAGCCTTCAACTCCAAACCAACATGGCTCATCCTCTCTCCCACAATGATTTAGGTCTCACCTCGTTCGATGCCAACGAAGTAACTCTACGCCCTCTCTCCGCAGACGTACTTACCAGACGACTACGACGTAGTCTGTGACTGTGTCCTGTTTTGCTGCTGTACACTCTGCTTGTGTTGTGTCTGTAATTTTGTGAGAAGTCGAGAGTGGTGGTTCCGGTATGTCCGCTTCGCATGGGTGGGAGAATGTTGAACTGACGATAACGTTGAGCTTCAAAAAAGTGCTGCGCCAGCGACGGAGATAAAAGAGCCTTATGAACATGCGTTGCCCAGCTCCCGACTTCCTATGGCTCCAGTGCGATTATTTTGCACGCTCCGGCCAGAACATTGTGTCGCCGAAGTCACAAGTTGTGCTTGGGGAGGAGAGTGGAAGCAATTAGAACCCTACCACGACAAACACTTTTACCTCAAGACATCTGAAATTTGAGGACACGCGAAGCAAGTGTGGAGGACGAGCAAAAAAAATCCTGGAGGACAGTCCCGACTTGTATGAGATGTTGGACGATCCACGATGAATTTCTCTCGTCTCAGTTTCTCAGAGCGGCCGTAGGAGGACCGTTTACCGTTGTACAAGTTTGATCCAGTCGATGGCAGATCACACAAATAAGGGTGGTCAAAGCGATATATTTCGATCAAATTAAGGTTAGGGTTAGGAGAGCGAAAGATCGAAAAAAAATGGCCCGCCCAGCCGAGTGGCCGTGGTGGGACTGGAAAATATTGAGACCTTGCATGCACCTAAGCACATACAATGCGCAAGCCCACGCTGAAGACGGGGTCGCTGTGCAAAGGCGTGTTCCTACGCACCACCCACCCAGGACGTGAAGGGATAGATGAGGTCAAGGTAAGTATGAGTTGCAAAGATGTTTGAAGGAGATTTTTATACTTTTCGTGTGCGCACGGACCACAAATGTGTTTGCACATGTTGAATATCGATGCTTCACGTGCTATTTCGCAACGCGATCTCATGACGAACTTTCACGCATAGACCAGAAAATGCTCTAAAGAGTTCGAAAACCCATGGTTTCGCGCCAGTTTTTCGGGAGAGGGAATGAGGATGACGGAAGAGTAAGTGCCTGCAGTTTATTGAATATTTGTGGAGGTTGCCAGCTCAACTAATTCACATCAGCAGCTCCATGATGTCCACATCGGCTAATTTGACGGTTTGATCCTTGTCTGATCCCTACAAGCAATCTAGAGGACAGTTTTTGGGACTGCGAGTACGCTCTACTAGTGCTCTTGCTTCGACGAATCAGCATCGAAAGGTGGTCTAAAATCCCCCGACGTTCCCACTATCACCGCCAGTCAACTGTCCCCATGTTTCGATTGCCGAGGCGTTCTATTAATCCGTCTTATGGCACTGGGTACCGGCAAACTGACTAGATGAAATTGACTTCCCATCTCTGCAGCGACCCTCTCCGATCTCATTCCTTTCAATGCCCCCAGAATAAAAGTACTCGCCGAAATCCTTGTGAATCGAGTTCTTTTTGTTCACAGTCTCCCGCGTGGCCACTCGCATGTCTCAACCCTCGGGGGCCTCTGAGCAAATCCCGCTCGACCTTCAGAAGCAAATCATGGTCTCGGCGTATGTCTTCGCTGGGTCGACGGCGGTATGTCTATTACCACCTGGCCTTTCATGGAGTTTCTTATGTCTAGGTCTTCATCTGGGATATCCTGAACAATCTCCGGAGCGAATATTCTCTGCTTTCTCGACATCGGTTGAACGCAGCCACTGTGGGATATTTTGCATCGAGGTAAAGAACATTTCTCCTCCATCTTGACAATTAACTAATATGCTGGCGGACAGAATTGCCTCGTTCGTTTATGTGCTGGGATTCACGATTTTCGCTTGCGAGTCTTCATAATCTGCTAGAAGAGCGCGGCTGACACTATTTTTTCGCCGGCCAGCATACCCCCTGCAGGATTGCGCAGCGGCCTACCCTGCGTTCAGTGCCTTCTTTCCCATCGGCGTGTCCGGGACGGCCTCCCTCTTTTTCTTCCGGGTCCGCGCGATTTTTCACCGCGAGTTGCTGCCCACCATCATATTCGGGTGTCTGTGGCTTGTGGTCCTGGCTTCGTCCATAGCCACCACCGTCGCCGGGGGCGCGATTGGGGTGGGTGATCCAACGGTGTGCGTCGTTGCGCGGCGGCACTTTCCGGCGGCATTCTTTGGTTTTTCGGGGATCGCTATAACGGTGCACGACACAATCGTCTTCCTCGCGATATCCTACCGGCTTATCTCAAACTTCCGAAGCGGAGCAGCAAGCACCCGGGGAGCAAGTCAAGGTGTTGTTCAGCGGCGCCAACCTGCCTGCCTTTTCAAAGTCGCTCTTCATGGACGGCCAGATGTATTACATGTGCGTCCCTGTTTAACGCTGCTTTCATTATCATGTTGATTATCCTTTCGCCAGGATCACAGTTGTTGCTAATATTGTCGCCACAGTGATGGCCTTCGTCCCCGTGAGCCCGGTCTACCACGGCTTCCTGGTCATCCCGAATGTGACAATAACGAGCATAATGGCGTGCCGCGTTTACCGCAACACCAAGCTGGGCGTCGCTCGCGGCCGTGGGGATCTCACGCTCCCTACCCTCAACACGCTCGCTGCCAGTGGGAACACCGTTCCGCTGAGCGTCGTGCAGTTTGCTAGTCAAAACACGGAAATGACGGGGGAGCTGCATACTCAGGGGCCGGAATCGGATTCCACAGAACATGAGGAGAGTAGGACGGGCATTCAGCTTCACTTGATGTCTCGGGATAAAAAATCGTCGCAGCCACATGACATTCCTTAGTTAAGCTTATATGTCGCATTGTTCTCCTCCTACCGCATACTAGATTGTATTATCCCCTTAACTAGCATACTCGTAGCATCTCCACGGTCTTTTTACTCCACAGTTTGTCGACCGCTCGTTCGTTATAATTACGGTCATCCCTCAAAAGTTGGCTTTCACTGTCACTGGGGAAGTAGAAGAGTCCTGATTGAATCCTTCCAAAGCTGTTTACATACATAGATCAAGTTTAGTTCGAGACACCTCCAATCCCTGTCTTTTCTGGCGCTTCTGATCGGATGACTGCGGCGGGATCCCGGTGACTCTGCGAGTGCTCTTGCTGGCCCGTCCTCCTTCGCGTTCTGCCCTCCCTCGTGTTCTGCCCTCCCTCGTCTTCGCGATGTATCATCATTGCAACCGCATTCGCTGGGATTGCGCATGGGACCGCGCTCGTACCCAACCCAGACAGTCTCCATCGCGCGCAGAATACGCGCAGGCTCGCGTCCCGATGCAGAACCTATTTGCTTCCTTGTCATCTCCTTCCTCTCTCTTTGTTTTCGCGTCCCCCGTTCTCTCCTCCACCCTTGTCTTCGTCATCGCCGCAACTTCACCCGTAACTGCACTACTACTATACGCCGCGCGACATGCCCTTGGACGACTTCTTTGCAAGATGAAGAAGCAATCCCTTGGACAGTTAGACTCAAAGAGCAATTTGGAGAAGCAGAAGGCGAGGCCACGCGACACGATTCTGCACGACCTCCGCGTCCTCAACGACTTTACCCTCGAGTTCGACTGCGACAGGACGAGAGCGGGAGCGACGATGGCTATGTATCCACGCTGCTTCGACTTCAGCGCCAGCGCAACAGCCTTTTGGCGCGCCGGGTGCAAGACGTGGTAGCCTGGGCTTGGGAGCGCCGGAACGCAAGATTGCGGGCGCGAGGAGGGTCGCTCGGGCGGTGTCGGCCCCGCAGGCTGTCCCGCGTCACGGTGAGCTGGTGGTGGAGGACGCCGACGTCGGGGCAAGACGGGAAGTGCAAGGGGTCCCGCAAGCTCGAGGGCGAAATCTTTCAAAGCATTACGGCCATTCCTGGATTGGAGAGCACGAGCTTCGAGGTGCGTTTTTCCAGTCCCCCCTTGCACCCCTATTTCTTTGGTCGCGTGCAGTGCGCGCGAGGAGGAGGAGGAGGTATATTATACTGACGTGGTCCCACAATTGGAACAATCAGTCTACTACGTACGACATCGGAACTGTTCTTCCCGCGCATCTCTTGTCTCAATGCTCATTTACGACGCGCACACTTTCTTTGTGTTCGTTGCGCGCTCTTTCTTTGCGTTCGTGGCGTCGCGTCGAATGGTGCATACCCGCGCTTTTCTCCTTCATCCGCCCTTGTCGGCCGATTTTTTGCGGGCCAAAAATATTTCATGTAGCTATACCGATTTTTTACGGGCCAAAAATACGTCGCGTAGCCACAGGGTGGCATATGTATTGTCGCGAGGGTCGCTCTGCAAGGGTCGTGCCTGCGTTTCGCACTAACTCACTTCTTTTCTTCTACCTTATGGGTAGCGAGCTCGCGCTCCCGCACGTTCTGCTGCTGCGGGCTGCTGCCCTCCCCCGGGTTCCTGGTGGCACGAATGTGCTCGTCGCGCCTTGATTTTCTTATATATACGCATACGTCCGCCCCTATTCCACATTGGGCCTGCAATACAATTACAATGAACGTCGTCGTCTTGTATCGTACCCCGTCTCCTCTAACGAGGGCCTGGCCATCCTCGTGCATCCCCCTTCCAAAATGTGTGCGTGCTTCGAAGCACTCGTGTGTGGTCGTTGTCATGATGGAATCTGCGGCCGTTGTCCATCCCACACTGGCTACACCCTCAGTGCCTGCCGACTGGATCGTTTGTCAGAGACGGCGAGGTGGGTAGCGATAGCGAGGGAACTGGGATCTGGGGGCGCGATGACAGTCGGTCGGCTGCCAGTCGCTGCGCATGATGTACGACGACACTCACATTAAGGCTCCTAACCCGCGCTCGGACCCCAGTAGTGAATAGGCGATGTAGCCTATGGTGGAGGTGGCGGCGAAGGAGACCGCGAGGAAGATGTAGAACGTTGTGCGCGATTCGCCGTCGGCCCAGACGTCGGCTTCAGATTTGGGCTCGGGGTCTTCGTAGATCGAGACGGAGGCGCGCATTGTGGGGGATTGAACGGTAAAAGTGGTCACCAGGAAGAAGGGCGGTGGGGGTTGCGCTGCGCGAAAGACGGAGACGACAAAGGGAGGGAATGTATAAGTATCGGCTCACGGCGCGGATCCGGAAACAAAAGAGCATGAATGTCAAACTTTCAGTTAACAACAGTAGCCAATAGCAGATAGGGTCTCCAGCTGGTTCCAGGTCACAATACCTAAGGATCGGAGCTTGACCAAAAGAACCGGATGAGGAAAGGTTCTCTCCATTGCGCACTTCACGGATACCGATCGTGGTCCCGAGTTAGCATCACGGATTCGCGTCGCAGGATGTTGAGTAGTCGATGTGTTTGTCCTCATCTCGAAGCTGACGGCCCAGATTCACGACGTTCAGCGTCTTGCAGCGCCAGGAAAGCGGAGACAAGAGAGAACTCGACCGCAGTTCCTAGAGCCCACGAGAAATTGCTACCAGAGGGCACCCCGGTTATACCGAATAGTCGACCTCGGTTCACAAGATCTTCTTCGCTGACAGGACGGCAAATTGCGCGCGTCCTTCAAGTCTTCAAGCTTCAAGGGTGTGCCGCGAATATGATGAAAATCCACGCGTGGCCCGGGCAGGGAAGGCGCAACGTGCAACAGTTGGACTCCGAGGTGCCAGCTCCGCGTCTTGGTGGTGAAAGCCACGCGTCTTGGTGGTAAATTCGAACCAGAGGAACCACATGGACCAGGGACGTTCAAAGGCGAGAAGAATCAAGATGTGTTCCTGTTTGGCTAATTTTCGACGCTCACGTGTGGGGAATCTGCACAATTAATCGATAGAACAAAGTCGAAGAATTCTATGCAACGGCGGTCAGTTAACAAACCAGCGAAGAAGAAATCTGGGACGCACCAGTTGCGATGTTCTTTTACTTCTTTTAATTTTGAGGACGTAGGTCATCATCGAGGGAATCCTGTCTTGTCTTGCAACGCGTGGTGCTCTTGATGTTCTTCCCGGACGTCGTCAAGTTTGAACTGCGCGCTCGAAGAACTTTGAAGCAATTTTGCGTGGACGTAGTGTTTACCGTGAGATTGACATGAAGTTTCTGCGAGGCACAGTCAAGATTTTCTCGCCATGGATTTGAAAATGGAGGGCATTGAGGGCAAGAGGAAGGGAAAGCCTCAATGCATCCGGGCCCACTTTATAATTTCTGTAATCTCGGAGATGGGAGAACGCACCTGTAAGATCTGGTGCAACTCGTAGAGTAACCATGGGACTGAGGCAATCGGTCACGCTTGTCACAATCCTTCGTCGCGTTCAGTGGTCATGCAGGGTGGCTCGAAAACCACCTGTATGTTGTAGATAGCCTTCGATAAGATTATAATGAGTGCTGGCTTAAAAAAATTGGGGGTAAACGCCTGGAAGGTAAGCATTGTGAAGAAGTCAACATTTTGTGCACTTCTTAAGAAAACTACATTTCTGTTGTTTCAAGGCCAGGAAAAATGAGGGAGTTCCGATTGACCATCCTGGTACCCCTGAGAATGATCAGGACAAGTACTTGGGGCCGATTGAGCACGGTAGCTCCTTTAATTCATGAAAATATATGTTTTGATGAGAAGACCAATAATAATCATTGGGGCAGTAAATACACAGATGTTTGGGTACCAATGGAGGAGGAAGGCATCCGGTAAGGTGTAGAAGTATTTATCGAGGTCATTTGGGGCCAGGAGGAGGAAATCGAAGTCAATCTTCCAAAGCGTGACACAGTACCAGACGTTCTAGGGTAGTGTACCGCGATCAAACTTCATCAAAACTTCTGCCTCGACAACATCTCGACATCCCCGATTAGGTTTCTGCCCGTGAGCGGAGCGAACGCTGCCCTAGAACGTCGGGAACGAGACTATAATTTCTGGGCATCGTTCGATGTTGGGATTACAAATAATGCAACTCAACCGGCAATCACTGGTCCGGGCAGGATTGGATTGATGAACAACGAATGCAAGGACAAACATCAAACGCGTCCTTCGCTTCGTTCCACCATGTTCTCGCGTCGATTGCTGGTTGAGCTCTGCCTTTCGTTTCATTTTCAAAGTAACCTTGGTTCGCGCATTGGAAGACTAACGTTGGCGCGGGGAATGAAGGAACGCTCCCGACGCAGTGCAGCTCCACTGGCAGATGTGGTATCATTCCGGACGTGTGAAGACTGGGGCTTCAATTCTTATTCCATTCAGCAACCTGAAAGCCCGCCGCTCTATTTCCCTAGTTCTCCATTCTGGTCATGGACAATATCCTGGACATCTGAAGGAAGGAACAGGAGAAGGTTTGGATTTACACGCTCAATGGACAATCTCGCTCCGTCGCTCAAGCCTGTGATCAAGTTTATATAAGATTCGACAAGTTGACACGTCGCGGTTGCAGCGTCCCTCTTTTGCCACCTTGGTTTCTACCATCTGGACTCAGACTTGATCCCGAGGCGAACCTTCTTACGTGTTCAAGTCAATTCCACCCACGCGCACAAATGGCGGCGAAGTTATCCGGAAGATGGGCCTGCAGGCATCGACGACACAGCGCGACTGTCTCACGCACACCCTGCTTGTTATTCGATAATTCTCGAAGACTATTTTTCGCCCTCGACAAGCAAGCAGACAAGCGAGAAAATTTCCTACAAAGGTTCAAAGCATCCACAAGATTATAGCGACATAACTCACGACAAGAATTAAACTTTCTTTGAGGTCGCTAGCGGAGAGCGGCGAGCAACATCAAAGTGGCAACAAGAACAGTTCCGTACGGCACCGTCTCATATCTGCTGCTCTCAGAGAGAAGGTAAACTTGAGTTTCGAGTCAGCAATGTAGCTTAGAAAAGACTCCGCCTACCATGTGCAAAAGAAAACTGCACGGACATCGCTGATTGTGGGTCATGCATATGTATGCATCTACGTTCGCGAAGAGGAGTAAGCTTTGGATACTACCCACAGCGATGGTTTAGGTTGGTATCCGCCTGTAAACTTCACGAAAACACACTTGAGATGAGGGAAGTCGATCAAGATTTGAGTCTACAACCGATTGCGCAGGCAGCGGGGAGCTTTGTTGGTGGCGGAAGTTGGTCAACAATTTGAACAGAACGACGGGTACGGTTGGGTAGGGACACTTAATGCAATGCGAACGTGCGTACTTCCAGCCGAATTCAAAACTCTCGGGGGAGCGGCGCGTCGGGACCAATATAAACTCGACCGAAACAAGTAATCCACTCCCGAAGAATTGCGTGAAATATGGAAGACCTGACATTGTGGCCTGTGAGTGGGTGTCGATCTCTTCCAGGGTTAGAGGTCGTTCAAGAAGCTACGGGCACCTCGCCGAGGTTGTCACGTTCTTGAACCGTGGGAACCCATTCACAACCGTGGGAAGTAATTCATCCCGTTTGATATGCCTTGGTTTATCCTCCAAGGCAGGTCGAAGACACGGTGGAGGTGTTATTATGTATTTCATGGGCCAGTTGACCATCGAGATGTGGTACACGAGACAAGTTTACCGATGAGGGATGGAACAAGCCATATTACGAGGTCGTGAGGAGCTCCAGACCGTGTAAGAGATATGGTGTGAATACGAGGATGGAAAAAACAATGGCGAGTACACCGTCCTCTACTAATCCAGACATTCACAAATGAAAGCAAGATACATGATGGTATGTAATCACGGCGGAATCATGCGACAGGAGACAGAAGTAGACGGTATGGATACAGATATATATCCGAAAATGACAACACACTACAAGTCCCTGTAGCAGAGCACCTCGTAATGCTGGCGGAAATGCATAGAATCTTGTCCATCCTTCACCCTGGTCACGTGGATCAGGCCCGAAGAGGAGTAACGCGCAATAAACCAAGTATCTCTGTCCATGTCTTTGTCCGAGCCAGGGACAGGGTTTTTGGGAAGGATGGACTTGACCTCAAAGCGGCCATGACATGGGGCCCAGAATAAATCCGACGGATTTCCAACAAGTACTTGGTAATTGTCGGGTTTCCCGTCACTGCCTGGGAGGGTAACTGCATCAAAGGAACATTTAAGTACTTTGACTCGAAACCTCTGGGAAGGGCACTCACTCCATTTCGCCCCATCTTGAACATCGCTGAAATGTGTTGATTCATTCTTGCTGCTCCGGATAATGAAAGTGGAGATGTTGCTTCGAAGTCCAAACTCGATAGGGGCCGGATCAAAGGCAGCACGACGGAATGTGCCGCTAATGGACTCCCAATGGCAGACCTAACAGTTATACTGAGTCAATTTGTGGGATGTCAGAGCAGAACACATACCTGAGCCCGCATGCGCCGGAGCAGCTCTCGATACCTTTTTGCCTCCTCTTCTGCTCCGAGCAATGCATTGCGTAGTGACAGGATGCGTGCCTCCTGTTCTTGACCGGTCTGGATCATTGCCATCTTGACTTTCTCCAACTCCTCTTGATGCTTCTGTCGTTCCCATTCCGCCCTCCCTCCCAATATCCGCATCTGATCCTGTATCTTAAATCGCTCCGCCACCTCCACCCTCCACGCCCAGTCCTTGGCCGCAATGACTTCTTCCATTTCCTCCATCTCACGACTGTGCTTATCCATGAGTTTCTTCATCTCTGATGTGGTCGCATGGGCTTTCGGCGATTGTTCACTGTCCTTGTCCGGGGTTCTCTGTTTGCGCTCATATGGCTTGAACCTGTAGTTGTCGAACGACCACATTTGGCAAGGGGCTTCCGAGTTCTCGTGGGCAATGATCTGCATTGGGTCCTTGTTAGCGGATACCTGTGTACATTTGAATACCGTACCGGAGTAAAAGAACCAATGCCATTGAGAGCTTCGATGGCAGCATGCAGTGTATACCGCAGGTTCACCGAGTCATAGATCCTAGCAAGTGTTATGTCGTCAGCCTTGCTGCGTGCCTCACATCGTTAACAAAACAACATACTGGTACAGCGAAGGTCCCTGGTCCGGCTGGATTAAACTAGGATTGATCCACCAACAGTACGGATCCGGAACAGCTTGCAAAACTCGGTATTCTCCGTGAGGTGGTGCAGTGGAGATCCCGAGATAAAGACCTGTCCCCAGGTTTTTGAAGGTATATCCGGTGTTGGTTGCCAAGACGTGCCACTACACTGTTGATGAGTTCACGGAAGAATAAGCCATAGTTCATCTCGACTCTTACCTTTTCGTTGTCCCCGCCCGTTGGCTTCATTCCCACAATACATGATCTGGCATTCCTCGGAAGATATCTATCCAAGGGTGGCCGCACATCCGTGACGTTGTGAACGGCGAGCACAAGTCTGACACCCTTTGAAGAGGAAATATGTATCGAGTGGATTCCATCAGGTATGATTTGGAATGGGGTAGGGGCGTGCAGGCCTGTGTTAAAAATCTCCAATTCGCGCTCGCAGGCAATTCTGAACATCCAGTTCCATTCCTTTACGCCGCCGTTGAGTGCAATATTCTTGTTGATGAACTCTGGTTGTTGTTTTGTGAGCCAAGACAATGGGTGTAGTAAGTTGGGAGCATACTGATATATTTCCCCACGGAGGAATCGTCGTAGTTGAGCACCGTCCAGGCTTGGTGGTAAACAGCATCTGGTGGACATTGGAAATGCACAAAATGTAGTGTGCAATGCTCACTTTTGGCTGTCGACGGATCTTTCATCAAACGTTCCGCGATCTTGAAATAGATCTAAGCAACGTGGATTGTTAGACACATTCAATGGGCTACACTTGAGGCCGCCTAGCTCACCAATACACAAGGTAATAGGACAACATAATATCTGAGTGAAATTTTTCAATTACTTTTGAAGATGTCAGAAACAGATTAAGACAAACCCGAGCCAGGCTTTGTCACTTTGAAGGGCCTTCCGATAGAATTTTTCAGTCGTGTCAAGCTCCGTACTTGGCATAGTGGCTTCCATGGTGCTCTTGGTAATCCCGAGCATAGTACCACAAATCTCCGCCAACTTGTTTGAATACTCGACCTTGTAACGGACATCGAATCCTTCGACCTCTTCACCATAAGTGACTGTCCCGAGCGCAAGGAATTTTAATTGGGTGCAGGTCTTCAGATACAGCCAGTCTTGCTGTGCAACAATCATAGATGAATACACCACAGATGAAGATATTACAATGACTTACAATCATGTAATGTCGGAAACCATCGAGGGATGCACTACCCTTGCCAAATGCCTGAGGAAACGGATGGTTAAGGACTTTGTCAAACACGTCCTGGTTTTTCTCAAGTAGTTCTGCAACGGCACCCTCCTGAATCTGAGGTTGAGGTGGAAGCGTATGCCCTGAAGACGGCGATGTGGGCATAGTTGCAGTAGAAGATGGAGACTCGGATCCACGAGCATATGCAGACGGGGTAGGGAGAGGTTGATTGTGTTGAAGCGGTGGTTGATTTCTCGCAATGGATGCCCAAGAACGCACCCTACCAAGCCGCTGTGAGGAAACGGATACCTCAGGTACAAGAGAATTAAATGCGTACCCTGGGGCACGGGCCGGAGGACGCGGAGGGTCTCGACGCCATTCAGGGTCAAATACAAGTTTGCTGTTCGGTCTATGGAGCAGCAATGAGTAACCCAGTGTTATGAAGGTAAGGAGGGTATGCACGCTGCCGCGTCAGCTTCAGCCTCGGCGAGTGCAGCCGCCGCAATCGAAATCGGTTCGTCTTCCGGAGGCATGGTGACACAACTTTGCCGGCAGCAACTATGCTGGGATTTCGCAGGTGCGCAGGAGGAGGCCGCTTTTTATCACTTGCACGAAGCGCTGGAATGATCACAGGGCCATTCCAATTCTAGCCTGCGCTAATCCATTCATATCGTCCTACCTTCCACCCGTCTCAGCCACTCAGCGCTCACCTCATGTTTGAGGCATGCTGTCGTCGCGTCGACCTGTCACTTCTCAATAGAAGGCTTATCCTCCTGATATTGAACTCCCATTGAATAACCTTCCGAGACAAAGGACACTGAGAGCACCACTCGGTTAGCGGAATCCATTGCATCGCTTGGGGTAGCACTTACCTTGGGCGAGCCGCGGCGTGGTTTACTGGTTCCCGTGGGCTATTATAGAT
The DNA here is from genome assembly GCA_029378385.1 of Mycena metata. Taxonomy (NCBI): domain Eukaryota; kingdom Fungi; phylum Basidiomycota; class Agaricomycetes; order Agaricales; family Mycenaceae; genus Mycena; species Mycena metata. The sequence continues at coordinate 319,942 of JARKIB010000086.1, read as the reverse complement.
TGATAATGTTTCGTGGACATGTACAGAGACCCTTTCGGCGGCGGTTGCAAAAGGTTAGAAGCCGCCACTGACAGGAACCGAGAAAGTACTGAAGGAAGCGTGCCTTGCTGCAACCTGGAGGGCTGTAACGTTACGTTCCCACGGTTCAATCGCACTAAGTACTATCAATTCTTGGCGGTTGGACTCAAGTCCACCGTGAAAACTTCATCGGTCCAGATATTGCTAGACTGACTGCTTTATGTCCCATGGCAGTTATGACCTGGGATTCGCAGGCGGAGGAGGAGGCCGCCTTTTATCGCTTCCACGAAGCATCGCCATCAACACACGGTCATTCTAATTCAGGTGGCGCTAATCACAATCCAAGATATTGACGGCTGGAATGAATGAGGCGCGCTGTTGACCTATCTCAAACGGAAGGAGGTTTATCCTCACGATATCGAACTCCCAATTGAATAACCCTCCGAGCCGAAGAACACTGGGGGCACCACTCGATTAGTGGAATCCATTACATCGCTTAGGCTAGCACTCACCGTGGGCGAGCTGCGGCGTGGTTTACTGGTTCCCGTGCACTAAGTATTATAGATTCAAGTTGATAACATTTCGTTGACATGTACAGAGACCTTTCGGCGCCAGTTGCAAAACATTAGAAGCCGCCACTGCCAGGAACCGAGGAATTGGCGAAAGTACTGAAGGAGGCGTGCCTTGCTGCAACCTGGAGGGCTGCAACGTTACGTTCCCACGGTTCAACCGCAATTCCTGGTACCGTTTACGGATCCAGGTCTCAAACACGAATCATCATCAGTAACCGATGTCTTCGATCATACCACTTCCTATTTGGGAAAAATATAAAAGCATATAAATTTCCTTTTCAGTATAAATTTAAAGCAATCAATCATATAGCTCACACTGCTTTGTGTTGCAGATAAAATTTAAACTGTTTTAAAGCCCCTTTATCACGCCTTCCCGTTTAAAAAAAGGAATCACCCTAAATGGGCTCCGGTATCAATGCTCTGCAGAACGGACGGCTTCCTGTTGAATAAAATCCTACAAACTGAAAGGCTCGGTGTGTATAATATTCTGATAAAGATTTTTTTTTCGCTAAAGAACAGTGTGTCGCGGTTCCGCATCCCGCGCTGGACCGATGCTGCATAGGTCTCTCATGACAACGCGCTGAAATGAATTTGTTTATTCTACAAGGTCTGGAAACAGGTACCAGGGATGCCCGGAGGGCCTTTATAATATCAATTTCGAATTCTGAAATAGCGGTTGAACTTGAGCCCATCGTGAAGACTTGGTCGGTCCGGATATTGCTGCGCTGACTGCTTTATGTCCCACGGCAGTCATGAACTGAGTATTGTCGTCCGGTCATGACCGTTGAGAACAAGCCAGTCGGATCACTGATAGAGCTCATCACGATCGCTTGATCTAATCTTCCGCCGCCACACACATTATTGGCCGCCATGGTATTCGTCGTACCGCAATCTCTTGTCGTTCATGCCGGACGAGAATTTAATTCCGTCAGAAGGTTGTTAATACTGTACCAAGCTGTAGGGAGGCAACGGCTCAAGGACCGTGACAAGGCTGTTGCCTATTTTTTAGGCAGCCGCGGGACCGTGAGCCGTGACCATTGCTTGAAGAGGCAACAAGATTTTTTTTTCAAGGCAGATTGGGGTGAGTCTAAAGATTCTGTGCGCACATCCGGTGTATGGGAGATGTTCTGGTGAGCCTCTTGCCACTTTACCTTACTTTCAGCACCAGCAGATTTTTTTCCAGCCTCTTTTTTCTTAATGTCACGATTTTTTTCAGGCAACCAACCCTACCGTTACCGTGACCGACAAGAAAATAGGCAACACAACGGAGCCGCCGTTACCCGTGACGGTTGCCTCCCTACAACTTGGTACAGTAGTTATTCGATAATTTTCGAAAACTATTTTTCACCCTCGACAAGCAAGCAGATAAGCGAGGAAATTTCCTGTACAAAGGTTCGAAGCATCCACAAGATAGCGACGTAACTCACGACAAGAATTACCCCAATTCGAGTTGCCCAACACGCTTTTCTGTGGACTCCGCAAAACTGCCGGAGGTAGACTCGAATTGTCTCCTGTAAAACGAATGCAGCTAGTCGTTGCCCCTCGACTTTTCCTTGCTATCTCGTGGACCGTATGAATTTCCTCAAGCATATGTTTCTTTTCGAGGACGAAGCCAAAGATCAACACTGCCACCCGGCAGAACGCACACGCAGGCAATCGAAATATGATGCTCCGAAATCACAGCTTTCTCGCCTACCACTACTGGTAGTGAGAACAGACAGCGACGATGCAACTAGCATCTCATGGGGCGCGGGCTATAGCCCGTAATGCCCCAACCACTGCCAAATCCATCCATATTCCAGCGGCCGCGAGGCCATAGGCAACACACCTCGGACACAAACTCCTCACCCACACCCGGCTTGCGCTCACCCGGCCGGCGCTTCATCGGCCACCTCACCACCCCCGGCACCGGCATCGTGTCCGCCGCCCGCTCGTTCCATGCGGTGAACCCGAGCATCCAGCAGCGCTTGTCCTTCACCGCGCGCACGACGCTCGCCCGGCCCCTGGCGCCCCAATTCCTCCCGCGCGGGCCCGTGGTGCCGCGCACGATGACGCAGGTAGGCCTCGGCACCGTACGCAACTTCTCCGGTCGCCCGCTCTTCCAGCAGCTTGCAGGCAACGTCCCTATCGCCGGCCGCGCCTTCTGCGAGGCCGACTGGGACCTGGACTCGCCGAAGGAAGGAGCTGCTCAAGCCCACCGCAACCAAGAAGGCGCAAGTCACCCTCAGCGCCCCCGCCGAGGAATCCGCAGCTGAGCTCAACCGCTACTTCGCCGCCCCCACCGCGCGTGCCCCGCTCCCCGAGTTCCCCTCGGGTCGCCTCCCCCTCCCCGCGCTGCTGGCGATGCACAAGGAGCACGGCACGCACGACCTGCGCGACTCGTCGCTCTTCCACTGCCTCGACACCGCCGACGTGTGGTCCCGCGGCGCGTATGCTCCGCGTACGCCTCGAGCGCGGACGCCCGCGGCGTCTGCACGATCCTGAAGGTCGAGCTCGTGGGGTAGAGCAAGGCCGCCGTCAGAGGCATGCTGGGCGAGAGCGGCACCGGGTGGTGCGTGCTCGAGGAGACTGCTGCGGATGCGTACGACGCCGACGGGGAGGATGCAGATGTCGTTCTCCGAGACGTCGTCCATCTTCTCTGGGATGGCTTCGCCACGTGGCGTGCTGACCCCGCCCGCGATCAACCCCGCGCAGTCCTTCGTCCTCTCCACGCTCGACTTTTCCTCCTCCTTCCTCGCGGCGCCGGGGGCGAGTGCGACGGCGTCCTGGGGCAACAATAACCCTTCCCCCGCCCCTCGCGATTTGTTTAGGCACTCGAACGCTAGCACACTCCGATTTGGGCGCGTGGTCGGACAGCGACCACGACTCGTCCATCGCCTTCATCGACCCGCCGTCCGAGAACGGATGGTTCGAGCGCCGCTGGGATAGCAGCAATGCGAACCCGTGGCTTGAGCGACAGTGACAACGATGCATTACTCTCTGGTTCGGGTTCGGGCTCGGACGGCGGCTCGACGGGCTTGGGGTTTGGCTTCAGCTCTGAATTCGGGCGCCGCATGGCAGCGACGCCGGAGCCGCTTGAGAGCGCGTTCGCGTAGGGCCGCGTATATTACTGAAGCAAACACAAGTATCTTTCGCATAAGTATCTTTCGTCCTGTGCCCTGCGCCCCGCTGAGGCTTCCACGCTCCCTGTTATATGTACTTGAAATTCTTTCCATTCACGACCCTTATGATTTCACCTACCGCTTTTGTTACTTCGAAAAATTACAGTGGATATAAGAAAATAAATTTTATCGTCTGGCAAAGAACGCAATCTGCAATTAGTAGACTCGAACGAGTACCATCGAGGACAGTCGTTCACACTGACGTCCCGTTCCCCTTTCCCTCTTCTCCTCCGCCTACCATCTTCACGAAGCTTATCATTATTGTTATGGGAGGAGCTCCACTGTCCCCAATCCCACCACCGTCCTCTACCGCCTCATCGACCCGACGCCGAGCAATACGCGCACCAGTTCCACATCGCCTCGTCCCCGGGCCCACGCCCACGCGGCAACAGAATCGGAATCGGGGGGTATAGTGGGTGTAAGGGTACTTTGAGTAACAAGTTCGATAGCCCCGTCGCGCGCGTGTTCGCGAAGCGGTAGTGCTCGACGGTCCCGCTGTTCCACCTCTTCAACCCCGACACGTATGATAGCGCGTGTTTCGGCGCGAAACGTCTGCAGGCGCTGAGAACACGACATGCTCGAGAACACTGGTACGCTGGATCAGAACCGCGCGCGCCTCTGAGGGGAATTGGAGCGCAGAGGGGTCGCGCGGGATCGGATTTGGGGGAGCACTTTCAAGGATAAGAGGCAAGGGAAAGCTAGATGCCCGCTTTATAATTCTCTGGACATTGGGCTTATAAATGCAACTCAACCGGCAGGATTGGATTGATGAACAACGAATGCAAGGACAAACATCAAACACGTCCTTCGCTTCGTTCCGCCATGTTCTCGCGTCGATTGCTGGTTGAGCTCTGCGTTTCATTTCATTTCAAAGTGGCCTGGTTCGCGCATTGGAAGACTAACGTTGGCGGGGGGAGTAAAGGAAATAATGCTCCCGACGCAGTGCAGCTCCAGATGTGGTATCAAGATTCCGGACGTGAAGTCTAAGACTGGGGCTTCAATTCTTATTCCATTCAGCAACCTGAAAGTCCACTGATTCATTTCCCTAGTTATCCATTCTGGTCATGGACGGTAACAGGAGAAGGTTTGGATTTACGCCCGGGGCGCTCAATGGACAATCTCGCTCCGTCGCTCAAGCCTGAGTTCAAGTTTATAGTTTATATAAGACTCGACAAGTTGAGACGTCGCGGTGGCAGCGTCCCTCTTTTACCACCTTGGTTTCTGCCATCTGGACTCAGACTTGATCCCGAGGCAAACCTTCTTACGTGTTCAAGTCAATTCCACCGACGCGCGCAAATGGCGGCGAAGTTCTCCGGAAGATGGGCCTGCAGGCATCGACGACACAGCGCGACTGTCTCACGCACACCCTGCTTGTTATTCGATAATTCTCGAAGACTATTTTTCGCCCTCGACAAGCAAGCAGACAAGCGAGAGAATTTCCTACACAGGTTCAAAGCATCCACATGATGATAGCGACATAACTCACGACAAGAATTAAACTTTCTTTGAGGTCGCTAGCGGAGAGCGGCGAGCAACATCAAAGTGGCAACAAGAACAGTTCCGTACGGCACCGTCTCATATCTGCTGCTCTCAGAGAGAAGGTGAACTTGAGCTTCGAGTCAGCAATGTAGCTTAGAAAAGATTCCGCCTACCATGTGCAAAAGAAAAGTGCACGGACATCGCTGATTGTGGGTCATGCATATGTATGCATCTACGTTTGCGAAGAGGAGTAAGCTTTGGATACTGCCCACAGCGATGGTTTAGGTTGGTATCCGCGTGTAAACTTCACGAACACACACTTGAGATGAGGGAAGTCGATCAAGATTTGAGTCTACAACCGATTGCGCAGCCAGCGGGGAGCTTTGTTGGTGGGCGGAAGTTGGTCAACAATTTGAACAGAACGACGGGTACGGGTGGGTATGGACACTTAATGCAACGCGAACGTGCGTACTTCCAGCCGAATTCAAAACACTCAGGGGAGCGGCGCGTCGGGACCAATATAAACTCGACCGAAACAAGTAATCCACTCCCGAAGAATTGCGTGAAATATGGAAGACCTGACATTGTGGCCTGTGAGTGGGTGTCGATCTCTTCCCGGGTTAGAGGTTGTTCAAGAAGCTACGGGCACCTCGCCGAGGTTGTCACGTTCTCGAACCGTGGGAACCCATTCACAATCGTGGGAAGTAATTCATCCCGTCTGATATGTCCTGGTTTATCTTCCAAGGCAGGTCGAAGACACGGTGGAGGTGTTTTTATGTATTTCATGGGCCAGTTGACCATCGAGATGTGGTACGCGAGACAGGTTCACCGATGAGGGATGGAACAAGCCATATTACGAGGTCGTGAAGAGCTCCAGACCGTGTAAGAGATATGGTGTGAATACGAGGATGGAAAAAACAATGGCGAGTACACCGTCCTCTACTAACCGAGACATTCACAAATATTGAAAGCAAGATACATGATGGTATATCACGGCGGAATTATGCGACAGAAGACAGAAGTAGACGGTACGGATACAGATATATATCCGAAAATGACAACACACTACAAGTCCCTGTAGCAGAGCACCTCGTAATGCTGACGGAAATGCATACTATCTTCACCGTCTTTCACCCTGTTGACGAGGAGAGTGCCCGAATGGGAGTAACGCGCAATAAACCAAGTATCTGAGTCTATGTCTATGTCTTTGTCCAAGCCAGGGACAGGGTTCTTGGGAAGTAAGGACTTGACCTCAAAGCGGCCATGACATGTGACCCAGAGTAAATGTGACGGATCCCCAACAAGTACTTTCAAATTGCAGAATTCAATAGTGCTGTGGACTGTTGAGGTATTTGCATCAAAGGAACATTTACTTCGATTGGAAGGGGCACTCACGCCACGTCCGTCCGTCTTGCATCCTGCTGAAAGATGTTGTGCCTGGGCAACTATCTATGTTGTACCGGAAAATGAAATTTTGAACATCAAACTCGATAGGGGCCGGATTAAAGGCAGCACGACGGAATGTGCCGCTAAAGGACTCCCAATGGCAGACCTAACAGTTACACTGAGTCGAATTGTGGGATGTCAGAGCGGAACACATACCGGAGCCCGCATGCGCCGGAGCAGCTCTCGATACCTCCGACCACTCACTTCTGCCTCTTCTTCCGCTGCGAGCAATGCATTGCGTAGTGAATGCAGCTCCTCTTGATGCTTCCGTCGTTCCCATTCCGCCCTCCCTCCCAATATCCGCATCTGATCCTGTATCTTAAATCGCTCCGCCACCTCCACCCTCCACGCCCAGTCCTTGGCCGCAATAACTTCTTCCATTTCCTCCATCTCACGACTGTGCTTATCCATGAGTTTCTTCATCTCTGATGTGGTCGCCTGGGCTTTCGGCGATTGTTCACTGTCCTTGTCCGGGGTTCTCTGTTTGCGCTCATATGGCTTGAACCTGTAGTTGTCGAACGACCACATTTGGCAAGGGGCTTCCGAGTTCTCGTGGGCAATGATCTGCATTGGGTCCTTGTTAGCGGATACTTCTGTCCATCCCTAAATACCGTACCGGAGTAAAAGGACCAGTGCCATTGAGAGCTTCGATGGCAGCGTGTAGTGTATACCGCAGGTTCACTGAGTCATAGATCCTAGCAGTGTTATGTCGTCAGCCTTGCTGCGTGCCTCACATCATTAACAAAACAACATACTGGTACAGCGAAGGTCCCTGGTCCGGCTGGATTAAACTAGGATTGATCCACCAACAGTACGGATCCGGAACAGCTTGCAAAACTCGGTATTCTCCGTGAGGTGGTGCAGTGGAGATCCCGAGATAAAGACCTGTCCCCAGGTTTTTGAAGGTATATCCGGTGTTGGTTGCCAAGACGTGCCACTACACTGTTGATGAGTTCACGGAAGAATAAGCCATAGTTCATCTCGACTCTTACCTTTTCGTTGTCCCCGCCCGTTGGCTTCATTCCCACAATACATGATCTGGCATTCCTCGGAAGATATCTATCCAAGGGTGGCCGCACATCCGTGACGTTGTGAACGGCGAGCACAAGTCTGACACCCTTTGAAGAGGAAATATGTATCGAGTGGATTCCATCAGGTATGATTTGGAATGGGGTAGGGGCGTGCAGGCCTGTGTTAAAAATCTCCAATTCGCGCTCGCAGGCAATTCTGAACATCCAGTTCCAATCCTTTACGCCACCGTTGAGTGCGATATTCTTGTTGATGAACTCTGGTTGTTGTTTTGTGAGCCAAGACAACGGGTATAGTAAGTTGGGAGCATACTGATATATTTTCCCACGGAGGAATCGTCGTAGTTGAGCACCGTCCAGGCTTGGTGGTAAACAACATCTGATGGACATTGGAAATGCACGCACGACCTTAGCGTGCGATGCTCACTTTTAACTGTCGATGGATCTTTCATCAAACGTTCTGCGATTTTGAAATAGATCTAAGCGACATGGGTCGTTAGACACATTCAATGGGCTACACTTGACGCTGCCTGTCTCACCAATACACAAGGCAACAGGACAACATAGTATCTAGATTGAAAATTTTCAATTACTTTTGAAGTCATCAGAAACAGATCAAGACGAACCCGAGCCAGGCCTTGTCGCTTTGAAGGGCCTTCCGATAGAATTGTTCAGTCGTGTCAAGCTCCGTGCTTGGCATAGTGGCTTCCATGGCACTCTTCGTAATCCCCAGCATAGTACCACAAATCTCCGCCAACTTGTTTGAATACTCGACCTTGTAACGGACATCGAATCCTTCGACCTCTTCACCATAGGCGGCTGTCCCGAGTGCAAGGAATTTTAATTGGGTGCAGGTCTTCAGATACAGCCAGTCTTGCTGTGCAACAAACATAGATGAATACACCACAGATGAAGATATTACATTGACTTGCAATCATGTAGTGTCGGAAACCATCGAGGGATGCACTACCCTTGCCAAATGCCTGAGGAAACGGATGGTTAAGGACTCTGTCAAACACGTCCTGGTTTTTCTCAAGTAGTTCTGCGACGGCACCCTGAATCTGAGGTTGAGGTGGAAGTGTATGCCCTGAAGACGGCGATGTGGGCATGGTTGCAGTAGAAGATGGAGACTCGGGAGCATATGCAGACGGGGTAGGGAGAGGTTGATTGTGTTGAAGAGGTGGTTGATTTCTCGCAATGGATGCCCAAGAACGCACCCTACCAAGCCGCTGTGAGGAAACAGATACCTCAGGTACAAGAGAATTAAATGCGTACCCTGGGGCACGGGCCGGAGGCCGCGGAGGGTCTCGACGCATTCAGGGTCAAATACAAGTTTGCTGTTCGGTCTATGGAGCAGCAATGAGTAACCCAGTGTTATGAAGGTAAGGAGGGTATGCACGCTGCCGCGTCAGCTTCAGCCTCGGCGAGTGCAGCCGCCGCAATCGAAATCGGTTCGTCTTCTGGAGGCATGGTGACACAACTTTGCCGGCAGCAACTATGCTGGGATTTCGCAGGTGCGCAGGAGGAGGCCGCTTTTTATCACTTGCACGAAGCGCTGGAATGATCACAGGGCCATTCCAATTCTAGCCTGCGCTAATTCCATTCATATCGTCCTACCTTCCACCCGTCAATATCTCTGTTCTCAGCCACTCAGCGCTCACCTCATGTTTGAGGCATGCTGTCGTCGCGTCGACCTGTCACTTCTCAATAGAAGGCTTATCCTCCCGATACTGAACTCCTATTGCATAACCTTCCGAGCCTGACAAAGGACATTGAGAGCACCACTCGGTTAGCGGAATCCATTGCATCGCTTGGGGTAGCACTCACCTTGGGCGAGCCGCGGCGTGGTTTACTGGTTCCCGTGGGCTATTATAGATTGATAATGTTTCGTGGACATGTACGGAGACCCTTTCAGCGGCGGTTGCAAAAGGTTAGAAGGCGCCACTGACAGGAACCGAGGAATTGGCGAAAGTACTGAAGGAGGCGCGCCTTACTGCAACCTGGAGGGCTGCAACGTTACGTTCCCACGGTTCCACCGCAATATCAATTTCGAATTCTGAAAATAGCGGTTGAACTTGAGCCCATCGTGAAGAGTTGGTCGGTCCGGATATTGCTGCGCTGACTGCTTTATATCCCACGGCAGTCATGACCTGAGTGTTGTCGCCCGGTCATGACCGTTGAGAACAAGCCAGTCGGATCACTGATAGAGCTCATCACGATCGCTTGATCTAATCTTCCGCCGCCACACACACCGGCAATCACGAAATTTCGGGCGGCCCGAGCCGCAAATCGAAACTCAAAGTGTTGAGTTAACAATAGTTGGGCGTGAAATCCAAGCTGATTCTCTAAGTTCCGTAAAAGAAACCATGTGCGCTGAAAGCCAAAGAAAAATCTTTGTATTCAACTTAACTGAAACGTTAATGGTACTCAAAGTTTCAGTTTACAAAAAAGGCGAGCCGAAATCATGTTGCGAAACTAGAGGTATCGACATACAAAAAGCTGGAGCTGAAACTAATATAAAATTTAGTGTCTCAGGTGTGCTTTCAGCGCTGCTGAAAGCAAAGTCGAAACTTTGCATTTCGAACGAGGTGAAATCAAACCAGATTCAATTTCACCTGGTTCGAAATGCAAAGTTTCGGCTTTGATTTCAGGTGAGGTGAAAGCACACCTGAAATGCTAGAATTCATATTGGTTTCAGCTACATTGTTCTGCATGTTGATGCCTATGGTTTCGCAACACAATTTCAGCTTGCACTATTTGTAAACTGAAACTTTGAGTACCATTAAAGTTTCACTGAAGTTGAATACAAATACTTTTCTTTGGCTTTCAGTGCGCACAAATTCTTTTACAAAACTCAGAGAATCAGCTTAGATTTCAGGCCCAACTATTGTCAATTCGACGCTTTGAATTTCGACTTGTGGCTCGGCTCATCCGAAATTTCGTGATTGCCGGTGTGACACACATTATTGGCCGCCACGGTATTCGTCGTACCGCAATCTCTTGTCGTTCATACCGGACGAGAATTTAATTCCGTCAGAAGGTTGTTAATAGTTATTCGATACTTTTCGAAGACTATTTTTCACCCTCGACAAGCAAGCAGATAAGCGAGGAAATTTCCTGTACAAAGGTTCGAAGCATCCACAAGATGATAGCGACAAGAATTACCCCAATTCGAGTTGCTCAACACGCTTTTCTGCGGACTCCGCAAACTTGAAACTGCCGGAGGCAGACTCGAATTGTCTCCTGTAAAAACGAATGCAGCTAGTCGTTGCCCCTCAACTTTTCCTTGCTATCTCGTGGAACCGTATGAATTTCCTCTCTCGGGCCTCGGCCTCCAGGATGTGTTTCTTTTCGAGGACGAAGCCAAAGGTCAATACTGCCACCCGGCAGAACGCACACACAGGCACTCGGCCGATTCATCAAAATATGATGCTCCAAAATTACAGCTTTCTCTCACTACTGGTAGTAAGAACAGACAGCGACGATGCAACTAGCATCTCATGGGGCGCGGGCTATAGCCCGTAATGCTCCAACCACTGCCAGATCCATCCATATTCCAGCGACCGCGAGGCCACAGGCAACACATCTCGGACACAGACTCCTCACCCGCACCCGCCACCTCACCACCCCTGGCAGCGCCACCGTCTCCGCCGCCCGCTCGTTCCATGCGGTGAACCCGAGCATCCAGCAGCTGTCCTTCACCGCGCGCACGACACTCGCCCGGCCCCTGGCGTCCCGCGCGCGCCGCACACGATGACGCACGTCGGCCTCGGAACTGCCCGCAACTTCTCCTCTGGGCGCCCGCTCTTCCAGCAGCTCGCGGACAACGTTCCCATCGCCGACCGTGCCTTCTACGAGGCCGACTGGGACTTGGACCCGCCGAAGGAGCGGCTCCACAGGAAGCACCGCCCCTCCAAGAAGACTGCTGCTGTTGCCGCTCACTTGAAGAGTTGCTTAAGCCCACCGCAGCCAAGAAGGCGCAAATCACCCTCAGCGCCCCCGCCGAGGAATCGACCCGCCGTCCGAGAACGGGTGGTTCGAGCGCCGCTTGGATAGCAGCAATGCGAACTCGTGGCTTGACGATTTGAGCGACAGTGACAGCGATGCATTACTCTGGTTCGGGTTCGGGCTTGGACGGCGGCTGGACGGGCTTGGGGCTTGGCTTCAGCTCTGAATTCGGGCGGCGCATGGCAGCGACGCCGAAGCCGCTTGAGAGCGTGTTCGCGTAGGGCCGCGTATATTACTGAAGCAAACACAAGTATTCTTCGCATAAGTATCTTCGCATCCTTCGTCTCGTCCGCCCTGCGTCCAGCTGAGGCTTCCACGCTTCCTGTTATATGTACATTACTTGAAATTCTTTCCATTCACGACCCTTATGGTTTCACCTACCGCTTTTGTCACTTCGTAAGAATCACAGTCGATACAAAAACAAATTTTGTCGTCTGGCAACGAACGCGATTTGCAATTAGACCAGACCATGTTGGGGGCGCAGTGTAGAGTCGGGAACGGGGATCGGGACGCCGTCGCGAAGGGGGGCATGATGATAGCGCGGGGGCTTGGCGAGGACCGATGGCATTGCAAAGCTCTGAACGTCGTCCTCTATGATGGTCGGCCCAGTGGGCGGCCGGGGCAACGCCTTTGGATAATCCAATGTCAAACCCAATTGAAGGTAACGGATACCGAGGGAAACGCTGTGCGATACGTGTCCTCCAAACTCTGCGCTGATGCAGGCCCTGTGATGGAGAGCTGAGCCAGTCGGGAACAGCGAGCGTTCCCCACAAAATCCGTCAAGCCATCGATCTCGCGGCCTATTTCGCCTGCTGCGACCGCTAAATGGCGGAGCGCGGGTAGGATGAGAGGGGGGACTGCCCAGCGGAGCAGCTCCAAGGATGGCAACATAAATTTTCAGCGACTCCAGTCGCGCGAGGGTGATGTTATCCCTCGGATGCCAGTAATTGCCAACTTCTGACAAGTCGAGGTGTAGGAGATTGGGACAAGACATTAGAATGGGCTCAGGGTCAGTGGGCCGCATCCACTGTATCGCCTTCAACGAGGTAAGCTGCGCCCACGGGAGGGTGAGCGCAGCCCTAAAGAACCTGACCACCACGGAGCGCAGCAGCGGCGCCCCGTGGAATACCACATTGTCACCACTCGATTTGTACACGACAGTGGAGATCGAGATGTTGAAGAAGGGGCATGGGGCCGTCGATGGCAGCGACGGCTGATGCGTGAGGGAACCGGAGATAGAGGTACGCGTAGCGGTGGCGGTGGGGTATAATCGCAGTTATCGCGGAATCGGCGAGTGGCCAATACGGTGACCATATACGGAGAGACAGCGGCATCGGTTGAGATCGCTGCAGCCACAGGCGAATCAATTCGAGGTGCCCACGCTCGGCGTGGCGACCAAAGATTGGGATGGCGCGCCATAGCCTCGGCGTGTTCAACGCTATTTCCCTCCAATCGTGGCAGATATGTGTCAAGAGATTCGGCGACTCCAGGCCGGTAAGAGGTGGGAAGCTTGGATAGAGTGGTAGGAAATGCGTGAAGATTCCGCTTGTAATTTCGGTGGGTAAAGTCAGGACTGGGTAGTACTTCTCCAGCGGCAAGCTTGACCCACTGAGCGATGTTGTCGACAAGGGCATTTTGTATCGAGACAACCGGAGCGCTAGACCCCGCGCGAGATGAATAGATGACGGGAAGGAGCAGAGTGCGGAACTCGGACCGAAATTGACGAAAATGAAATGTTTGTGTGGACAACTTTCGAGTAACGACGAGAGTGCTCGTCAAAAAGCGGAAGGAGACTTTTTTTATGCTTGCGCCGCCCAGAATCCTAGCAGGCCGGCGGCGGCCGCTTTGAATCGGGAGAACTCCGTTTTCAAGTATTCGAGGGCCGGATACCACGCGCTGGGGATACATTCGATGATTTCATCCCAATCGATCTGCAAAATCGTCGTCGTCCAATAACAGCAAGTCATCCTTTCTATCGGCCTTGACGCGGTCGTCCTTTATCATTCTAATTCAAGTAGTCAGATCTCCACGCATAAGTAGTGGACAACTAAGGAAACGCACCTTGCATCCACCCGAATATCTTCTCCCTCGACCTTCACAACCGCCTGGGGCGTTTTCGCATCGATGACCTTCAAGTTTCGCGCGCTTCCGTCAGCCCTTCGACCGGTATTCCACAGCAGAACGCACATAGTGATTATCGCAGTGAGGGCAATACTCATCGCTCTCCTCATAGACCGACATATCTTTCCGAAAGGGTTTCTTGCACTTCTTGCACATAAAGGTCATTTCGGCCGTCTTTGCCAGCGCGTGCGTCTGCACGTCGCCGTGGCATTCGGCGCAGTCATACCAAGATTTGCAGCATGGCGCGCGAATGGAAACCTGTGCGTTTAGGATGTGTTTACTGCGAAACTTGGTTCAAATTGAACGGGCGACTGGCAAGATCTTGTGGTGAAACTGACCACATGGATATTCTCAGTGGGAACGAAAGCCACAAGACAACAAATGAAGCGCAGGAGACTTGCAGAAGAAGTTGAGTTGAAAGCAAGGGTCTACCAGGCAAGGGTGTAGGCTTTGGTATAAATCGCGTGCCGATGCTGTCTGAACCAAACACGAGACCAAGCGACGCGTCTTGCTTCTTGCCACCAACTTGCCACCATCTCTCACTGCTGACACTACTTGCAATGCGGTGTATCTATGCGATCTCCATCGTTGCCCTTTGTTAAATTCATCAATGCAAATGGATTCAAGTTGCTGTAAAATTACCCCTCGCGCGATCGAGTTGGCACTGCCTTGCCCTTGCCTTGCCCTCGTCCTCCCTATACAAGTACAGAGTTCTCAAATCCAATTGCATTCTTTCTTTCTCTGTTGCACTAGCGCCCGCCTCTCATTTTTCTTCCAGACCGCCACTTTCCTCGTGCAGAGTTTTCAGCTTGACTGGTGCGTCAAATCTTTATCCTGCTCTCATTCCACCTTCTCATCGAGTTCCTGTATGAAGCTCGTTGAAACGACAGCGCTGTACATCTTCAAACTATTTGCTACAACTTTTTCGATCCGCGCCATGGCATTTCAATGGTCCACAATCACACGAAATCACGGCCTTCCTCTACCGCTGCTTCCCCTGGGACGCCTGGACATCTTGTCAAGCCTCCTGGGATCGGAACTGCTGCGACAGCGGCTGCGATTGCATTGCGTGTAACAATGAGAACTGCGACTGCGGCGGGTGCAGCAACCCTGGCTGCACCTGCACTGCGGTCGACCATGACGGGTATCCACTGCAAGTCACGGTCATTGTAATTGTGGCCCGGGGTGTAATAGTTATGAGTGTCTGGACCCAGATGGATGCGCGTTCATTTGTAACTGCTGCTTTGCCATTTGTAATTCAGGTTGCAATTGTTAGTCTTCTGTGGTGAGTCGCGTTTGTGGTTCCCAATTCCAAACCGTACCTTGTTTGCAGGGCATTCTTTTATGCGGAGCACTACTGTACAGCATGTTCGTCGGGAATGAGAATCTTTGAAAGAGCCTGGAAGTTTGAGTTGGGAATTTTCGCGTTCCCTCCCTCCCCTTCTTTCTTGCGCTTGACGGGCGTTGCAGGTTCCTCCCATGAAAACTCCAAAGCTGCATGATCTAGGATCAAAAGTCCACTTGTCCGACGAACGCCGACGGGTCGGCCATTTCATGGATCAAGACCACTGTCCGATTAATGTTCCATTCAATTGGCGCTCACCTTCATCAGCTTACGGGCGATTCTTCCCGCATGAGAATTTCGTCTGAGGCAGTATATAACGGGGATATTTGCTCGCCTTGAGACCTCACGCATAATGATTCCGCTCGTCTGGTGCCTTCTGGCGAGTTTTGTGGCCGCCGCGCCGTCGTTAGTGAAACACTCGCTTCCCAACATTCCGACCGGCTGGTCGAAGCTCGAAGACACGCAACTATCCCCCAGCAGAGGTCTCAACTTGCGATTCGGGCTTGCCCAGCACCGATTCTCTCACCTCGAATCTCTGCTGCGGAACATCAGCGACCCCGCCCACGCGAGCTACGGACAGCATCTTTCGAAGGACCAGGTGCAAACTCTGTCGAAACCCTCCGATGAAACTCTCGAGCTCGTCGATGGCTGGCTCGCCACACATAACGCAACTTCTGTGAAGTGGTCCGCTTCTCAGGATAGTGTGTCAGCGGTGGTTCCTCTCGCTGCCGCAGAGGACATGTTGTCCACTCGTTTCGGTGTTTTCGAGCATGCAAAGAGTGGAAAGCAGGTCGTTCGCACGCTCAGTTATAGTCTCCCTTTGGACCTCATTCCCCACATCAACTTTGTCCATCCGACGACGGCGTTCTTCGACCCCACGCGACACGGGTTGGGAAAATCCATGTCTGGCGAGGATACGACTGTGGCGCGCCCGCCGCGGCTGGAGAAACGGCCCGTGGCGCTCAACCAGAGTGACTTTGTCAGCTGTGTTGATATTATCGACCCTCCCTGCGTCAGAAAAGTGTATAATATCGGAAATTACTCGGCGGACGCTGCGACAAAGGGAAATAATCGTATTGGAGTGTGGGTATCATTTCGCGGCATCTCATGTTCAAAGTAAACTGACTTCATGGCAGGGCTGGGTACCTTGATATCTGGGCCAGGCCGTGTGTTTCTAAACGCCTACTTGCCTTGGTTTCTCATCGAATTTCTTAGTGACTCGTTCCAACTATATATCAACGACTACATACCGGAGTCCAGAGGATCCAATTTCACGCTGGACGTCGTCAACATTACCGGTGGGTCCTACTTCTACTTTATCTCTGCAACGACTTCTCGAACTGTGTTCGCCAGGGCCATTTACGCAGAATTCTTTCAGCGATGAAGGAAATCTCGACACACAGCTAGGTTAGTCTTGTACCCGCTCGCCGCCGCCGCATCATTCCTTGACTGATGTATGTCTGTGCAGCCATCCAAGTCGCGTATCCCATTCCCATAACATATTACACCACGAATTCCGTCCCTCCCTATATTCCGGACCAAAATCAGGACGGCGAGATACCTGGTGTAAATGAACCATATTTGGAGTGCGGATTAGGTTTCTCTGCGTACCATCCTTCTTTTAACCCTCGCGATGACTAGCTTCATCGATTATCTTCTGGGGCTTGACGAGCCTCCCACAGTCATCACAACATCATACGGCGACGATGAGCAAACTGTGAGAGGCTTATCTTAGTTGGAAGACATGCTAATTGTATCACTCAGGTCCCGCAGGTATCTTGTGCTCGATACCTGCCTTCTTTTAGACGCACATTCATAAGTGAACTAGGACTACGCCAACGCGGTTTGTCAAGGCTTCGCAAAACTCGGGGCGCGGTAAGTATCCCTTTCCTTCCATTATCTGAATCTGCAGCCTAATTCACCGTTCCAATCAGAGGTGTCTCCGTTTTGTTCAGTACTGGTGATGAGGGGTTAGGTGTCGACGATCTATCGGTATGTCTTCTTCCTCATACCGTGCCAAGTCACACGTTATCATTTAAACTCCTTGACAGAGCTGCATTGCGAATACGGGGAACAATGCGACGACATTTCTGCCGGATTTCCCTGCGTCTTGCCCGTAGTAAGTTTTTCCATTCTCGAATTCCAATACAGTGCGGAATATAGCTGTAGCGTCACTTCGGTTGGAGAAACCGCAGGGATTTCCCCTCAAACGGCTTCCACCGGCTCTGGAGCAGGATTTTCTTACTATTTCGAGCGGCCAGTGGTACCAAGGTACAGTTCACCATAATGTATATTCGAAGCGCATTCTGACTTTCCCAGACGCCGCTGTGTCGAGTTATCTTGCTAGGTAATGAAGAGACAGCTATGCAGTCACGTATGTACAACCACCGCGGGCGCGCGTATCCTGATATCGTCTGTGCCGGTGTGTCAAGTTTCCCAACCTGAAAACTCAACGCTTGACTTAGCTCTCATCAGGCGGCGGACCGTTTTTCGATCACTTCTTACAATCGGTGGGATCTCGGCGGCGGGACGAGTGCCGCTGTGCCCACGGCAGCAAGCATCGTGGCTTTGCTAAATGAGTGGCGGCTTTGGAATGGAAAACCAACCATGGGATTTTTGAACCCTTTCCTTTATGGAGCAGGTTTCGCGGGGATGGTCGACATTACGTGCGTTTCTGCCTTGTTCAACCTTTCAACATCTCTCATAATTGTGAACAGAGAGGGATCCGTAGACGGGTGTGAACAACCCGGTTTCAACGCCACCGCGGGGTGCGTTTGTTTCTCCTTTGTTTCCTTTGACGAGCGTCTGACCATATGCGTAGCTGGGACCCAGCCACTGGTATGTTGTTTTACATTTCACCCTCGCTCTCAATCAAGAGTTTCATCGCAGGTCTGGGCTCCTTCGACTTTCAAAAGCTGCAGTCGCTCGTGCTTTAAGCCTTCGAGTTGTAACCGGTAGCTTACTTATGCGGATGTTGAAACCTGTTGAAACACACGTCAAACCTCCTTCGCAACATGTGCAAATACGTTCATGGTCCGTGCGCGCGAGAGAGTATAAAAATCTTCGCCGAACGTTTGAACAACTCATACTTACCTTGACCTCATCCATCCCTTCACGTCCTGGGTGGGTGGTGCGTAGGAACACGCCTTTGCACAGCGACCCCGTCTTCAGCGTGGGCTTGCGCATTGTATGTGCTTAGGTGCATGCAAGGTCTCAATATTTTCCAGTCCCACCACGGCCACTCGGCTGGGTGGGCCATTTTTTTTCGATCTTCCGCTCCGCTAACCCTAACCCTAATTTGATCGAAATACATCGCTTTGACTGCCCCTATTTTGTGTGATCTGCCATTGCACGTTGCATTCAACGTATGGCGCCAATTCATTATGGTAGGTCGTTCTCAGTGATTCATAGTTCGGTTGTGACTGTTGAATGCATTGGGAATTTGCGTGTGAGGAACACCGTCATTGTGCAGCGGTTCTGTCGAGTCTTCGTGAACGTAAATTGATACATACGACCAATTAAAGTGCATACCATTCGATTCATTCCGTTCTTTTCCCACTTCCCGCCGCCGGATATTGCACACATGCCCCGGAGGTGGTCATACCCACAATGGGCGATGTTCGTGCACTTTCCTCGGATTTTAGGAAGGTGAGTTTCTCGAAGATATGTTGTCAACCCGAAGCTCGATTCACCGCTATTTATTATTCTCTCTTCGAGGGCAGCAGCCATGAGACGGGGCCGCACGGAACTGCTCTGTTGCTGCTGGGGACCCTAAATCTCGGACAAAAGTGTTCGTCAGTGACTCAGAAGTCGTTATTAAAGATTTCTTATAGCCTGAGGCTTGAGGTCCTGCAATGAATCGGACACTCCATAGTAATTATTTTACCTGCATTTGGCGATATTCGGCGCTATTCGGGGTTTGACAGGCCATTTAAACAAAGCCGATTGAGCATTGATCGGCAATCGAGTCACTCCTTCCTTCTACCACCATTGTTTTGGGACTTACTACAGGCTGTAGCTCACGAGAGACGATGAGTATGGAAACTACCGCTCTCATTTCGCTACTGACACGCCGTAAGACGCGGACTCTGCACTCAATGGCCGCCTGCTAATGGCTATTCCGAAGAAAGGTTTGAAAATTCAGACACCCACTTTCATGTACTTTATTTCGCTGTAGGAAGGCTCCATGAGAAATGCCTTAGCATCTTATCAGGTTTCTCATGCCACCAAGTCGGAATCCCTCGTACTCATCGTACTTTAGGTGCCGACATTCAATTCAGAAGGCACAACCGACTCGACGTTTGCCTTGTCCTCAATCACAACATTGCTCTGTCCGTACACGGTTACCCTTCCGTGAAAGAATCTTATAATCCACAGCGTGTTTCTGCCCGCATCAGATATCCCCTCGTTCGTGGGCAAGGGCAATGTAGACGTTGGAATAACGGGGCACGACGTGATTCTCGAAGCGGAAATGCAGAATCACGTCACGGAAACCCTGCGGCTTGGATTTGGGAAATGTGCACTGCAAGTTCAAGTCCCAGAGGCAAGCCCCATAAAGATTGTCGACGACCTCGCTGGAAAGCGTGTTGTCACCAGTTTCGAAGTGCTCTCGGCGCAATTTTTCGGAAAGATCGATGAAAAGTCCAACCTTTCGGGCGACCAAAAAACCAAGATAGAATATGTTGGAGGGAGCGTTGAGGCCGCTTGTGCCCTCGGCCTCGCTGATGGAATTGGTACGTGCTCAGATCTTTCTTCCAACTGTTGTGTTTCTCAACGACAACATCGTGCAGTTGATCTCGTCGGTAAATTATGTCGGTTCGCTCCCATTTCCCACTTATGAACCACAATGTAGAATCTGGCGACACCATGCGTGCGGCTGGCCTCCACGCCATCGCCACACTCCTCGAGTCTGAGGCGGTCCTCATAAAATCGACCGTCCCCAAACACCCCGAGCTTGCTCCTCTTGTCGACCTGGTGACGAGTCGGATAGCCGGGGTCATCGCCGCAAACAAATATGTTGTATGCAACTACAATATTTCCCGGGACAAGCTTCATGCGGCTACACTTCTCACCCCTGGTTGCCGCGCCCCCACAATAAGTCCTCTCGAGGAGGAAAACTGGGTAGCCGTCAACAGTATGGTTGAAAAGAAGAAAATTGCGGGGATTATGGACGAGTTGGTAAAAGCTGGGGCGGAAGACATCTTAATTTTCAACCTTGATAATTGTAGAGTTTAGCGGTCAACATGACGAATTGAGGTCCTTTTATTCATCCTCTGTGATTTAGATGGAAGTCCAACGCCGCTAATCGCTGCTGGTATCAAACATCGGGTCAGCCTTCGCACTGCCAGAGACCGGTCTTCTTCAAGTTCATCTCATATTAAGTTCGTTTGTTCCCCTTACCGATCATATTAAAACTGTGACCCCAGGAGGGAGTGGACTGGAGTAAAACGGGATAAATGACTGTATGAAGGAAGGAATCGTGACCCCAGGAGCGAGTGGACTGGAGTAAAACGGGAGAAACGACTGTATGAACTCGAAAGGAAGGAAGGTGTGCGATAAGGGGGATCTCGGCTAGAATTGTATATACTAAGTCGAGGCCCGGGCTCCGTCGCTATATGCAGGAGGGGACGTACGGCCACTCCACCCCGAAAATATACTCTGCCCACTCCCAATACTCGATCCTCGCAGACGTCGCTCAAGGCGACGAAAGCGAGCGGAGAGTTTTTGCAGCTGCTGTGCCAAGTTGGAAGCCGGTTCATCAGCGATTCCGCTGGATTGCGGCAGCCTTGACGCGGCAGGTTCTGGTGCGTCAACGACCGGTAGCTTGGATGGCGAAGAAACCTTCTCGGCATCGAGAGGGTAGGGTTGGTCAACGGTAAGGTTTTGCCATCCCTTCGCGCGGCGCCGCAGAAACACGACGGTGCAGACGGCGACCAACGATAAGAAAACTCCGCCGATCGTACTACCGATTATGATTCCGTTCCTCCGAGTCCTAGACCTGCGGGATGGGGCAGTCGGACTGGAGGCCGTCGGAGACCCCGCCGCAGTCGAGTTTGTGGCTGCGGCCTCGGATCTGGAAGTAATATTAGTACAGCTCGTTCGGTTCAAAGGTCAAGGAAAAAATACTGGTATATCAAGCCGTCAAATTCCGTGGTGGCCCCCTTTTCAGATACAATCACCAATTCATGGGGCTCATCAGAAAGGCTGAGATTATTGTATCCCAAGACGTTTCCTTGCGTTGGATGGGTCGCGTTATATTGGAAGCTTCCAGCACCATTGCCATCGAGGTGGAAAGCACAGTTGACGTGCGCGGTGGCGACGAAGAAAACCCAAACACTGGTTCCTGGATCAAGTTAAAAAAGAGATGAACGTTGTAGACCCACACCCACCGGTAAATGGAATCGTAATTTGACCAGCAACAGAAGTCGAGGTTCCCCCCAGTAATTCTTTGAAATCCGCCAGGCAACATGTCTGGTTGGAGGAGCCGGAGCAAGCACTTGAGCTGCAACGGATGGGCACCTTGCTCAACTTATAGACGTCGTACTTCACCACTGGGTCGGTATCGTCAATGGTATGGTTCACGCTGGCTGCTCGTCCAGACGACGAGATAAAGAGAAGAAAGAAAAGTAGCACCAGTCTCATCTTGGTGAGAGGGAATCGCAGTAAAGGGGGGACGGAAGGTTAAAACAGATTAAGTAGTCAAGACGTGGTTACCAACACATCGGGATTCCATCTGCGGTCCTAAATATTTATATGTGGATGAGGTGTTGGAAATAAGTGGCTGTGCCTGTGCGAGCTGTTTTCAGCTCGGCATCTGCGCGAACAGCGCCGGTATGCGTTGCGGCCGTCGATGCTAAGCTGCGGATGGCACTGTTCTCGTATCGGTAGAATTGCTGGGTAGAAAGTACACTCTTACACTGTGTGTGCTTAGAGCGAGATTACCCATTGCGTTCAAGTTCTCCCCTCGTATCACGTTCCCTCATATCCACAGGGAGGAAAACGGAGTGACCCAATGTAGCGCCGACACTATCACCGCTGTGATATCGTTCAAATCATCTGATGAAAAAAATGTGCGTTCAACTCTGGCTATTCTTGTCGTCAGGATTGTATGGATCCGTATCCTTTGAGATGATCCCGCAAAGAGACAATACTGAGTCCGCGGTTCGGAACACCGGTACTCACCTTCTATGTGGCCCATGCATTTTTAGGGACCGAGAAATCGATCGCAAACATGCCTTCCCGTTTGGCCATATTTTAAGAATGCGCCCAAACACATTGGATCTTTTAGATCGCTTTTGGCCACCAAATCCACGCCGAAAATGGTAATTGTTCGCGCTCTCGCCCTCCCAGGAAAATGTAGCCTTTTTAGGGTGCCAAGAAAGGTGTCTTTGGGTCTTAAAAAGATAAATTTCCATTGTTCTTTCCCTGTTTCGATCTCAAAGAGAGCCTTTTTCTGTTGCAAAAGAGATAATGAACATCAAAGATTTTCTCGACTTCATTTTCGAACTTGACATTCATGATGTTTGGGGGATGTTTGGGTTGCAAAAATTTGTTCTTTCGCTTTTCATGTTTCGGGAAGTGGGAAAAATTTACCCAAATGAGAAGACCCGTTTGCACCCTGTGTTTCGGTTCCAAAAATTCATCGCCCCCCGCTGTGTATTGGGGCACGCACTGTGAAAGCGTCAAAAAATCAATCGCATTGAGGCAAATCCCAGATTACTTCGGTTTATGAGCGACCCAAAACTCGGCGCGATAAATCCAACGCATCATGGCCTGCGCGTCGCCTGTATACTCACATTCCACTGTCTGGCTCTGCTGCCCATCCTCCCTTGGATAAATGACGAATCCGAGTTCCTCCGCCGCTCGGAGCACCTCTTCGAGAGTCAGCTCGAGCTTTGCCTGCCCGTCAGAGGTCCACAGGAGAGGTCCGAGGTTGATCCACGTTCCGCCCGGGCGGAGGAGGGAGTAGATGTGCGCGAGAGTGGTGAGAATGTTGAGAGAGGTGTTGATGAAGAAGAGGGTGACGATATAGTCGTACCCAGCGATTGGAGGAAGGAGGGGATTGACGACTGGTGGGGGCCGTAAAGTGAGAAAGTCCTTTTCGATTAGTTTAAAACGTGGAGAGAGCCGCGGAATGGCGTCAGGGAAGGAGATGGAGCGGAAGAGGGAGTCTGCGGAGCGCTGATGCGAAAACCAGTGCGCGTAAGGGTGAATTAGATGCTGATCCACGGCGGTCGTGGATGGCTCAAGCAGAAAGCGAAGTGCGAGAGTCATGAAGAAAGAGATCTCATTTGCGGTAGTTTCGTGGAATCCTACACGCGATTAATCAAACTGTCTGGGGAAAAACAACGAGCTTACCGAGCTCGGAAATCTCCCAGGTAAGCCGTCCTAGCCCTGAATCGGGAAAGAGGACGCGTTGATTCGCCCGCTCATCGGCGTCCACGGTTCTCAACACGTCCAAGATAGGCGCAAATATTTTGTCACGCTCCCGGAGGCCGCCAGAGCTCCAGTCGCGAATAAAGTGCTTGAGCGCCTCTCGAACGCGCATCAGGTCTATCGATGTCCCACCGCGTGGAGGAACATCGATGTCGAACTCTTGTTCAGCAAGCTTAGCGATCGCATCCGTGATCTTTGCATTGGCGTGCGTAACTTGCGCAAGTCTATCTAGTTTCGCGGGGTATCCTAAGGTATATCCCAGTCGTTTGTGAGCTCGATCAATGGAGGTATAAGAGACCTGTAGATGGGAGGCCTCCGCTACCGACACATTCCGGTAATGAAACTGGAGGAGGACCACTTAAGTTGTAGGCGTTGTAGACCAACATTCAACTCAAGTTTCGCACAACTTAAGTTGCGCATTCAGCGCCCCAGAGGGCCCTCACTACGCCGTCTGTAGACCCCCCCCCTGAACAGGAACTTAAGTCCTCCCAGCACTTAAGTTGTGGGTGGTGACTTAAGTTCCTCCACCACTTAAGTGTTACAGGACTTAAGTTTCGTACAGACGACTGAAGTTCCTGAAAGACTTTCAAAACTTAGGTTAGTGTAATATATTGTTGTGGCTGTGCAGCGACGATCAGCGACGCGACCTGGCCGACGGGTGGGAGGGGGGGAGGGGGCAGTGGGGGCAGTTAAAGCGAAATGTATTGGAAGTCCTTGTATGCTCTATGTATGTCCTGTACGCAATGAGTATTCTTCCTAAGACAACCTCCGCACTGGGCATGGCCACATAGGAGTTCACTGGAGCTGAGGAGGGGGTTGGGTGAAAGGAATTAAGAGAGGGAAGGTGTACTGGTGAGGCAACACTCACAGATTTTCGGATTTCTGCACGACACCGTTGCCACCGGCCGGACCTGTGTGCTTTGGGAGAGCTGAGGGAAGGTTAAGTCGGTAGAAGGGGTTAGGAAAAGACAAGATATCACGCACCTTTCCATTCCTATGTCCCCGCACCCCTTCTCACTCTTGCCACCCTAATAATTATTGTGACTGTAGAATGCGGTACACGGTAGCTCTCCGCAACATGTCGGGTTGGCGTCCGCAGAGAGTTTAGCGGGTGAGTGTAGAAGGCAAAGAAGAGAAGAGACCTAGCCACCACATATGCAGTTGGTGGTGGTGGTATGAAGGCAAGTGGCGACGGACGCCGAAGTCGAACAATGGGAAAAACAACAATGCAAATGATCACATCAATTTACTTCACTTAAAAGGCTGCTGACGTGCTGACGTCGTAAGGGCCACCTCTCCTTCAACCCAGTCCACCTCCCCCCTCTTCCCATCCTCTGCTGAGATGTCTCCCCCAGCTACTTACCGCACGGTCCGCGTGTCCATTTATCGCCATCAAGTTGTTCATCACCTTGACGCCGCCATCCAGACTTGAATATTACCTCAGTGGCACGTCGACCCTTCAATCAAGCGCCTCGTCGATCGAACTCAAGTTGCGTCGAACTTGAGCTTCATCCGGAACTTAAGTTCAACACAACTTAAGGTTTCGCTGGAACTTAAGTTCAACGCACCATGTACAATTACTGTTATCTTTTTTATGACTGAAGAAAGTTTTATATATCTTATGACTTGAGTTCGTGCTGAATTTAAGTACCTGCAAGGACTCAAGTACCTGTACGAACTTAAGTTCAGTGTAGTGCAACTTAAGTTTCATTTGGTTCGATCACTTCAATGCTTCCCTAATAGTAAAGCAGCCACTTGAATTAACCCTTACAAGAACTTAAGATGTACAGAAACTTCAGTTCTTTGACGGTCTACAACGGCTACTACTTAAGAGGAGCTAATACTTTACTTGTCCGGTACCGCGCATAGGTATTGTGCGCCCGTTCCAAAGAAAATGGTTGAGATTCAGAGGGATCCAGAGATTTTAGAGAAATAAGGAGATGAGGAGAATCTCCAGCCCACGAGACCGATGGTGAAGGGGAGGAAAAGAGCCAGCCACACGTCGGATGTCCATGGGATCGTGGGCAAGTTGCGAATGCCATAACGGGAAGTTCGGCATTTTGGACGGCTCGGAGTCGATTCGGCCGAAATTCTTGTTCTTAACTTTCATCGTCAAATTCTGTTTGAACTCAGACCAAGGCTACCCTGTCTCAGTTCGATCAATTCCTGGCTTTTTCCGTGCGATCTCAGCCTCGATCTCGTTACAGGTCATGTTGAAAGCTTCTGAATCCACATGTAACGCTACCGTGACGAACCAAAACTCCAAGCGTGCTCTTCAAGTTGTCCGCCGCTGGGGACCGTCAAGCAAATATATCGCACCGCTTGAAGACAAAGGAGGTGGCTCAGTCTCGGTGAACCAGCGGATAACGCAGCCTCCGTGGATGCAAATGGATCCGAGCACATCATTCCGCTATGTCTCAGACTCGCAGAAGGAATAAAAGGCGGCCACCAAACCCCTACCCTGTACTTTATTTGCCCTTCTACCCCCCGCTTATTCAATCACTTGCACTACTTCGAAACCTCTACGCTTTTACCATGAGATCTTGTTTATTCATCTTCGCGACTCTCTTTCTTGCATCGTCCACCACCAATGCCCGTCCTGCTTGGACCGAAACCGTGAGTCCGATGCCCTATAATTTTGGCGAGTTCCTAACCATGTCACCAGGGCCACGTAAAATGCCCTACGCCATCGTCATCCGTCCCATTCTCTCGACTATTCAACAACAACATTGAGGATTATCTCCTCACCATCAATGCCGTCGACCAGTCCCACGCGATGAAGCGCGGGTACGAGTTTGACGGAGTTGTCGCACGCGTCTTCAGGACGAAGCAGCTATCGACTGTGCCTCTGTACCACGTCTTAGTCGGCAAGGCCCAAGCTAGTTTCTACACAACACGTAAACACGAGCGCGATGTAGCCCTCCGCGGAGACGCTAGGAACAACGTCGACCTGGGCGTCGCCGCTCATGTCTTTCCGAAACGCCTCTGCGGCGGCACGCCGTTGTACCGCTTGCTCAACCGCGCGACAGGGGAATATTTTTATACAATGGATGAGGGGGAAAGGAATTTCGCCGTGTCGGACCAGGGGTACGACACGCCGGAAATCGCTGGTTTTGTATTGAAGCAGTGACATACTTTGTAAATCTACTATCTATCAATTCCAACTAAGTTCAAAACGACAGACAGTAATTTTTTTGGAGTTCAAGTTCGGGCCGCGCACAGCTTGAGGCTTTGAGAACTTGAACGCGAAAAAAATTACTGTCTATCGTTTTGAACTTAGCTGCCATTGCTCTGTTTCTCGAGTCATGTTCTTCAAGGGCGCAAATTGTCTAAACCCACTCAATGTCTGGAATATGTCCAACGAACACGAAAGTTTGCGTTAGGTTGAAACGGGAAGGAAGTTGTTTGCGATTGCATAAGTTTGATCCAGTCGATGGCAGATCACACAAAATAGGGGCGGTCAAAGCGATATATTTCGATCAAATTAGGGTTAGGGTAAGCGGAAGATTGAAAAAAAATAGACACCTCGAGACTTCAACTTCTATTTGTAGGTCGTTGTCCACCGCGAATTTTGAAGCAAATCCACGATGAACAAGCCGCTTCCGCACCTGCCCCAACATCAATCTGTCAAGATCAAGGCCGGCCACTGTAGCAGCGCACGCGAGTCTCCATCCTTCGCCCCTCCACTGCGACAATGTATCGTGGCAGCGCGACTGGCGGCGCTTACTGGATTCAGATGGATCTATTGACTGTACACTTTGCTATGGCTTGAATCCAGTGTTGAGTAGAGTGGTAGATCTCCCATCATGAATCTTTCCCCGTTTGGACTTATCCCCGCCTTTTCGGCTCCCGACCGTTTTGGTGAGCGCCGCCCATCTGAGGACCCAGGAGACCCCTTTGGACATCTAAGAGTACTCGAGAGATGTACTTCGCTCTCCTAAAGTGCTAGATTCATGGTATATGGTGTACATATTTCAAAAGAAAGACGACGACAAAAACATAAGTTCAACATATGTCCGACCACAGATTTCTGTGAGTATGAGCAATTTGGCTATAAATGAACATCCCAACCCGCTTATATGTTCTAGGTATCTTCGTTGAAAACACAAGTCGAGAGCCCGGGAAGATAAACATCCAATCCACATTTGTTTTCATGTGACTTTCCCAACCTTCCCTGGAGGGATCAACCTACCGAATCCATGCACCGTCACTCAACATAAACAATGTAGTCCTGCAGCGGCCGTCGGAATTATTCTAGCGGTGCCATCGGTAGAGAAATTGTTTTCTCACGGTTGAATTTCGTGAACTTGGACTAAAGGACGCCTCTGGATTGCTCTACATCATTTCAAACTGCGTGTCCTAACATACCATGAAATTCATGACAATTTTTTGCCTCGGACGTTTCTGGACTTGATGTATCTCTGCGGCATCTCCACTGAATGTCGAGAACCAAATATTGTGCTAGTGACGGTGCTACTGGACAGAATATCCAAATCAAGGTGGAAAGTTTTAACATGTGCCTCGCTTTACTGTGAAGCAGAGTCAGACTAAAGGATCCCGGAAAGGTCAGTGATTGACGGAGCACCCAGAGTATTAACACAACAAACATTCCAGCAGGCCAAGAGCAGGAATTAAAGCTCTATCCGTTGCTCTCATTTTCTCTTCCACGTAGTATCGTACTTATCCAGTAACAACAGCATGTTCCGGCCATCTCGGGCAAGCCCAATCATCGAGCTCAGTCTGGATCAGCAACGTGTAATAAATATGTTCATCTTTGGTTGTGCCCTGGGATTGTGGACTCCCATTCCATCCCATGAGTTCGCACGAATCACGATTTTCCGTTTGCTGCCCCAGTGGCCGAAGTCCCAATGCTGTCCAGCTGTCTTAAACGTCTAATCGACCCTTATCACCTACATTGAGCAACTTCGAGATCTGCGGAGTTCTACCAATCGACTACGCACTCGCTTGAATCACGATCCATGCTTTGAATTCGCCTCGAAACACTTGGGCGAAGGCGAATCAAGCATATATACTAATATAGTTTCTGATCCGAAAACTTCGACGGCCATACCCCGAGCTAACTGATGCGGTCCCTACGGAATCCCTTGGGGCTAGAGCTGCCCTTTTTCCATACTCAGTCTTTGAGGCGTTAACGTTAGTGTTGCTGCTCCTTAGTGTCTTCCAATCGAGGCCTCTGGCAATGACCCTGACCAGCAGATTGGGGGTATCCTACTAAAATATGACCCATATTTGGATCATGTTTCATTTCGTGGCGTCTTTATTTGTTCCACGAACTGCGACGGCGATCAAAAAAAAAATTGTCGCCCCTTGTGTTCATCAATCATCTGACATCGTGCTACTGGAGGTCTGGCTAGGTCTGGCTGCTCCGCCATTGAATTTCTGCCAAAGGTCGCGCCTTGCCACTTGGAACGCGGCGGCCAAGTCGTTACGGCTGTAATTAAATACACATGCACACGACACCGGATTGAGCGGTGAGTGCATTCTTTTCTTGTCGTGCTTGATCCTGCACTCAAAAGTCTACCGTACTCGCCGTGTAAGCCAGTCGTTTGCGTCGTAGTATGCTCACCCATTGAACCTACACTAGTGCTCTTGCTTCGACGAGTCGGCGTCGAAAGGTGGTCCAAATCCCCGGCGTTCTCGTTATCCCCGCTGTCAATTGTCCCCTATGTTTCGAGTGCCAAGGGGTTCCAGTCCATCTTATGGGACTGAGCAACGGCAAATTGACTGCATAGATGAAATTGGATTCCCATTTCTGCAGCGACCCTCTCCGATCTCACTCCTTTCAATGCCCCCAGAGTAAAAGTACTCGCCGAAGTCCTTGTGAATTGATTTCTTTTCGTTCACAGTCTCGCGCGTGGGCACTCGCATGTCTCAACCCTCGGGGACCCCTGAGCAACTCTCGCCCGACTTTCAGAAGCAACTCGTGATCTGGGCGTATGTCTGCGCTGGGTCGACGGCGGTATGTCTATTACCACCTGGCCTTTCATGGAGGTCCTTATTATGTCAGGTCTTCGTCTGGGATATTCTGAACAATCTCCGGAGCGAATATTCTCTGCTTTCTCGACGCCGGTTGAGCGCAGCTACTGTGGGATATTTTGCATCGAGGTCAAGGACATTTGACTCCTCCATCTTGACAGTTAACTAACCTGCTGCACGGACAGAATTGCCACGTTCGTCTATGTGCTGGGAATCACATTTTTTACCTGCAAGTCCTCATAATCTGCTGTAAGAGGCGTGGTTGACACTAATTTTCGCCTGGCCAGCGTACCCCCTGCCGGACTGTGCAGTGGCCTACACTGCATTCGACGCCTTCTTTCCAATCGGCGTGTCTGGGACGGCCTCCCTCTTTTTCTTCCGGGTCCGCGCAATTTTCCACCGCGAGTTGCTGCCCACCATCATATTCGGGTGTCTGTGGCTGGTAGTCATGGCTTCGTCCATAACCATCACCGTCGCCGCCGGGGGCGCGATTGGGGTGGGTGATCCAACGGTGTGCGTCGTTGCGGTGCGCGTTTCGGCGGCATTCTTTGGTTTGTCGGGGATCGCTATAACGGTGTACGACACACTCGTCTTCTTCGCGATATCCTACCGGCTTGTCACAAACTTCCAACCGGAGCAGCGAACACCTGGGGAGCAAATCAAGGTTTTGTTCAGCGGTGCCAACCTGCCTGCCTTTTCAAAGTCGCTGTTCATAGACGGCCAGATGTATTACATGTGCGTCCTTGTTTGATGCTACTTTCATTATCATGTTGATTATCTTTCACCAGGATCGCAGTCGTCGCTAATATCGTCACCACAGTGATGGACTTCGTCCCCTGTGAGCCCGGTCTACCACGCCTTCCTGGTCCTCCCGAATGTGACAATAACAAGCATAATGGCGTGCCGCGTTTACCGCAACACCAAGCTGAGCGTCGCTCGCGGCCGTGGGGATCTCACGCTCCCTACCCTCAACACGCTCGCTGCCAGTGGGAACACCGTTCCGCTGAGCGTCGTGCAGTTTGCTAGTCAAAACACGGAAATGACGGGGGAGCTGCATACTCAGGGGCCGGAATCGGATTCCACAGAACATGAGGAGAGTAGGACGGGCATTCAGCTTCACTTGATGTCTCGGGATAAAAAATCGTCGCAGCCACATGTCATTCCTTAGTTATTAATATTAATAAGCTTATCTGTCGTATTGTTGTCACTACATTGTATTATCATACCTAGCATGCGCGTAGCACAGTCTTTTTACTCACACCGGTTTGTCGACCGCTCGTTCGTCACAGTCTTCCCTCAAAAGTAGGCTTTCACTGTGAATATAAGAGTCCTAATTGAATCTTTGGACCGAAACTGTGAGCTCACTGTTTTGTAATTTTAACGAGTTGCTGATCCTAGTACTACTTAGGGCCACGCCAAATGTCCTACATCAGTCCCATACTCCCCATTATTCAACAACAACGTCGAGAGCTATCTCCTCACCGTCAACGCCGTCGACCAATCCCGCTCCATGAAGCGCGGGTACGAGTTTGACGGCGTTGTCGCGCGCGTCTTCAGGACGTGTTGAAGCAATGAGATAGTTTGTAAATGTACTAATTATCAATTAACTGGTCTATTCACGAACCATGCGTTCAATTTGCATGAGTTCACATCCATGATGATGCAACGAATGAACATAATAAAGGAGGTCCGCTTTGGGGAGGTCCCCTTTGGGCAGGTTAAACTACAAACATCGGTTCTGAGCTTGTTTCGCACCGATGCAATCCAAACATCCTTAAGTAGTAGATACGACACGCGAAGATTGATAGCAGATCACACAAAATAGGGGCGGTCAAAGCGATATATTTCGATCAAATTAAGGTTAGGGTTAGGAGAGCGCAAGATCGAAAAAAAATGGCCCGCCCAGCCGAGTGGCCGTGGTGGGACTGGAAAATATTGAGACCTTGCATGCACCTAAGCACATACAATGCGCAAGCCCACGCTGAAGACGGGGTCGCTGTGCAAAGGCGTGTTCCTACGCACCACCCACCCAGGACGTGAAGGGATGGATGAGGTCAAGGTAAGTATGAGTTGCAAAGATGTTTGGAGGAGATTTTTATACCCTCCGTATGCGCACGGACCATGGACATATTTGCACATGTTGCTGAGCGAGAGTTGATGAACGTTCTGATGCTGGTCCTTCTGCCTCCTGCTTCCTCTCAACTACAGAGATGTCTCTTCTAAGCGCTGGCCGAGATGCAAATATTCCTAGGTGGTTCGCTGACTTCCATCCAGCGAGGTTTCTGAGGGTCATTCGGAAACCACTCCGAGATTCAGTCCAGCGGGATTTGACAGAATCGACAGTGTGAACACTCCTCAAATGCGGACCCGCGCTAAAAGTACGAACATTTCCCATCATGTGTCGCACTGTTTTCTAACGCGGGCATCTCAATTGGCGCACAGAACCGTCTGTCATGGCCGCGAACGGCGTCCCAGGTTTAAGGTTTGGGTTGGTAGAGGTTGTGGTAGAGGTTAGTGGTTGTGTTGGGTTAGAGGTTTGAGGGTTAGGGATGTAGTTAGTGGTTGGTTGAAGTAGGGAGAGGGTACTGCGGAGGGAAAAATTGATGGAGGACGTGAATGATGGCCGAACAAAGCGAAATCGAAACACAGGTGCGACACATTCCCCATCATGTGTCGTACTTGAGCACAATGTGTCGCATCTCAAGTGTGTCGCGCCTGGCCGATTCTGGTATATCCTCTAGATTCAGGTCACAGGCAAACTCACGAACATGTAGCGTCAAGACTGACCGGGGAATCATCTGTGTTGACTGAAGATGCTCAATTCCACGGCGCAACATCCTGTAGCGGGACTTTGAATCGCGGATACAGTATGCCCTAGGTCTCCTACTGGGGTATCGCAAGATTTTACCAGCGCTGCCACTGCCCTTTGGGACTATGTTACAATGTAAACTGCTAGTATGGTCACCCATCGAAAGCATTCGCCTGGGATCCGCCATTGTTCCGTTTCAGGCGCTGAGGTTCCCTCCCGTTTCCTTACCGCCTCGTCTGCGATCCCGACCTCAACCCACCTTGCTTTCTCCCGAATTGAATCCCACCGCGAAATTTCAACAATACCTTCCGGTGCTTGTGAACTCTGTATTTGGACAATTGAGGTACAGCGGGTTCCTTCCACACGTAGAGCTATCATTCGGTGTCGCTTTGGGACACTCTCCCGTCGACGATGTTGTCCAATCCGCAACGACTACATCAAGAATGTCCAGCATATCGTGCTTTATGATTTCTTCAAAGCATACGATCTTGACCAATGTCGCTTCGAATGGGGTGTTATCCCGGGCTGCCGAGTCTATCATAACGCAAAGCCAACATCCTAGAATCTTACAATTGGGTCCAGGGATCGCTCAACGCCTTCCAGACGAGCAAGCACAATGAAGTCGACTCCCCGAACACAGCATTGAATAAAAATATTCTACGGACCGCGAATGATATAGTCGTAGGCCTCAAGCTCTCATAGAGAGAGCGCTCATCTAGTGCCTCCTGGTTACCGAACCAACTTTGGATCGATCGGTTCAGCACCGTTCATGTTGCAGATGATCACTTAGCCAAAGAATTCCTGTACCTTTCAGACCAGAATTTGAACCTCAATATTTCCCCTGAGTTCCACCTTGAGTTCAGGAACAAGTACTTGAGATTCAAATTGGATTGGCGTCGTATTTGCTCTTGTTACATTCGGCTATTGCAACCTTCCTTTTTCTCTCACTTCCGTCCTTACATGTTATGCAGACCTGCCTGCGGGCGGTTGCGGCGCGGTTTTCTCCAGGACTGGGTCGACCCCCATGCTCTGCTGGTCGCTTGCCGCGGGGATTGAGCGTGGCCCCGTGCGGTTTCGCAACTTTCCCGGTCAAAGGCTCATTTCAAGTTCGACCCGCCCAAGACTTATTTCAAGCTCTACCCCTGACCCGAGCGGAGACTCTCAAACTAGACGGAAAACTTAAACCGGGAAATCTCGAGGAACAGCAACTTCATGTCAATGACACCTCTGTGAGTTGCCTTCGATCCTGCGGGTCTGTATCTGATGCTTTGAAGACCAAGACGATTAGTCTCGACGTTTCTGACGCGACCAAAGCAAGAGCAGCGCTGAACCAGCTGCAGAAAATTGTACTGGCTGCAGAAGAGGAA
This sequence comes from Mycena metata, assembly GCA_029378385.1. NCBI lineage: Eukaryota > Fungi > Basidiomycota > Agaricomycetes > Agaricales > Mycenaceae > Mycena > Mycena metata. Next base: position 286,155 of record JARKIB010000086.1, on the reverse strand, counting down.
GAAGCAAGAAAGGAGCAACTAAGCGTCGCAAAAGAAAAGTACCTTCCTCGAATTGCTATTTTGGAGGAAATGGTACAGGAAATGACGGCCAACCTTGAAAGGCCGGAGACAGAAAACGATGAAGCCGTCCCACCAGAGGTCGTCGTCGACGCGAGTCCAGCGCATTCGAAGAATATAATGGCGCGCTCACCTTCGACCAAGGCAATCCCACCAACAGAAAAAAATGAAGCCGTCCCACCAGAGGTCGTCGTCGACGCGACTCAAGCGCATTCGAAGAATACAACGGCGCGCTCACCTTCGACCAAGGCAACAGAAAACAATGAAGCCGTCCCTCCAGAGATCGTCGTCGACGCGACTCCAGCGCATTCGAAGAATACAACGGCGCGCTCGCGTTCGATCAAGGCAATCCCGTCAGCATCATCCACGGGGCCGCGTCCGCACGAACAGAACGGCCACGACTGGCGTTGGAAATCCGTCTGTCTCTATGATCTTCCTCCATTTGTAACGCCTTCGCATCTCTCGCGCATTTCAAGGCGTAAAGGATTGCCCACATCGGCCATAATGGGATGTAGCTTCTGGATGTCACAGCGGAGCATGGGCGCGGTGAGTCTTCACAACACCATGGCTTCTCAGAACTGACACAGCCTCTGCACAGTGGCTTCACTTCCGCTCTGAAGAACATGCGCGTCAGTTCGCCGCGAGACCGCTCCTCCTCGAGGTGCGCCGTCCGCTGACAGGCCAACCTGAGGTGGACGTATTCCCTCCGGCAGATGCGGTCACAACGCTGTCAGACCTCCAGGAACTGTACGCACGCACGCCACCGTGGAATTCGGAGCATCTCACCGATACGACCCCACTTCCAACGATGGTCTACTCCGTTCAGACGAAACAACTGTACCATCGCGCTGCAGGCGAGCCACTCCTCCCCACCGCCGCACGCTGGCTCAGCCTGCGCGTCCCGGGTCCCGGCATCCCAGTTTTCACGCCGCCTGGTTATGAAGCCGCGGATGTATTGCCCGAGGCACAGACGGAGGCGGACTCGGAGCCTGACTACGATGAGAGTGCGTCGGCATACCCGCGCGCCCTGCGGATGGCGCTCAATCGCGAACGCGAACTCGAGGCGGCGCTTCAACGCCAAGCGACAGAGGCGCAGGAGGGTGCGCGCGCGCTGGCGCGCATAAAGGCGGAGGCGCAGATACGCGCGGACTTTTGGCGCGTTTGGCGCGCTGGAAGACGTGTGGATACGCGAAGTCCCCGTGCGGAAAAAGACGCAGGCGGGCGAGGAGGTGTCGACGTACGAGTTGCACGCGCTGGTAGCATACACAGAGGCTCGGATGGCGCAACGCGCCCAACTGGTTCTGCCCGTGCAGGTGCCCTGTGTACGCCAAGTCGCGCTTGCGCTTTGTGCTAACACCATGGCCCGAGACGATGGAGCCGCGTGTTCGTTCGATCGCGGATGGAACTGCAGTGGAGGGGGCAGAGAACGACGGCGCTCGCGAGGGGTGGGCGCGGCGTTTGGAGCGGGAGCACCGTGTGCAGACGCTGATGCGGGAGCGCGAGAAGGAGCGAGAGAGGCAGCGTGGTGTAGCGGAGGGGACGTGGGGGAAGGAACGCCTCAGCGAGATTCGGGAACGGATAAGGAGGATGCAGCGTCGTGGTGAACGGGAGATGGCGAGGCAGGTGGAAGAGGGGGAGCCGAGGGTAAAGTCGGCAAAGAAGCGAAAAAAGGAACGAGAGCGTAAATGGAAGGAAGGAAGAGAGAACAGGGAGGCGGAAAAAAGGCAGGAGCTGGTGGATGTGGTGTTATCCAGCACCGCTGCCGTTTCTGCAATCGACTCAAATTCGCCCGCGGATTCCACATCGTCGTCTTCGGATTCAGATTCGGATTCGGAGACCGATACAGAATCCTCCTTTGTTGCCAAACCGATACCGCGAGCGGACACGGGCACCACCATCTCGTCTTCGACCTCTTCAGGATCAGACTCGGACACGGACTCCTCTTCGTCAAGTGATTCAGAAAGCGACTTTGAGTTTCACTCGGCGGCGGTGGAGAAGTCCGTGGAGCCGGTAACGCAGAACCTCCTATCACTCCTCTCCGGGGTGCCCAAACTCAACCCCTTCGTGTACGTGGACAGCATCCCAGATGCAGCACGCAACCGCGAAGTTGGCGTCGGCTTTGGCCCCATGGAGGAGTTATTGCCCGAGGCGGGGGTTGACCCCGAGCTTTTCTATTCACCGTCGGAGACGGAGGTGCAGGAGGAGTGGCTGTTCGCCGACGCGAGTGCTGACAGGGTACTTGAGGCGCTAGAGATGAAAGATACAGCGCCCAACTTCCTCGCTGCTGAGCCGGTCGAGGTTCTCGAGCCACACCCGCTTTTCGAGTCGCAAGAGGCGGAACCGCGGGAGGAAATATTGCCACTCGCGGACGCGGGTGCTGACACTGTGCTCGAGCCGTCGGAGACGACGGAAGGCACGGTGCCCGAGCCACTGGAGACGATTGAAGACACGGTCCCGGAGGTTGAGCGTGATGCGGGGGCGGACCCGAGCCTGCTCCGTACGACCGCGGACCCTGGCAACGGTGAAGAAACAGAGGTGGGGGCGGAGACCGTCGAAGACACGGTCCCGGAGGCTGAGCTCGATGCGGGGGCGGACCCGAGCTTTCTCGATACGGCCGCGGACCCTGGGGCAGATTTGGCAGTGGCAATGGAGACATCTGGGACTGGGGTAGGGGAGCAGGAGGCAAAAGCAGAAGACTCAGAGGTGGAGGTCAAAACGGAGGTTGCGATGGAGGAAGCAAAGGAGTTGAAGGACGGGGCAATCCCCCCCGTTTGAGTTTCTCCACCAGCGAGCTTCAGGCTCCGGGCGGCGCAATTTTTTTGCTTCCTCCCTCATTTTCGTACCTCGAGATCGAGATACATTTCGCCCCTCGACACTGGACACAACGACATCCCCGTTGTCTTGACTCGGGAGTCGGAGTCGGTTCGGCACTCAAGGTCGCAGACGCGTCACGTCGAAAATATACCTACCGGCCGCGGACTGGGAGGTAGATAGTCGGAGGTGGTAAACTGTAGCATGTAGATAATAGTGCTCAATCTAAATTACCTTACTTACGACAACGTCTGGGCCCTACTTCATGGGAGCCTTTGCTGGGTGAAAGTTCAGATATCGAAAGCAACGCGAATCAATTTAGGATTCTTCACAAATTCTTCAGCGAGCGTAGTATTTCAGTATCGATACAGTAAGCACAATTGCAACGAAGGGGAATGTGGTGCAACGCGATTTATCTATCGCCAGACGCACGGCCCGATTCCAACGCAATTAAAGCCGCCCGCGATGCTGGCCAATTCTCGATCTTGACCGACCTGAAATTGAATGGCGATGTGGACCAGCTGGCCGCTACCTTGAAGTTCAATCTTCCGAAAGGAAACCGCATAGAAAGCTGGAAACCTTCAGCATCCGGCTCGTCGATGAGGGGGCCGATTGGTCCAAAAAGAACAAGATATTAAACGACTCGACGCAAAGCGTTCCGAGATGCCTCCTGCTTCGAAAGGTTGAAATCGTGCGCGAGATAGCACCATGGGAGTCGCCGGAGAAGGATGAGGAGGGGAGAGATTTGCTGAAAGCGGCTTTTCCGAAGCTAGTTGCGCGCGGGGGACTTCAAGTGGGGGTCGTCGTGATACTCGTGGGCATTTCCGGTTGGCTTAAGGGTTGCCACTGGCAGCATGGCGCTTTTCATCCCGTCTCCGCTGCTTAGTGGGAAGCGCCGACTCCCACCAGCCATTGCCAGCATCTTTAGCAAGCGCAAACGATGAGTGGGCGACGACTAGCATTCTGAAACAGTCTATAAAGACAACATAAGGTAAGTAGAGACAACAGCGCGGACGTCGGGACGCAGGGCGTAGGTAGATAAGGCGCAGGAAGGATGGAGAGGGATGGTAGATAAATAGAGTGCGGGTAGATACGAAGATGATACATACAACAACGAGGGCGGGTACGCGGCGCGACGCGAACGAGGGCGGGTCTGGGTGCAGATGGGGATGAAACCCGAGAGGGAAGCGGAGAGAGGCATACGAGGAGGGCGAGGGAGAGAGTAGGCGTAGGGACGGAACGGCATGGGTGGGTGGGTGCATACAGAGGATTAGATGGAGGGAGGGAAAGAAGGAAGGAGAGGGGATAAGGAAGAGGAGGCGTGCAGACGTAAACGAGGAAGGAATACGACTGCACGGTAAGGTAGACGCGGCGCGAGTATAGCGGGGAGTATAGCGGGTGCACCCCCTGAATTAAGTCCTGAGGTGAGATCACTCAGCCCCAAAGTGGAACCCGCCCCCGCCCCACTCTTGAGCGTGCGCGGGCGGGTAGGAGGCCGCGCGGAAGACAAAGGGCGGGTGCGCTGCGGTTTGTGGGATTGGGTGAGAGGTCGAGGTCGATGACGAGGACGAGGCCTGCGGGAGAAGCGGATGGGTTAGTCTGGGTTTTGCGGTGACGGAGAGAGGGAAAGGGAACGAAAGCGACACTGCGGTCGTAGGCGGGAGCGGCGGGTAGCACAAGCGCTGTGCGGGCCCACGTGGAAGGATGCAGTAATGATGGTCATAAGCCTCCACACAAAAATGCGGGGGCCGCGGCGTACAAAAGAGAGAATAAAACAGCTCTCAAAAACTCACCACATCACCCATATCCACGTCCCCATCCTCCCCTTCCCCGTCCTCCTCCCCGTCCTGTGCCTCACAAAACTGCGCACTGAAGGCAGGGGGTATGACGAGTGCGGCGCAGAACGCGGGCTGGGGGCGTGCGGTGCCGGTGGCGATCAGGGATTGGAGGTATGTTTCGAGGCGGAGTTCCTGGGGTAGGGAGAGGGGAGGTTAGTATCGGTTTGGAATAGCAGAGAAGGATAGAAGAGCGTGAAGAGGCGAGAAGAAGCAAGGGATGAAAAACAAGCAGGGGGAAATGGGTACACGATGCGCGCCCATGCAGCCGTACGATAAGACAGTGGGTCGACGCGGAGCGAGAGTCGCAGCCGGCGAGACGAAAGGATGGACAGCAAGGAGCGCGAACGGCTACAGAAGAAGTACACGTCGCGGCCCGGCAGTAGGCAGCGCAGCATAATCCCCGACGCCGTACAAGAGTAAAAATGGGTGCGATACGATGCCAGCTCGACATGGAACCCGCTGGGTCGCGTTTGCAGCAGGCCGTTCCCTCTGGAAGCACTGTCCCAGCGACAGCAAATGAAAACGTATGATAAGAAGATAAAGGGCGCCGATCCAGGTCTCCGCGAACTCGCTCATGAGGCGACTGCGTACACCAAATTCGGGACGTGAGCGCAAGAGAAGAGGGAGGGAGGCGTATGCGTATGTGTGTGCGATGAGAAAATCAAGCCGCGACCGCGACGAGTACATTTGTGTCACCAGGAACCCGGGCGGAGGGCAGGCCGCTGGAGCAGAGGGAAGGACGTGCACGAGCGCGAGCGGCGCCGAGGACGTTCGGCCCCTACATGCCCGCAGTATCCGCCCTGGAAGAACAAGAAAGAAGAGAGCGAAAAGCCGAAAGCAAGAAACCTGGAGCGTGCCGAGCTGGAGCACGGCGCAGGGGCGGGAGCCCAGCGCAGTAACGTGCGCTGCGCTTAGGCGCAAAGAGAGGGAAGAGCGCGCTCGCTACGCATAAGGTAGAGGTAAAGAAGAAGGGGTGCGAAACGCGGGCACGACCCTTGCAGAGCGACCATGTCGTCGCTGCGACAATACATATGCCACCCTGTGGCTACGCGACGTATTTTTGGTCGCAAAAAAAATCGGCCGATAAGGGCGGATGAAGGGAAAAATCGTTGGTATGGCGCCATTCGACGCGACGCCACGAACAAAAAGAAAGTGTGCGCGTCGTAAATGAGAATTGGGAAAAGAGATGCGGGAAGGCACACTCGCGCGCACTGCACACAAAGAAATAGGAGCGTAAAGGGACAAAATGTAAATCAAGGAAGCAGGGACTTGAAAAACGCACCTCAAAGCTCATGCTCTCCAATCCAGGAATGGCCGTAATGCTTTGAAAGATTTCGCCCTCGAGCTTGCGGGCCCCTTGCACTTCCCGTGTTGCCCCGACGCCGGCGTCCTCCACCAGCGCACGCGGGACAGCCTGCGGGGCCGACACCGCCCGCGCGACCCTCCTAGCGCCCGCAATCTTCCGTTCCGGCGCTCCCAAGCCCAGACCCATCACGTCTTGCACCCCGCGCGCCAAAAGGCTGTTGCGCTGGCGCTGAAGTCGAAGCAGCGTGGAAACATAGCCGTCGTCGCTCCCGCTTTCGTCCTCGCTCCCCGAGTCGCAGTCGAACTCGAGGGTGAAGTCGTTGAGGACGCGGAGGTCGTGCACGCGTGGTCCTCGCGTTCTGCTTCTCCAAATTGCTCTTTGAGTCCAAGGGCAAGTTGGAAGTGCCGGCGAGAGGGAAGATGGCTTCTCCATCTTGCAAAGAAGCCACCTCTACGTCGTCCAAGGGCATATCGCGCGGCGTATAGTAGTGGTCCAGCATAGTGCGGTTACAGGTGAAGTTGCGGGTGTGCCAGCGAAGTGGGACATTGACACGGAGCCGACCAGTATTTATATCGGGGTAAGACAGGAGGGACAATGAAGGGTGTCTCAGAGAAAGGTGGCCATGGCGGTGGTCGGCTGTAGGAAGAAAGGATTAAAAAGGAAATTTGATCCAATCAATGACAAGTGAGACAAGATAGGGGTTCATTTGCGGGTGATGCGGCCGGAAGAGAGTGAAAAACGAGGTTTGTTTTGCGATCTTTGGGGAAAAGGTAACTGCAAACTAAAAGTGACTATAGGCTCTGATATGTAGCTCAGGCCCGAATCGAACAAGCAATCTCTGTTGAAGAATTAAAATCAACAACTCTTCTCCAATTTGCACAGATGCAGAACCCATACCGCTCTAAAACCGATAGCTGCAAGGATTTGGGATGACAAACAGAGGAGTTTACGGATGAAGAGGAAATGATAGGAAGACGAGAGCGGAAGAGATGTGCAACGAAAAAAAAAGTTGTCCTGCACAAATCGCAAACATGGCCCAGGCCCGAATCGAACAGGCAGAGTCTTTGCGGCAATTCCTGTGCGATGTAATATTCACACATGCAGAACCACTCCACTCTGAGCCTATAATCCCTTGCCTGATATTCTCCCTACCTTAGGCCAAGTCCGGCGTGTCGAAATACGTACCATCGGTGCTTGAGTTCGACTGAATGGTTGTCAAGCTAGTGGCCTTGCGCAAGCCGAGATTTTACTTAGCAGACACAGAGGAGGTCAGTGATGAAGAGGAAATGAGAACACTTCTCCTACTCCCGGATGAACCAATTAGTACTCTAGATACACATGGAACTTGAGGTTCTATGGATAGAATCAGTTGCTAGTCGCCAGTGATCATAAAAATAATGGAGGAAAGAGCACAGTGTTTTGTACAGGATCGAACCCTAGCCAAAGGATGAATCGCCGAAGGGCGGAGAACGGCGAGGGTTACGGATACCGATGATATGCAGCAAAGAAAAACGCCGTATGCCCATCCAGCGATATACCGATCTTTAGATTGAAACTGAGACAGAACCTTGCGTATCTTGAGTGATCCTCTTGCGCGAATGTCCCGGCCTGCGTTCGAATCGAATCTTGCATGTTGTCGGTTGCGGTTTGTGTCCAGTCCAGGAAAGTCCGCGCCGACATCGATTGGGGTCCGCGTTCGCGTCTACGGCGAATCGATCCAAGTCCAGGAAAAATCCGCGCTAAAATCGAATCAGGTCGTAAAGTGCTGGAGTCGACCGCGCAGTGAAGAGCCGGCGGCAGCGCTCGGGCCACGGCCCACCACGACGGTGGGGACAAGATGACTGTAATGTATCAGTATTTTACGGGAGAAAAGAGAACAGGAAGAGAGAACGACAGTAAAATATCCCCCGCGCTGCAGGGCGACTTCGGATCCACGCGATAAAGACTGCCTGTGGGCCCGTGACTGGATACTCCGTCGACTCAAAGACTATGGCACCATGGCCTTGGACTTGAGCGGACTTGCCCCGAGCACAACTTCGCTGTCTCCACTCCCAGTCGCCGACCCTTGCACGCTCTCATTTGATCGCCCCCCACAGGCCCCACTCGACCACAGCGCTCGCAAGCAGTGCCGACGAGCCCGGTAACAGAAGCAGAAAGAGGACGATGGAAACCTAACCCGCTCCCACTGCTGGCGTAAAGCCGCGACGGCGCTGCGCCGGAGACGAAAGGTTCGCTGCGATTTGTGAGATCGACTAAAATTGACGTCGAGGGCGAGGCCGGGGGGAGAAGAGGACGGGTTAGTATGAATGGAGACTGTCTGGTTGGGTACGAGCGCGGTCCCATGCACCATCCCAGCGAATGCGGTGGCAATGATGATGATTCATGGCGAAGACGAGGGACAAAGGGCAGAACGCGAAGGGGGACGGGCACAAACGCAAGCGCGAGTAAGAGCACTGGCAGAGAGTCAACGGAAGAGGTCGGAATGATCCCGCCGCAGTCATCCGATCAGAAGCACCAAAAGAGATAGGGGGTTTGAACTTAAAAAACTTGATCCATGTAAGTATGTAAACTGCTCAGTGGAAGGATTCAATGAGGACTCTTCTACTGCCCCAGTGACAGTGAAAGCCAACTTTTGAGGGATGACTGCTACGAACGAGCGGTCAACGTTTGAAACTGTGGAGTAAAAAGACTGCGGAGATGCTACAGGTATGCTAGGTACGGGTATGGATAATACAATCTAGTATGCGGAAGTGTGACAACAATGCAATGCGACAGATATTTTTTTGCTAAGGAATGCCATGTGGCTGCGACGAATAGCTCGAGTTTTTATCTCGAGACATCAAGTGAAGCTGAATGTCCGTCCTGCTCTCATGTTCTGTGAGATCTGATTCGCTCGCCCCGGTACGCAGCTCACCGGTCATTCCCGTGTGTTGACCAGAAAACCGCACGACGCTCAGCGGAACGGCTTCCCCACTGGCAGTGACCGTATTGAGGGTAGGGAGGGTGAGATCCCCACGGCCGCGCGCGATGCCCAGCTTGGTGTTGCGATAAACGCGGCACGCCATTATGCTTGTTATTGTAACATTCGGGATGACCAGGAAGCCGTGGTAGACCGGGCTCACGGGGACGAAGGTCATCACTGTGACGACAATATTAGCAACGACTGTGATCCTGGTGAAAAGATAATCAACATGATATTGAAAGCAGAGTTAAACAGGACGCACATGTAATATATCTGGCCGTCCATGAAGAGCGACTTTGGAAAGGCAGGCAGGTTGGCGCCGCTGAAAAACACCTTGACTTGCTCCACGGGTGCTTGTTGCTCCGCTTGGAAGTTTGTGATAAGCCGGTAGGATATCGCGAAGTAGACGAGTGTGTCGTGCACCGTTATCACGATCCCCCGAAAAACCAAAGAATGCCGCCGGAAAGTGCCGCGGTGCAACGACGCACACCGTTGGATCACCCACCCCAATCGCGTTCCCGGCGATAGTGGTGGCTATAGACGAGGCCAGGACTACCAGCCACAGACATCCGAATATGATGGTGGCCAGCAACTCGCCGTGAAAAATCGCGCGGACCCGGAAGAAAAAGAGGCAGGCCGTCGCGGACACGCTGATGGGATAGAAGGCGTTGAACGCATCGTAGGCCACTGTGCAGTGCTGCAGGGGGTACGCTGGCCGGCAAAAATAGTGTCAACCTGCGCTCTTATAGCAGATTATGAGGACTTGCAAGCAAAAATTGTGAATCCCAGCACATAGACGAACGTGGCAATTCTGTCCGTGCAGCAGATTAGTCAACTGTTAAGATGGAGGAGTCAAATGTCCTTTACCTCGATGCAAAATATCCCACACTGGCTGCATTCACCCGGCGTAGAGAAAGCAGAGAATATTCGCTCCGGAGGTTGTTCAGGATATCCCAGACGAAGACCTAACATAATAAGAAACTTCATGAAAGGCCAGGTGGTAATAGACATACCGCCGTCGACCCAGCGCAGACATACGCCCAGACCAGGACTTGCTTCTGTAAGTCGGGCGGGAGTTGCTCAGAGGCACCCGAGGATTGAGACATGTAGAACTCGATTCACAAAGGATTTCGGCGAGTACTTTTATTCTGGGGGCATTGCAAAGAATGAGATCGGAGAGGGGAGAGGCTTGCTGCAGAGACGGAAAGTCAAATTAATCCAGTCAGTTTACCGGTGCTCAGTGCCATAAGACGACCAGAACGCCTCGGCAATCGAAACGCAGTGCAATTGAAGTGCAATTGACTGGCGGTGATAGTGGGAACGCCGGATTCGGAATTGATTCGGACCACCTTTCGACGCCGACCCGTCGAAGCAAAAGCCTTAATGTAATCGGTTCAATCAGTGAGCATACGACGCAAACGATTGAATTTGAACTGAAAAGAAAGCTTACACGGCGAGTACGGGCAGACTTTTGACTGCAGGATCAAGCACGACAAGAAAAGAATGCACTCCACGCTGAATCCGCTACTCGAAATAGTCATGGGTGGATCCACTTGATAGACACTTAACCTATGAAAGTTCGTCGCCCATATTTGGCCATATTCGTGTCGTGTGCATGTATTTAATTGCAGCCGTAACGACTCGGCGGCGTTCCAAATGTTGCCAGGCACCCTTTTGGCAGAAATTCAATGGTGGAGCGGCCACTCCGCCCCAAATCCGCCCAGTAGCGCACGATGTCAGATCATTGACCTAGACAAGTTCCTTTCTTTTTGATCGCCGTCGCAGCTCGTGGAACAAATGAATACGCCAGTGTGGGCACGCGGTGGGCGCATTTGCGCTACCGAAATGGAACACGTGTTCACTCGATTGGAAGAAACTGAGGAGCAGCAGCAGGGGACGTCAACGCCTGAAAGGCTGACTATGGAAAGAAAGCGCAGCTTTAGCCCCAAGGGATTTTGTAGAGTAGGGAACGCGAATGATACCGCATTAGCTAGCCCGGGTTGCGTGATATGTGGTTGGCCTGGTGGCTTTCCGTGGAGGCTGTCAAAGTACTTGCGGGTTTCCGTGAATGCTGTCAAAGCACTTGTGGGTTTGTCGTAATTACATAGAAGGTGCCGTCAAAATGTCCCGAGGTTTTGGATTCAATACATACGTTGGTGCCGAAGTCGCCTTCCTCCAATGTTTCGAGGCGAATTCAAAGCATAGTTCAAGCGATAGCAAAAGCGCACAGTAGTAGACTTCAACAATTCCATCCAGTAAACACCGTCAGTCGCGCTGACACACGTTGTATTGGTAGAAACGCGTGAGTCGCGTGCACTCTTGCAGTTTATCTTGTTGGAATTTTTTGAGACTAATATGTATTGGGGGCGTGGATGGCGAGCCATTGACGTGGAAACGGGGTGTTCGCAGTGGATTCGTCTTGAAATTGGGGTGCCCTTTGAGCCTGAGACAAATAGAGGCAACTCCTTGGTGCGAAGGAAGATGAGGTCAGGTCGGAGGTCGTCAAACACGACAGAAGGTGAACTCGAAACAGGAATAAGTAATTTTGGTTTCGTTTGATAGAGTATATAGATTTGTCGGCGAATGCACAGATGGCCGCGGCGGACCGTGGTCCCAGCTTCACGCGAATGCGAGTAAGTCGAATACCAACAAATTGAAGACACGAATATCAACAACTTGAAGACACGTTCCTTGTTCCCGGGGCAGATGACCGAGTGTGCCGCCAGCGCGAGTGTGGAAAGCCTCAGATAAACCTTGAAGTCTTGCCGAGGGAGAGAGTGGCAAGACCAGACAGCGCATCAGAACGCTCATCAACTGTGCAACATGTGCAAACACATTTGTGGTCCGTGCGCACACGAAAGGTATAAAAATCTCCTTCAAACATCTTTGCAACTCATACTTACCTTGACCTCATCCATCCCTTCACGTCCTGGGTGGGTGGTGCGTAGGAACACGCCTTTGCACAGCGACCCCGTCTTCAGCGTGGGCTTGCGCATTGTATGTGCTTAGGTGCATGCAAGGTCTCAATATTTTCCAGTCCCACCACGGCCACTCGGCTGGGTGGGCCATTTTTTTTCGATCTTGCGCTCCGCTAACCCTAACCTTAATTTGATCGAAATATATCGCTTCGTGTGACCTGCTATCAATCTTCGCGTGTAACGGATGTTTGGATTGAATCGGAGTGAAACAAGCGCAAAACCGATGTTTTGACCGGCCCAAAGCAGACCTCGCCAAAGCGGTCATGTTCATTCGTTGCATGGATGTGAACTCATGGAATGATACGATTTGCGCTTCCAGTTGAAGGCATGATTCGTGAGTACCAGTTAATTGATAGTTAGTACATTTACAAAGCATCTCATTGCTTCAACACAAAGCCTTGCAATTTCCGGTGTGTCGTATGGTCCGACACGGCGAGATTCCTTTCCCCCTCATCCATTGTGTAAAAATTCCCCTGTCGCGCGGTTGAGCAAGCGGTACAACGGCGTGCCGCCGCAGAGGCGTTTCGGAAAGACATAAGCTGCGATACCCATGTCGACGTTGTTCCTAGCGTCTCCGCGGAGGGTTACATCGCGCTCGATTTTGCGCGTCGTGTAGAAATTGCCCTGTGTCTTTCCGACCAAGACGTGGTACGGGGCACAGTCGACAGTTGGCTCGTCCTGAAGACGCGCGTGACAACTCCGTCAAACTCGTACCCGCGCTTCATCGCGCGGGACTGGTTGATTGCATTGAGGGTGAGGAGATAATCCTCAATGTTGTTGTTGAATAGTCGGGAGAATGGGACGGATGACGAGGGCGTAGGACATTGTGCGTGGCTCTGGTGACATGGTTAGGAACTCGCCAAGATTACAGGGCATCAGACTCACGGTTTCGGTCCAAGCAGGACGGGCGTTGGTGGTGGATGCAAGGAAGAGAGTGGTGAAGACGAATTAACAAAATTTTATGGTAAAAGCATAGAGGATTCAAAGTAGTGCAAGTGGTTGCAAAAGCGGGGTGTGGAAGGGCGAATAAAGTACAGGGTAGGGGTCTGGTGGCCACCTTATATTCCTTCTGCAAGTCTGAGACATAGCGGAATGATGTGCCCGGACCTATTTGCATCCGCGGAGGCTGCATTATCTGCTGGTTCACCGAGACTTCCTTTGTCTTCAAGCAGTGCGATAGATTTGCTTCCCCGGGCGTGGATTCAGAGGCTTTCAACTTGACCTGTAACGAAATCGAAGTCGCCAGGATCGCACGGAAAAATTCAAGCATTGATCAAAGTGAGACCACTGAGCAGTATTTTTTGACAGCGGAAGTTGGAAGCAAAGTGTGCTTTGGATGAAACTCACGCAGGTTATCTTAAGTCCCTGCCGTTCTAGGCCGTTTGAGAACTCAAGTTCGCAAGAACTTGAGTTCCTTGCAAACTTGAGTTCTCACCCCAAGCAGCCATATATGTGAAGCTATATGAGTAGTCAAAGCCCTATTTTTAAGCACTCAAATTCAAAGCACAAGAACTCAAGTCATCGTGACTTCAGTTCCCATGCAGCTCGCCGTCGGAACTGAAGATCGTACAGCTTAAGTTCTAATTCAAGTATCGGAGCACTGAAAAGTCGTATGAACTTAAGTTCACTATTGGACTTTAGTTCTACATACATAAAACTTGTGTTCTAACGACACTCGAGCGCCCAAGCTAATTTGAGTTCTTAGCAAGTCATCTTTTGCCGCTCTTCAGTGCGTCAAATAAGAAGTCCCGACTACGTACCGCGTAAACCCGCGCCGGCGTTTGGGGGCCACATCCTCGCCTGGAGCTTGGATTACTTTCTGACAGAAACTGTTGAGATGCTCAAGTGCCGGGGTCCAAAATTCTAACGAAAATGTTTGTTTGGCCATGAAAAAAAGGGGAGTGCAGAGGATGGACATACCTGGGTAGTAATAGTTTCAATGCCTGAGTGCCAGGAGTTGATAATAACATTAGCTCACCAAGTCGCCGAGTAGAAAAACAATAGTCAAGTCATGAGTGGCAAGCACGAAACTCAGTGTTAGGATACAAGACCCGAATGCATATGAATACATGGGAGGAAGTCATTAACAAATTCAACGCAAGCAAAAAGAGGTGAACACACCGAGTGGCAAGGCGGTGTCAGGGACTGTATAAAAACAATAAGAGCAATTCTAAGGGTTTAGAATCAGCGATGAGCAGCCCTTGTATGGACAGTAACGAAAAAAGAAAATTCACCATGAGTCGGGGTGGCACAAGGGTGGCAGTGGCACGAGCGTTGAGGACTCGGCTCAGACTTGGGTGAGTTGAAGGTTGTGTGTGGTAGGACCATTGGGTCGTGGTGGGTGGCCAAGATGACTGCACGGCCGATTGGGCAATCAGTAGCCTAGGTGGGTGAAGCGGAAAGACCAAGAAGGCGACACGTGACGATCTTGTGACGATCATAAAGATTAGGAATCACCGTGACGCGGGCCGATACCCGAACCAATTGTTCCAGCTCCGAGCAAGGGGGAACCGGCATCCAAAAAAGCTATATAGGGCCGATTTTCTTTTTTCCGACTCGACCACTGGACTAACTAACTAACGTAACATTCCCACGCACCATATATGGTAATTATTACGTGTTCAAGTCGCCGGTGAGCTGCAAAAGCAATGCAAACCATCGACATTGGGCCGTTTTCAATGTAGGACACCAACTGGAGTACCCAAACCTTCAAAACAACCTCCCAAGATATTTTTTGATCTTTCGAGAATTATCATCTCTCTTACCATCTATGGACTTGAACTCAGGCAACAAGTGCAGATAGGTAAACATGGTGGCTTGAAGGTATACAACACTCAGATGCCCAAATCAACCTCTTGAGGACTCGTCAAACAGCGGTTGTCGGCCAAAAAGTGGTGATTGATTTTATTTTTTTCCGGCCTGGCGGCCGGACTAACTGACCGGCCCTTAGTCGCCGGTTTGAATGCCGGTGCCCCCTTGGCTCCGAGTCAAAAGCAACATGTGTGGCATCAATGCACGGGCATTTCACAGAGCCCTTAGCGGCTTCACGGTGCCTGGTAAGACCCCCCTTCCGAATTTCGAATCCCGACGTCCCCTTGTACCAAGTGCGCATCGAAAACGAACACATACCATCGGTTCCTTCGTCTCTGCTCCGCCTGCTTTTCACAGATTCTTCTTTCGCTCTTTCGACTCATGATGGTACGTGTGTTTCTTCCACGTTGTTCTTTTCCATCCCGGTTGTACTGAGACCCCTTCCCTTAGTCTGTATACGGACGGGAGAGGCCTGACTCGCCTGCAATTCTTTTATTTGTCTCCGCAAGTCTGTCTGTGTATTAACAAACCACCGTAAAGATAGCTCGAGGTTAATTGGGTACTCGTGCCTACTCTGCGATGCAGTGAGTCGCACTCGTACTCGTACTCAACCCGCCTCCGTTCAACGATTAAAGCCTCAAGCGTCATCTCCTCCCCCTAGATGAGTCTCAACTCTTTTCCTTGAATTCGTGCTGACCTTCCGCCTACTTTCTCTGCGAGTCTTCACCAAAGCCGTGTAGCATTTATCATACATAGCTCTGCGTCGCCGAGGATTGCTGGACCTAGTAAGTTGTGTTTGCCATGAATTTGATTTAAACTGACCCGCCAAAAAGGGGACGAACATTCGCTTTGGCTCTCCTGAAGACGCGCGATGTGTATGGAGTGAGTCGTAAGTTTCATGGTTTGTCAATCTTCCCTCGCATTTACGTTGACGTTGACCTTTTCGGGGCAGGTCTTTTCGTAGTTCGATTCATGTGGACTGTGTCACTGTCGTCATTCCATCATCCTTGTTGAGAGGCGACGCTGAAGCCTTCTCACCGGCACGAATCGAACTTCGGGTCTTGCAGGACTCAATTCTGTGCGCGGTACAGCTTGTTTATTTTACGTGCCCTCTTTTAATCTGTGCATCCACCGCAGCCAAAACTTCTGTTAACTTCTATGAAGTCAACTTCGTAGTAATCTGTGTATGCTCTTTTCTTCCTCCCCGCGCCTCAGCTAACTTCTTCATTTCCCCGTCTGGTGTAATTTTACCTGGGCGGGACTCAAGCAGTGAGCGGTAATCCTCCACCTTAAATACATCCTAACGTTCATATCCATTTTCGTACTCCAATCATTGCTGCTCTCATTTCGCCAATCGAGTCCCTGCTCCCTCGTTTCGACGTGGCCTTCTATCTCGTTCACTGCATGCTCCTCGATCTGACTTCACCTCAAATCACAGGTCCAATAATAATAATTGAGCCGACCATTTCAAACTTTGCGCTTAATGCTGAATTCGGAATTCTTATCCCTATGCAAAAGTTAGTTTGTGTTTGAGGTCTTTTCTATATTCAGTGAGATTCTGATTCTTCTTTCGTCCGCAAAGCCACCGCCCAACGCCACCACCCATGCAGAAAAGTTCATCGTCCGTCGGAAGTACTATATCGCGCCGGGAACCTGGCCACCTAAGGGTTTTCGACCTGTTATCGCCTTAATACAGGCTTTCTCCGGGCATGACCTTGACCCATGCGATAGGCATGCATCCTGGGGAGACATTGAGGATATTCTTAGAATTTTTCACCCTGATTTGAGCACGATACGAATATAATTGTTCGGGACTTCCCAAAAGGGGAAATGATGGGGAAGCTGGCCACCACGAATGCGCCATTGTTGCGGGCCATTACGCGCCCACGATGTTGACTATGATGCATAAGGGGTTCATACAATGTATTCTGGTGACATCTATTGTGCATTGAAGGATGTAAACCTGTGTTAACGACATAGTTTATGACCCCAATTGGAGCTTGGAAGGCCTCCCGAGATCTAAACGACGCTGGGGCACCAGTGATAGGGCACGATTGGCCAAAATAATATAATAAGTTGTGGGGAGGTTCATTCAAAGTTAATGAACATACTTGACCACATAAATCCACGTCTGAAGGCGTCTGCGGAGAACCCGACATTTGATCTTTTTTCCGGGGTGAAAAGTGTTCTTTTATACCTTTTCCCCCACGAAGCATGACAGTGATTGGTTGGCAGAGTGTGTAGTCCGCTATATTGAAGTTTGACCCGATATAATTCCCTGAACAGAACTCGAAGAGTGTCGTCTGGACGAGCACATTGGTATCTTGAGTTGAAGATGGAGATCTGGAAGTCTGAGCAGTAACCATACCAGCAGACTGGTAGGTGTCTGCGGCCATTCAAGGTGTGTAACGGACGTCTATGACAGAGCCCGACATTAGGAAAAAATTTAGAGTGCTTAATCTCACAAATTGGTGAAGAATTGGACGAGAAAGAGAGGAAACAGTTGCGCGGAGTTAACTAAACTGATTTTCTCATCCTCTGACGGGGATCAACCTGGGCACAGCTTTTCATCAACTCATCACTTTTAGTTGAAAATCGGTCTCAAGGTGCACAATGGGTCACATTCCACCACGGAAGCACAAGGGGAAAGTATTATCAAGTCTGGGCCCTTGTATTTCACATATGGCCAGGTTCCTAGTGTGGCCAGCGTTCCAGCGCAATATAGTAGATCACACTTCCCTCGCTCTGCGGTTTTTTCACCCTCGGCGAGCGAGTTTTTAGTGCATTATCATTCTCAACCTGACTTGTATTCTTGTCTAGTGGTCGCGCAATTCGGCCTCACTCTTAGTTTGGTTTGACCATTCTGTTCTCCTCAGCATGCCCCAGTTGCTCTTGTCTGTTGAAGCATAGTCCTCGGCCGTAATGTAACAACAGAAGTTAAGTCTTTTCATTCTTCAGCCCATCTCAGACTCACTTTTGCGCGATCACCACATTACTTTCCCTCAAGGAGACAACATACCTTCAAGAACTGGGTCTTACAGCTCTTTGCATAAGTAATGGCACTACCCCTATTTTTAGAAGAAAGAGCATTTTGAACCCTACCGGGTTTTTAGCTCATTACTCCCTCATTTTTGAACCAATTGACATAATTCTGGGTGGATCAGAGAGCAGGTAAGGTGGGCTTTCAATTGCTATGGGTCTTGCCCTTTAATTCAAAGTTTTCAGCTATGCTAAAAATCAACCTTGGTGATGCCAATCCCACATTGAAAACCCCAATACCCGCTCATTTCCCATTTGATTTGCATAAAACTGGGTTCATATCGAAGGGGGAAGCCCAGCCAAGGTTTCGTGAACAATACATAATGGTTTTGTACCAAAACAACTGAGTTCCCACACCTCTCGGAATTTTCCATTGAACAGGATCTAACCCAAGTGCAGCACAAATCTCACAGAATCTGCAGTATCTAGGACAACTGACTCCATCATGACTGGAATTAAGAAAATTGAATCAGAAACCATGAAGTTATTCAATTAACAAGTTGTGGTTGAATCGAAAGGTATGAATTTGAGGGTCGCCGGTTTGGGACAGTTAGCACTAGAAATAGATATGAATGGAAGGCCCACCTTACCCACTCTCTGACCCACCCAGAATTATGTCAATTGGTTCAAAACTGAGGGAGTAATGAGCTAAAAGCCCGGTAGGGTTCAAAATACTCTTTCTTCTAAAAATAGGGGTAGTGCCATTAGATTTGCAAACAGCTGTAATTGCTTGGACCGCAGGAAAAAAAGTACTTTTCTATGTTGAAAACATTTACTCAAAACTTGGTTGTGGAGGTTGAACCCGCGAAGATGAATGTCCAATCAAAATATGGAAATGAATGTTTACCAGTAGGGGTGCCATTTGGCTGAACTGGTGCGTGGGGAAGCCTGCATTCAATACACTCTCAAGTATAAATTTAGCGAGATATAGACCAGGCTACTGTACAGCAATGTTCTCATTGTAAGTTGAGGTCCTGCCACAAAAACGCAGGAAATAATGGTGGGGAAAATTGAACTATATTGCAACACACGGGATTAAAACAAAACAGTAGAAAAGGACCGACGGTCAATACAGATGGTAAAGCCAACATAAAGCTAGAGCAGGAGTCTCAAATTCCCATATGAATAAATGGCACCCAACGCTCATAAGGAACCTTTCTATTCTTCAATCCCTTCACTGCTAGATGCAGAGCCTCAGCTGTCTCCCTAACCTGAGGTCGTCGGCCATTGCGAAACAGGTGAGAGTATACAATCTCTGCAACCCGTGGTCCATCCCGATCATCCACGGACCACAATGTACCGATGGCAGACCGGAAACCGGTAGCAATGGATCCACCACCGAGATGAAATGACTCATTGACCAGTTCACTGTCCCCCATGGCTGTCTGGCATGCAGCAAGAAATGCAAACTCCCGATTCGAGGCAGGCATCCGAAGAATTGTTTGCAGCTCCAAAATGCCTCCATAGAGCAGGAGATGGCTTTTTGTCGGCTCAGTCAAGTCCTGCTTGCCATGACAGGCAAAATGGACCCAGGAGCAATCTTGCAGTTGTTGCTTCACTGCATCTGGAGTGGCTTTCTCCCCGTGGAGATACTCGACTGCGACCCCTTTGGTAATTGAATAAATAATTTCAACTTCCTTCTCCACTCCTTCAAGATGATTGAGACCCCAACCCCCCGTGTGTGTTACTCCAACAATACCAAGTTTGGTTTCAGTGTCAGATGCCTTCTTAGCATAGGCTTCCAGAAGAGAGCCCAATGTAGCTGTATATGAATGTATGAACTGATCGGTTTGGGGGCAGGCATGCAGAGGCAGCCCTGCAAATGCCCCAGTTGGCAGCCACTACATACGGCCACCATGGATACCACGCTGCAAAATAAATCAACCCGGAGTTATAAAATAAAATTCGATGTACTGACCAACTCCAAAATCTCATAGATCGGAGCAACAACCAAGGTCCAGAGCCAAGTTAACATATCTGCAAATGACTCCTCTTTGGTGTTGTATCTGGAACTCTCTCTCTGGCCAAAGAGCCTTGTTGATATTGATTCTCCCCGCACATGGTGATATCCAATTAATTCTTTGAGTTTGGTTTGGTGTGATTTCAGTAGATCAAGTGTTACCCCTGGAAAAGGCACATGAACTGGTTCTTCACTTGGATTAGGAATGATGAGTCCATCGCAACCATTCTCATGACTACTGAGAATGATCACAGGACCCCCCTGTGATGTGTACCGGAGACCAGTGTATGATTTCGGGAGGAGGAAAGATTTGAGGCCCGGCTGCTGCCGGATTTTTGCTATCAGTGCATTCCTCTGGTTCACAATGTTCATTGTCTTCAGGGGATCTGTGGAGGAATCACTATGCAGGCCATCCGATAGCCTTCGGAAATCAGCTGCCCAGTCTGGGAGGAGCAGGTCAACATCAGTTTTAAGCTGGAGTGTTTGCTGGAAGATGGTGGCTATTCCTTGTTCCATCAATTCAACCAGCAGAACTCAGTTCAGAAAGGGTGATACAAGTTCTGAAGGCCGTTGAGGTGGTATGTCCAATTTGGAGCCTGTGGAGAGCCATGTGACGCACTGGTATGGAATGACCAATCCAGAGAATGTCTGGCAACAAACTAAAGGCTGCCAAGTAAGCTGTTAAACAATATGAGAGGTCATATTCATATGAGAAGGAAGCCCAGCGAAGAGCTGCATTCCAAGACGACTCGGGACGGGAGGAGGCTGTCTTGAATGAGGCATTGTAATAAGAATGAATATTCTTGAGATCCTGTGGGTCTTTGAACCTCAGATATCGGGTTGTAAAAACTGGCAGCAACACTCTGGAGGAGGCTTGGTCCATCAGGGTGTTCTTCCGGCATTAGTTCCACCGCTGCTTGGAGATTCTGCAGTGCGGCCTCAAGATCTTGGAGGTCCCCTAGCCTCTGGAACCGCTCCCTGAAACCACTGCCGAGGCCCCACATAAGCCTAGGAAGATCAGTGTGTCCTTCTGGGGTCAGTTCCACCGCCGCTTGAAGTTTCTGCAGTGAAGCTTCAAGATCTTGGCGGTCCCCCAGTCTCTGGAACCGGTCTGAGAAACCAATGCCCAGGTCCCGCATAAGCCTAGGAAGATCAGGGTGTTCTTTGGGGGTCCGTTTCACTGCAGCTTGAAGTTTCCGCAGTGAAGTTTCAAGATCTTGGAGGTCCCCCAACCTTCTGAACCGGTCTGAGAAACCACTACCGAGGCCCCACATAAGCCCAGGAAAGTCAGGGTGTTCTTCTGGGGTCAGTTCAACTGCAGCTTGGAATTTCTGCAGTGAAGCTTCAAGATCTTGGAGGTCCCCCAGCCTCTGGAACCGCTCCCTGAAACCTGTGCCGAGGCAGCTCATAAGCCGAGGAAGATCAGGGTGTGCCTGTGGTATCAGTTCCACCGCATGTTGGAATTTCTGCAGTGAAGCTTCAAGATCTTGGAGGTCCCCCAGTCTCTGCAACCGATCTGTGAAACCAATGCCCAGGTCCCGCATAAGCTTATGAAGATCAGGGTGTTCTTTGGGGGTCAGTTCCACTGCAGCTTGAAGTTTCTGCAGTGAAGCTTCAAGATCTTGGAGGTCCCCCAGTCTCTGGAACCGGTCTGAGAAACAACTGCCCAGGTTCCGCATAAGCTTAGGAAGATCAGGGTGTTCTGTGGGGGTCAGTTCCACCGCAGCTTCAATTTTCTGCAGTGAAGCTTCAAGATCTTGGAGGTCCCCCAGTCTCTGGAACCGCTCCCTGAAACCACTGCCGAGGCCCCACATAAGTCTAGGAAGATCAGGGTGTCCTTCTGGGGTCAGTTCCACTGCAGCTTGGAATTTCTGCAGTGAAGCTTCAAGATCTTGGAGGTCCCCAAGCCTCCTGAACCGGTCTGAGAAACCACTGCCAAGGCCCCACATAAGCCCAGGAAAGTCAGGGTGTTCTTCTGGGGTCAGTTCCACTGCAGCTTGGAATTTCTGCAGTGAAGCTTCAAGATCTTGGAGGTCCCCCAGCCTCCGGAACCGGTCTGAGAAACCACTGCCAAGGTCCCACATAAGTCTAGGAAGATCAGGGTGTCCTTCTGGGGTCAGTTCCACTGCAGCCTGCAATTTCTGCAATGAACCTTCAAGATCTTGGAGGTCACCCAGCTTCTGGAACCGCTCCCTGAAACC
This sequence comes from Mycena metata, assembly GCA_029378385.1. Taxonomy (NCBI): domain Eukaryota; kingdom Fungi; phylum Basidiomycota; class Agaricomycetes; order Agaricales; family Mycenaceae; genus Mycena; species Mycena metata. The sequence goes on along the minus strand of JARKIB010000086.1, from coordinate 264,192 downwards.
CATGCTGAGGCCCCTCATAAGCCTAGGAAGATCAGGGTGTCCTTCTGGGGTCAGTTCCACTGCAGCTTGGAATTTCTGCAGTGAAGATTCAAGATCTTGGAGGTCACCCAGTCTCTGGAACCGGTCTGAGAAACCACTGCCAAGGCCCCACATAAGGCTAGGAAGATTAGGGTCTTCTTCTGGGGTCAGTTCCACTGCAGCTTGGAATTTCTACAGTGAAGCTTCAAGATCTTGGAGGTCCCCCAGCCTCCTGAACCGGTCTGAGAAACCACTGCCAAGGCCAGACATAATCCTAGGAAGATCAGGGTGTCCTTCTGGGTCAGTTCCACTGCAGCTTGGAATTTCTGCAGCGCAGCTTCAAGATCTTGGAGGTCCCCCAGCCTCTGGAACCGCTCCCTGAAACCCGTGCCGAGGCAGCTCATGAGCCGAGGAAGATCAGGGTGTGCCTGTGGTATCAGTTTCACCGCATCTTGAAATTTCTGCATTGAAGCCTCAAGATCTTGGAGGTCCCCCAGCCTCCTGAACCGGTCTGAGAAACCACTACCAAGTTCCCACATAAGCCTAGGAAGATCAGGGTGTCCTTCCGGGGTCAGTTCCACTGCTGCTTGGAATTTCTGCAGTGAACCTTCGAGATCTTGGAGGTCCCCCAGTCTCCGGAACCGGTCTGAGAAACCCATACCGAGTTCGCTCATAAGGCCCTTTACATCAGGGTCTCCCTCTGAGATCAGATCCACTGCTGATTGTAATTTTTCCAGTCCAACTTCAAGATCCTGTAGGTCATCCAGCTGCCGGTATCGAGTGAGCAAGGACACAGCGAGAGCAGACAGAAAAACTGGTCTATCTTGGTGTTCCTCCGGGATCAGGTCCAATGCTTCCTGAGCCTCTTGACACACCAACTCAAGCCACTCTAAATCCCCTGATTGTTCATGCCGATACCGAAAACATTTGGCCAGGCATTGCAAACACCTTGCTTTCTTACGGTGATTTTCCGGCATCTGTTCGCTGATGATCTTGTATTTTTTGAATGCTGTCTCGAAATCCTTTTGGTCTCCTAATTTCTCATAGACCTCGAGAAACAAGTCTGCTGAACTCCAGAGCCTTTCTGATGATGGCGGTTGTTGTGGCTCGTGGATCAGATTCTCGAAATTCTACAATATTTTGAGTGTCCTACTGTATGCACTATTTGTTTGAACTCACCAAGTCATTGGCCGCACTATCTGAGCCAGATACCTTACTCCATTCACTATTCGAATGCTGGGCAACGGGATCCTGTCCAAGCAGTCAATTAAACTCTCTCACCCCATGACTCATGTGCTTGAACTCACAAAGTCATTGGCCATGCAATCTGAGTCAAATACTGGACTCAAGTCAATGTCATAACCACCATGATCAAACTGGTCCTATTCCAAATAGTCAGCCTGAAAATTTATATCTGGAACAACAAAGGAAATATTCACAGCGTCTCCGGGCATCTCTACTTGATGGGAGGGAAAGGAGAGAGATCAATGTGGACAAGCTTTATAGACATTCTGGCGTCAATTAGATGTCCAACTGCTGTCGGTAACCATCAGATTTATAGGCGCACTTCGCGCACAGCATTGTACTACACAGCCTTTCGAACTGCACCCTTTGGGTGCCTCGCTTGTTCAATAGATCCTTGCATAGCGCCCAATTCAATATGAGATTCCGAGACACCGAGCAAACTTTGTTTCAACACACACAATGGCATAGCCTCAGTATGATCAAATGAAATCAGGCTTGGTTGCCAACCAACAGATGTGCAGCGCTGGCGTGCCTTCTGGGTGTAGCATGCTACACCCAGAAGGCATGGCACTGTAAGAAGGATTCATCATGAATTTCAACATGTGTTGTTATGAGTTTCAAGTTTCCTGATGTTTTGTTAGGAATCGAGACTTGAATTTCATGACCCGATTCATGATGGTTGAGCTACCATTTTTGTTGATTTTTCTGGCCGTCATGGATTCCTCATCATTCAACATGAATTCATGATGCTCTGGCTTTTTCCAGGCTGTGGAGCTGAGTGGGGCCTCAACCCGCTTCCTCGAGCAGAGTCAAAACTCAGGTCATGACCTGCCAAGATGCCTGACACATGTATGCGCGAACCCAAAGTTGGTACATACCTCCACAGTTCTGAGTTACACTACTGTACTATTTCAACCAAATGTTCACGCCATGTCACCCGTCACTACAGGTGTTCATTCGGCTTGGCGTTCATTCCTCGGCAATCACGTAGAATTATTATAAATGGACGGCCGGTAAGTGCCGGCCGAGATTTTTTAGTAGTTTTTACCCCTATTTGAGGCCAAAAATTGGAATGTCACCGTTACATGTACCGAATTTGTTCAGTTCATGACCCGGTGTGATGTGGACTGCGGTTATTGTACTAGAATCTGGCCGTGGAATTACGGTCAAACTGCAATACAAATGTTGTACGTCCTCTAGAGGGAAATAAGCGGGCTAGAAGCGCTCTTTACTTCTACGCAATGATATTTTTAAATGGTGGTGGTGGTGTATACAGATTTCTCTTCTGCGAGTAGCAGATTTAGAGAAGGCGCTAGGTTCCTCGAGAGTTTGGTCTCTCATTGGGGGCTAGCCTTCCGAGAAAGACGCGATGGGAGATTCTTCTACACTCGCGCAAAGGATTGGCGCTCTGCGATGTGAAGTACGCTCCTACTCGGTAAACCCGGGTATTGTGGTGTTTTCGTATCTCCTTGCTTCGTATAGGGCGCGCAAGCAGTTTCTTCAGAACTGGGTGAACGCAGCGCTGTCAGATTGTAGCGCGCTCCTTCGCAATCCGAATAATGGTGCGTGCGCAAATAGCCAGGCACAAGGCGCCTTTCTAGCTAGTCGAGGGAAGTTCGCCGAATTGGATGGGGGAAATGGTATAGTCGAGTTGGTAAAAGGCGCCTTCTCGATAAATGCGCCCTACGCACACAAGGTGTGCGTTATGAGCGCCAAAGTCAACAGTTACACACAGCCTGAGTAGGTCTGCTGGCTGTTTGGAGGATCGCGCCGCACTTTTCTTCAACTGAACGCGCGCTTCAACACCTGTTATTTCCAACGTTTCCTCCTTCCTTGTCTAGGAGGTTTCTCGCACAGTTTCTATTCTGTACAACCGCGGTCAAGGTGACCCTGTTACCCCACTCTCGTGAAGGCACACTAATATATTTGATTTGACAATGTACTGGATTAGCGCCGCCCGTTTTAATGGGAGCGCTTTTCCTTTAGCAGTATGCAGTGGAGGTAATTAGATGCCTTCTCCCTCCTTCGCGCTCTCCTTATATACCTATTCCCTACTTCCCCATTTGTCCATCTCCGGCGGCTTTCTCCAAAGCGCGCTCGCGCTCTTTTCCTCAAACCGCGCCGGCCTTTCCTTTGAACAGCGCAGCACCTCGCGCCTTTCTTCGTAGCGCCCCGCGCCTTTCTTTTGAATAGCCCTCAGCACCCTTCCTTGGAATAGCGCCCCGCGCCTTCTGTCCCAACGGCGCCTGCGCGCACCTCTTTCCTGCGCGTGGCGCATTCTCTGTTAGGCGCCTTTTTCTAGTGTTTGTTATCACTCCCTGGGTGACTAGGTATCACGGTCAGATAGCACAGTGGTTAGTGCACAGACGTCTTGATTATGGAATGCCATGTCGTCCGCTACCCTCGTTCGATTCGGGGTCTGTCCACACAGTAGCTTCGTTCAAGGTATACCCTTGAACGAAGCACCTTTTTTGTTTAGTGCACAGCGCCTTTTTCCTGTCTTTTGGTAGGGGCACTTCGTCATTATTTTCCGCGCCTTTTTCAGATGGCTCAAGTTGCAAGTTTCGAGGTGCGGATATGGCCTAGTGGCGTAATGGTATCGCACGCAGTTGTTATTGCAACATTATTTCCTTTAACTGCGAGCTCCTCGTTCGATTCGAGGTTGGGCCTGTTTTTGGTGAGGCGCTTTTGGTGAGGCTTTTTCTTTAGTGGCGCGTTTTCTTGGCGAGTCATTGACAGTCGTGCGCGACTCATTCCTCTTTTTATTTGCGACAGCGCCTTTATTTTCTGAACCATCTGTAAGTGCGCCGGTGAATTCCGCCGTGTGCGCCCCTTGTAATCTTCGAGTGCGCCGGAAAGTGCACGGTGCGTCGTTAATTTCCCAAAATGTGTTTTCGAATGCCCCGCGAGTAAGTGCGCCTGCAACTTCCCAAAACGCGCCAGTGATCTAGCCTATAAGTGCGCCGGTGATTTAGCCGTCAAGTTTCCAAAGTGCGCCAGTGATTTCCATCAGTGATTTCCAGTGCAAGTGCGCCAGTGACCATGCTTTGAGCCGTCGCCCTGAAAGGCGCTTTTGTTCTCCGTGGCAGGGCGTCTAGAGCTAATCACAAAGTGATAGCTCACAACGGCGCGTCGTTCAGGGTGTGCCAATAGTAGATACCGTTCAACCAGTTCTGCGCGCACTTGAGACCAAATGACCTGATCGAGTCGACGAGGAAGCAACAGAGGAGGAGCGGCTCTGCTGGCATGCGGTCTCTGGAATCTCGTTCTTATCGCAGTACTGGGTGAAGCGAAGTGGACCAGCCCCATAATTGGACTGCGAGCTCGGAGCCAGGGCTCTGCAAATTGACGCCTTCACCAGCGCCAGGTCTTTCGGCGGCAGGTGACGGCGGGCGCCCATAGCAGCTATCCCGTGAGGTGTCTGCCAGGCAAGCGAGCACAGGCGAGCCGGAACGATGGGGCGTAGCGCTGACGGTCGATGGACGTCCCCGGACTTCGGCCGTCTCGCTTTACCGGGCTTTGGGAACGTGATTGCGGACGCCGCCGCTGCGATGTCAGAGGTGAAGCACGAGTTGTTTGGATTCTGCACGATTGACGAGACGCGTAAAGGTTCGAAAGCCGCGGTAAGGGCGCCTAGCGAGTCGCTGGAGGGTCGAGGGAGAGGCTGCCTGCCTGCCTGGAACACGTAGGGGTTCGCTGATGCAATTGCAGGCGCGCTAGAAATAGCAGGCCGGGCCGAGGCGAGTACGGGTCTGGTCGTCGACGGAGTGTGTAGCGGATCAGGAGCCCCACAAGAGAAACCTAGAGAGTCGCTGGACCAGCGAGTGGCAGCGCGCCCACTTGGAATACATAAGAGTTGGTTGATGGAGCACAGACAGAAAAGGTCCGAGGCGCGGCAAACTCGCGCGTAGTGAGGCTGCTAGGAGACGCCAGCGAGAACGTGTAAGGATATTGAGTGAGCTGCGCATCGCGTTTGAAGGTGTATTGTGAGGAGAACATGGGGTTGGCGAGGAAGACTCAGGGGCGGGATTCCGGCCCGGAACACGCCAGCAAACAATTGATCAAGCTAAGAATATTTATTTGAGGGGTTGTAGAGAAAGAGCTAAGTCGTGCGTTAGGTCAAAAAGGGGAACAAGAGGAGCGTCTGAAGGTAAAAAAACCTCTGGAAATAGTGTCAGCGGGGTTCTGCTCGGATTCTATGTAGGTAATCGTAGTCTCGATAGAAAGTGAAATAGAAAGATCAAGAAAGCGGCGTGCGATACAATTCAAGTCCACGTTCGGGCTGCGGCCCTTTGAAAGCGCCCCAATGGCAACCGTATTGTCCGAATGGATCAACAGGTGCGAGTCCCGGAAGCCCATCTGCGCCAGAAATAGCAGCTGGACCTCCAGCGCGGCCGCCTCCAGCCATGCAATGTCCCTCGTCCCATCCCGACGCCAGTCATCCTTCAAACGCAACGCGAACCACTGGGTGTCGATGAGGATGCCAACGCCCCAAGATGTTGAGGCATCCACAAAAAGGTTGAAGTCGCGCGCCGCCGGAAGTGGTCGAAGTGGTCGTGACATGACGGTGGGGCTGGAAAGGTGTGCCCACCACCATTCAAGTGTTTCACGCGTCGTCGTCGAGAGGTGCCTGCGTTCAAATTCGTCGTGGAAGAAACAGAACGCGTTCGAGATACCGGGGAGGCGCGAGGAGCCGTCGCGCTGCACGATGTGGACATGTATCAGCGTCCCGTGGATCTGTTGGAGGTCGTGTAGTGAAACCATCGCGGCGGAGAGAGCGCGCTGAACGCGCGAGGTGTATTTGACCAACTTGTCCGCCGGAGACCAAACCACTTTGTCCCGCACATTCCAAACGAATCCAATGGACCTGAATGTCCCTTCAAACGACGTCCCACACTTCACCTCGTGCCAGGGTGCGTTCAGGTCCCGCACCAGCTCGAAGATCTCGATGTGCGTGAGCGTGCACGTCGAGAACCGAAGCGCCAAGAAGTCGTCCTCGTAATGGAGCACGAGTCCCTTCTTCCTAAGCCGCAACGTCCAGATTCTCGCGATCGCCCCACCGACTTGGCCCGCGTTGCTGCTCGCCGATGCCAAACCGAATGGTACACAGTGATCAATGAAGAAGTCGTCGCCAATCTTGAACACGAGGAGGTGTTTATGGGATGGGTGGACAGGGATAGTGCGGTGGAATGATTTGAGGTCGAAGGAACAGGCGGTCGTGTCAGCGGGCGCGTGCGCGATCTGTGGGGATGTCAGCGCCAAACGTGATTGTCCGGGACGGGCAAGAGCGTGATTGCTCGGGACGCGCAAGACGTGATTGTCTGCGATGCCGGCGGACGTGATTGTCCGCCAGCATGAGCATGATTGCTCGGGACGCGCAAGACGTGATTGTCTGCGATGCCGGCGGACGTGATTGTCCGCCAGCGCGAGCGTAATTGCTCGTGATCAGTGGCAAGACGTGATTGTCCGCACTGAGAGGGGAGGACACAGGACGTGATTGTCCGAAAGAAAGGGTTGCGGGAAAGGGAAGGAGGACGTGATTGTCCGAGGAGAGATGAGGGGGAGGGCGAGAGGATGTGATTGTCCAGGAAAGGTGAAGGGGGGAGGACGCGATTGTCCGAGGGAATGTGGAGGGGGAGGACGTGATTGTCCGAGGGAATGTGGGGGAGGGGAAAGGGATGTGATTGTCCCGAGCAGAAAGAACATGTACGTGGAGAGGAAAGGACTCACCACTTTAGCCAGGCAATGTGCATCGTCGAAAGTCGTTGGAAACAATGTCTTGTCGACCATCGCGTTTACTGAGCGAAACCCCGCCTTGTCTGCCTTCGAGAGATGACGACAGACGCGTCGCTTGGGTGGAATACCCGGACCCTGGTCGCTCTCCGTGATCCCAAGCGGCGAGCAGACGAAATGACCCCGCAGGATCCCTTCCACGTGCGACGCCTCCTTGAAGGGGCCCGAGATACGACCGGCGTCGAGCTCGCTGCGGACATAGTCCATCGCCAGTGGGTCTTTGTCGACGCCTGCTGAGTTGGGCATGATAATGTTGCGGTCTAATGTGGGCGAGTCGGCCATTGGGAAACCGTGGCATAGGTTCTGGATGAGGAAGGGGAATTTGTGCTCGATGTCGAGGGTCCGGAGGGTGTTCTCGAAAGCGGTGATATTGTATGGCGTGCTGATACGTTCGAACATTTCGATGTCGGCTGCAGTTGCGTCGTGAGGTTGAGGCAAAGAAGAGACTGTGTGCGATAAGTTTGGGAAAGTCAAATGAGTGTGTGTGAACAAAAGTTCAGGTATAACCGAAGCCACACCGACCACTGGCTCGCTAAAGCGGCCAGTGGTTGCCCCGGAGCGTGTGCCCGGGCTCCCCGCTCCCGCAGATGCTGCAGACGTGCTGCTGCTCTCGCTTGTGTCCCCGACAGGCGCCGTAGAGGTTGTAGTAAATGCAGATGCGCTTGGACGGGTCGTTGGCGACAACGAGGGAGGCGTTGCCAGCGGCATCCTTGGTCGTGCGGGCGAAGAAAGCGTGGCCGCTGTTGTTGACCGTAGCGGTGCAGTCGCGGTATATGTGGAGGGAGCGGCAGACCGGGCAGACGGGTGGAACGTCCCTGTTAGCCTGAAAGGAATGCTGGCCGTTCCCCGCAGGAATGGCAATGGCATTCGAGCCCGAGGCCGGCGGCTGCTGCTGCTGGTAGCGGGCATTCGTCAGCTGCTGCTGCTGCTGCTGGTAGTGGGTGTTCGCCGATGGCTGCTGCTGGTAGTAGGTGTTAGGCAGCGGCTGCTGCTGATAGTGAGCACTGGGCCAGTGCTGCGTCTGTGAGGTTGTCAGCAGCAACGGCGGCGCAGTGGTCGACGGCATCGGCGGCGCAGGAGCGCTCCAGTATGACGGAGCCTGCCAGGGGGCATTGCCCAGGTTAGGCGCCGCGAAGAGCGCAGGGACGCTGCGTGTACTGCTCCGGACGCTAGGCGCGAGGTGCAGGCAGCGCGGCGCGTGGGGCTCTGTGATCCGCATCGTTTGATGGGTATTTGTCTCCGACCTGCTGCAGGTCCTAGGCACTCGATCGTAGTGAAAAAGGTGTCGTGGACGCGAACGGAGAACTGCTTCCCCGACCCGATCATCTCTGACACGCGCAGAGCGCTCCAGCGTATCCAGCGGTCGAGCTTGAAGGCTGGGGAGACGTTGACGCGGATGTAGTCGACGTGCGCGCGCAAGTGGTCAGCTAGATTCGAGCCCGGCGACGCCGTAGTCGGGGTGATGTACTCGGCGATGAGGACCAGGTTCTCGTGGGCGTCGATGACGTCCGCGAGATCTGTTGGGAAAACCTCTCCCTGCTGGCCAAAGAATCCCGCCGCGTCGAAGAACGGACGCGCCTTACCGCCAAAAGCCGTGAGGGGGGAGGACTTTATCGGCAAATCGTGCCCACCCATCGAAAAGGCGCGTAGAGTCGGTGTTGTGACGGCGGAGAAGAGGATGGGCTTGTGCAGTATCATGGCGACGATAATGGTGTCCGGGATGGTGATCCCGGAGCGCGTTCTGAGACCTGTTTTCACGGACTCGAGCCCACCAGCAAGCGACATCGCCGGCTGTGCCAGCTTAGCACGACGCGCCCTCTCGGACACCACCGCGTTGGTCAGAACGAAGCAGGCGGGCTTCAAAGCCTCGTAGATCTCGGCAGTGGTGACACAGGCCTCAATGTCGTCCGTCGAGAACGGGCGGTGTATGGGACCGTGGTCTTCGCAAAAGAGAGCTGCTCTCCAGCCTTGTAGAGCTTGACTTGCATGGTGAGCGCGAAAGTTGGGCAGTAGGCGGAGTGAGATTAGACGAGACGAGACGAGATGGGAGTCGAGATCAAGCCGTGGCTGCAGATCAGCCACGTGATCGAACTCGGCTCAGTTCCGCTCAACGACTCAATAATATCAGCTTAAGGGCTCATACGCCCTACTCGACACTCTATCTAGCGCTGGGACACTACAGCTAGTATATATATAATACCAGGTTTTGCATTGCCACTACAGAGCAACCGTCCATCGCGCACATCTTGCATTTAACGCGAGAACTTCGTTGCCCACCCGCAGTCGTACCTCAGAACGGCGTCCCAATATTTTAGTTTGAGTTCAGAGGGTTTAATAAGTCTGATTCTTCCATAGAGACCTGGGTAAATTTATGGTTTAATTTGATTAAACTACGTGAGGTACCCCCGAACGAGGGGAACAGGAGAAACCCCACAAGTCACGGTTTGCGTGAACTGCTAGCAATCACGCATTTTCAAACTCAACCCTCAGACGGTCGAGCCTCAGACCTAAGTACCCCCCAGACTTTATATAGGTCGCCGAGAACGATTGTCTTCTCGGGCCTGCTATAAAGTCTGGTTTACGAGACTAATTTCTCATTTCCTCAGGAGACTGTTTGTTCAAATTTTATCAGCAGGCTCGGGGTTGAAATATAGGTCCTACCGTAGTAGTTCCAGGCTCCACTGCCACTGGTTGGAAGCCAAGTCGTTTGACTTCTCGATGAATGGGAAGGCCCGGATGCGTGCGTCATGTAGCGCGAAGTAGACTGACCTCGTATCGGTCTACGCGGCATCTACCCGTTGTCTTAGATTACCCGAGGTAAACACAAGGCGGGCCCAGGCAGCAGGAACACCACAAGTCTACGTGGGGCAGTGGATCAACGCCGAGGGTATTTCGAAATTCGACCCACTCCTTCCGCATGCCAGCAACACCCATGCCGCTGAGATCCAACGAGGATCAATATTCTGAGTCCGGCTTCAGAGGAGGTCTGAATCTGAATCTTTCTTGGGGACGTTCGCATTTCTCGCGACGCAATCAAGTCGTGTTGTAAAATCCACCCCAGGGTTCGAGGTGGGCAAGGTGGTCCGACGGTCTCGTTCAAATGAAGCTTCACCTAGGGCGAAATCTCGAGGTCGATCAAATCGTGTCCAGCGAATTCGAACATTTTGGGTATCGCGTCAACAGCCGGGGATACGGTATCATAGTAGGGTATACTTCATGTATCAAATCCAATTTTTCTTTCTTTCTTCGGGCTCGAATTTAACACTTGCGCGTGCTCAAGCCTGTTCGGCACAAGTGTCCGCGTCGGGCTCAGCCCCATCTCAAGATCCTCCGGTGCCGGCAGTGTGAATACATCCACATCCTTGTGCGAGTCAGACAGGTTGAAGCCATGCGGTGGAGTCCCGAGACCTATAATGGTGGAAGTTTTGCGTCGGCGGGGCGGCTACGGCGCCCCTTCGAGTCCGCCGGGCCCTCGAAGGCGAGGCCAGCCACGCGCACGATTATTAGGGTTGGGGCGATTCCCTACATATGTATCGCAACCAGTGAGTTCAACGCGGACTCCTGACCAAGTTCAACCAGGAAGGACGTACCATGACCTGTGCGAGCATCTGGAAGAGCGGCTCAGTGAGGATGGCCACGGCGGGGATGGCGTCGACGATCAGGTAGGTTAACACCGACACGGAGTAGAGGGCACCGGAGTCGATTCTATGGCACATGATGGCGAGGGTGGCGGCGCAGCGCGGCCGCCGTTGAACGCCTGGTTGGAGATAGGCGCGCCGTGAGTTGGAGCTAGCAGATGCGCGTCGCTGGATTTTATTAGGGTTAACGTCGGTACATACCCAACGTGGTCAGGGAAGAAGGGAGGAAGAGTATATACCGGTGAGGATGGTGATGGGGATGATGGTAACGCGAGAAAGCACGAAGAAGATGAAGTTGTCCCGGCCGATGCGGAGTTTCGATGCCGAATACTTAGAGGCAAAGTGTCAGCAGGCTGCGAAGTTTGGATGCCGGCCACAATAGTTCGCACACCGCTGGTGGGGAGGAGTAAGGTATTGGGAGGATGATACGCAGATATTGTTAGTTCCAGACGCAATAGCAGCGATATGTATTTCAAAGCAAAAATAGGTGACACGCACTTGTTCCCCGCCTGTATGTTGTGGTGTTCGCAGTCCACAAATTGGTCGAACGGAAGATCGCGGGGGTCAATGCACAGAGCACCAATTATTTGAACTGATGACAGCTTTGAACGGTGGAAAGGTGAAAACGCAGTTACCAAAGAACAGTATTTCCCCAACTACGGCGGCGGTGCAGAGGGATATAGGACGCAGATGCAAAAGAGGACGAGGTGTATTCGTGCGGAGTTTTGAGGATTTTCACGATCGAATGTGTATACCGTAGAAGAAAGTGCTGACCTGCAGAAGAACTAAAGTCAGCCTGAATATCAGGGCACAATTGGGACACACCCAGAGTTTGCTGATAACGAACCAAGCTTCAGACAAGTGTGGGGTCAAGATTACTCGTTCACAGAGTCATGCACATAATTACCATCATTTTGAAGACGACAACGGCGGCAGAGCTTGCTCTGAAGGATTGAGTTGAGAAAATCTCCGGCTTATGCCCTGCTGATGCCGGGAGTTAAAGAAGACCTCGTCAAGACTCATCGTTGTGAAAGGACGAAGACGAGAGGAAGAACGCACGTATAGCCAGAATGTTGGCCGTCCGCGATGTGCAATCCAGGGCGATCGCTCGCTTGCGCAGGTCGCCTTCACAATTTGCGCTGTAAGTTGCTTATGCCCACGACCCTTCTGCAAACATCGACAGATGCCCAACTCCTCTCTCCCCTTCGCCATGATTTTCGTGGACCGGAAGTTCTCGTCCCTGATTCCTCGAATTTAGTCTGAAATCCGCCATCTCATTTCTGAAATGGGAAGTCTTGTGTAACAGACTGAAGCCGCTGGGATATAAAACTGGCATGAAGGCATTTCAAGCATCGAACTGAGACAGTATGGGTTGGCCTGAGTCGTTGAACCATACGATACGCTTGATCGGAGGATTTTGACCGTGGAAGTCAAGAGCAAAGAGCAGTTCGGCCGAATCGCTGGCCGGATGATTGATCGCCGGGCATTGCCGTGGTGGATGTTGAACTAGGGGAAAAACTGGTCACTGTTCGACGCGTCGACCACTCCATCACTCGAGAAAAAGCTAATATATTATCCTGAGTCTTATCCTCCGGCTTCCCAGGAAGAAATACACTTCCAATTTTCAGCGAGCGAATGAAACCTTTATGGAGAGTAACGGGAACGTCCGGTAAGGCCTTCAAGTTCGACTCGCAAGAAAGGTTCGTCAAGTGGTGAGGCTAACGTTGAAAGGTCGCATTCAACCACACGTCGGGTACCAAGCATGACAAACGAGAAATGACAGTTGATTGTGCTCGCGATGGCTAAGTGTATAGTAGATAATGTAAATAATAAAACCCAAACTATGGCTAGGCTTCGAGGCGCCTGTGTCACCTAGATCGTGAGACCCGGACCCAGGACAAGATCCTCGCACATCTGGGTAGGGGCCCAACCCGAATTTGCCTGGATGACAGCAGCGATTGCATTCATAGTGTCGTCGGTAATGGGGGTATTGGACCTCGTCCAGCCTTCCGCAAATGGGAGACGCTCTTCGCGGAAGAGAATTTCAACGAAGCTGTCATCGTAGGTTCGAATGTCAGAGAGTTTGAAAGGAGCTAGCAGTCAAAGGCAGCACGTACTTTTTCGGGGCCACGCCGGTGACGGGATTCCCCATAGTAGACAGATATAACGTAGATTCCTGGGTTCGGAGGGCGAATTCCTTCGGCGTGTTGGTAATGCTGGGATTAGTTGCAAGAGAAATCGCGAGTCTGTCGTGCATAGCTTTTCCGGCGGACGTTGCATTGTAATAGTCCACCCCAGGGTTCGAGTTCAGGAGGGTGGAGAAAATGGTTTCGTTGAAGCGGAGGTTGTCCCCAAGAGCGGAGTCCCCCCGGGATAAGGACGCGTCATGTTCAATTAAACTGTGCCTGTAGTGAAAGTTAACGCAGTACTGGTGTGGTTTTGAGGTCACGTACAGCGCTAGAGCGTCGAGGTCCATCGTGTCGAGAGCCTGACCGGACAAGAGACTAAACTTTGCGGCCTGTAGTAGCGCATATGATACAATATTGAAACCATCTAAGGGTAATAAAGCATCAGTACTTGGGGCGCTGTCGTAGTGAACTTCAATTACCGAGCGCGGCGTTTATGACCATTGGGACAGAAATGTTCTTTCCCGAGTGAGGAAGATAACCGTGGTTTGCGAGGCTGGGTGTTCGTGAGCTTCACATCCCAGATGATAATCCGTGATCTACGTACGCGTTGAGACCTGGGCAAGGTGAACGAACATCTGTGGGCCCCGGGGCAACGAATGGATTGGCGCTTGAGTCGGAGCTGCGAGAAACTACCCCAGCAGAAACAGCGAGGAGGAAAGCTTGGAGGAGAGAGAATTTGAAAAGATTCATAATGTGGCTGAAGTTTCTACGAAAATGACTTCATATTTATAGGCAAAGCGGGGATGCAGTTGCGCGTCGGGGCTGAATTATTGAATAAAACCGATGAGGCCGGCATCAGCAAAAGCGCAGATCACGCGCGATCTTTTTTGATCTTGGAATGTCGCGTATCTCGCGTCGACGAGCACCCGCAAGACTCGCCATTTTTCCGCAGGCGTTATGTTCTTTGCAGCCTCACATTCACCTCATCTTCCAGTGCCTTGGGTCGGCCTTTGTTCATCCAACAATTTACGCCTTCAACTTCCAGGATCGGCGCACATTTCAATCAAAAATCACGGACAACTCGCGGAAGGCTGTCGCGTGGGATTTTGGATACCTCGTCGACAGTCGTCAACGTGGTCGTGCCTGGTCGCATCCACGTTTGATGTCTTGTACGTGCTCGTGCGAGCTCACGCGCAGAAGCGTTTGTTGAAAATCGCGATGGGTTGCTTACCACGGCGGTATGTATTGCGTGTCCGCCATGCCAATACATCTTCCACCGATGGTTTTCAGCGATATCTGCCTCAAATGGTTGTAGGGTCTTGGCGGCATAAAAAAGTTGAAATTCGAAATTCCAGGTTTCTCATTGGCCTGGGATTTGATGGGGGATATTCGGCTATGGCATACTGTATTCGGCTAGTATCCATGATGCAAAAGAGTGATGCCAAGTCCTTCCGAACCCCGACTTGAAAATATAATAACAGGTTTTGCGTTGCAACTACAGAGCAACCGTCCTTCGCGCACATCTTGCATTTAACGCGAGAACTTCGCTGCTCATCCGCGGTCGTACACCTCAGAACGGCGTCCCAATACTAGTATTTTGGTTTGAGTTCAGAGGGTTCAATAAGTCTGATTCTCCCATGCAGGCCCGGGTCTGGGCAAATCTATGGTTCGAGGTACTGCCGAACGAGGGAAACAGGAGAAACATAGTTTGCGCGAACCGCTTCGATATGCATATGGTTTTTCAAACTCAGCATCACTCACTGATGGTCGAGCCTCAGACCTACGACCGAGAACGATTGTCTTCTCGGGAGGTCGCCCGCTATAAAGTCTGGTTCTGGTTTACGAGACTATTTCTTCAAGAGACTGTTCGTTCAAATTTTATCAGCGGGCTCGGGGTTGAAATATGCAGGTCCTACTCAAGTCGTCTTGACTTGTCGGTGAAGGGGAACTTGAAGGGCCGGATGCGTGCGCCAGGTAGACTAACCCCGTGTCGGTCTACGCGACATAAGTATGTCTACGGTACCCGTTGTCGTAGACTAAGTACCCGAGGTAAACACAAGGCGGACCCAGGCAGTCCAATAGCAGGAACACCATAAGTCTACTAGTACGTGGGACTTGATTCTGACTAAACACAGCCTGAGTGGATCAACGCCAGGGTATTTCGAAATTCGACCCACTCCCAGGCCTTCCGCGCAACACCCACTGGCATGCCGCTGAGATCCAAAGAGGATTAATATTCCTAGCAACGGTCAAGGTCAGTTTCGCTTCGCCCACGCTTCTGATAAAAAAATTAACTCTTGAAGCGCTTCGTGAAGCGCGTTCGAAGCGCCTCCGAAGCGTCTACCTTGACCGCCACTGATATTCCGAGTCCCGAGTCCCGGCTTTAGAGGATTTCTTGGGGACGTTCGCATGCCTCGTGACGCAATCAACGAGGCTCTGCCCCGCACAATTTAAAGTCGTGTTGTAAAATCCACCCCGGGTTCGAGTTCGCCAAGGCGGTCGGTCGGTCTCGTTCAAGTGAAGCTTCACCTAGGGCGAAATCGCGCTTGTCGATCAAATCGTATCCAGAATTCGAACATTTTGGGTATCGCGTCAACAGCCTAGGGTACGGTACGGTATCATAGGTACTACTACGCTATGTAAAGCATCAAATACGATTGTCTTCAATCTTTCTTACTGAGCGCTCGAATTTAAAACCACTACGTACGCTTACTCTTGCTCCAGGCCCCGTTGGCACGAGTGTCCGTGTCCGAGTCGGGCTCAGCCCCATCCCATCTCAGGATCCCTCGACGCCTGGACCGGCAGTGTGAATACATCCACATCCTTGTGCGAGTCAGAGTCCGTCGGCGCATAATGGTGGGAGTTTTGCGTCGGCGGGGAAATATAGGTGGGCGGGGTGACGACGGTGCCCTCGACCTCGACGGCGAGACCCGGCCCACGCACGCGCACGATTATGAGGGTTGGGGCGATTCCCTACATATTATATTATGTATCGCAACCAGTGAGTTAGTTCAACGCGGACGCGGACCGAGTCCTGATTCAGACAAAGACCGTCCAACCAGGAGGGCTGCTTAAGGACGTGGACGCACCATGACCTGTGCGAGCCGGCACGGTGAGGACGGCCCCGGCGGGCCCGGGGATGGCGTCGACGATCAGGTAGGTTAGCACCGAGAGCGCGTAGAGGGCAACGCCGGATTCGATTCTACATGTATCTCGAGGTATTGATTGATTGGTTGGTTGGTATTGGGGAAAGTGAATTGAGCATGAGGGGCAGGAAGGGGCAGGGAGGGACGCACAGGATGGCTATTGTGGCAGCGTAGCGCCGCTGAACGGCTGGTTGGAGATAGGCTAGGGGCGCGCGGTGCCGCGGCGCTGGATCGACTAGATGCGCGTCGCTGGATTAAAGATTTTACTAGGGGCAACTTCCGTCGGTACTATACCCAAATCCTTGTCGCGCATGCAGATGCAAAAGAGGGGGAGGTATATTCCTGCGGGATGAAGATTCAATGGGGATGAAGATGAGAGATGGGTTTTCACGGCGGAGGTGTGTATGTATGTACGTATACTTCCCGTAGAAGACAGTATTAGTGCTGACCTGCAAAAGAGGACGGTGATCATCAGGCTTGATTTATGTAGCTACAATTAATTGGGACGCACCCAAAGTTGGAGGCTGATATCGTACCAAGCGTCGGACTATACAGTACGTCGGGCCAGCATCGATTGAACTTGCCAGTGCACCGAAGCATGTGTATGATTTACATACCATCATACTATTGAAGAACACGTCGACAAGCGGCAGAGCTTGCGCTGAGGGGATTGACTTGAGAAGACCCGGACGTCCTCGCTGCCAGTCCTTCCTAAATACCGTAGGTAGGTAGGGATTTACGCCGGGAGCTGTTGAAATTTAGAGGGTTTATCTATCAGAGGTTCATCCTTAATCTGCGCAAGGAAGAACCTACCGACCAACAGCGAACGTTGAATGCCGACCTCCCGCGATGGTGGTGTCGTTTGAAGACGAGAGTGAACGCTGCGGCTCGGCTGGCCTGTGCACGCAGATGATAGTGGTAGCTGGCGCATGCCCACGATTCCACGAACATCCGGGCCCTTCAATCCTCCTTCGCGTGCTGGAAACTCTTGCATACATAGTTGGTCTAAATCTGCGCCCAATCTGAAACCACGGACCATTGTTCTAGATCTGTGGCACGCGCTCACACCTACCACGCGCAGGAAATCCAGGAGCGACGCAGCCTCTTATCCCACCCACGAATGAATCGCGCGTTATTTGAATTAGGCAAAGAAAGATCCAGTCCCGCGATCGTCGACGTGCAGTGACCACGATTCACGATGAGGCAAGCACAAGCCCATGTCTTTAAAAAGCCAAATCGTGAGCGTCATGGAACGCTAAAAGCAAAGAGATTGCAGACCACGTTTCGTTTACACGTTCAAGAGGAACCTATGTACCGATAAATGAGTCGGCGCCGACGCAAATACAAGGACACTCACGTTGATGCCGGGAGGCAAAGTTGGCTATGTAATCCGGAGGGTGCGCGGTTGCGGGATACGAGTTTAAAGTGGGGGCAGAAAGTTTGGACTCGGAACCGACGCAATAAAACACGGCGAAGAATTTGAGCCAAAAACCGAGCATACGGCATAGAATGCGTCAAGAAGGAGGGTCTCGATGAGCTTCAATCCCCAGTTTCGAGCGAGAGACAGAGATGACAGGTGGCAGTTGTACGATAACGCCGACGGGGGGAGGTGTCTTGGATTTTGTGCGTCTTGTTTTGGTCTTGTTGCGGTGTGGGAGCAACAGGATTCCGCTTGAGTTACGCATATTCAGGCATAAAGTTCATCGCGTCTTGGATCTGCTCTTCCATGAGGTTGTAGGTCCACGTAGAAGACAATCGCCCATAAAGAGCCAGAGCCAATCCAAAAGGCCAGACAGATCTAGAGCCAGATGATCGCCAAGAGCAAGAAGGACTTTAAACTCCGCTCAAACTCCGCCTCCTCCTAACCACCATGTCTACCTCCGAGCCCATCCACACACCGCCGGTGTACTCGCGTGACCGCGACTCTGGCCCCCTCCGCTCCGCCATGAAACACACCTCCAGCCCGCCCCTCACCTCCCGCTCCCCCTCGCCCACCTCCCAACTGCAATCCATCTCCCCCATCCTCACGTCTCCGCCCCGCCCCTCCCCTCGCCCTCCCCGCACCCAACGCCCACCCCCGCGCCGCAATACACCCCCAAAGTCTCCTTCGACACCTTCGAGAACCCCGTCGCGTCCATGTTCTCGTTCACGCTGCAGGTCAAGACCGCCGGCTACGCGCGCACACGGAGCACGCGCGTCTTTCTCTGCGCCGCGGGCCCGGACGAGAGCGGGAGGGAGGCGCTGGACTGGAGTCTCGAGGCGCTGGCGCAGGACGGGGACGAGCTGATTGTGTGTCGCGGGATTAACGAGGAGGTTTTCGGTGCGTCGTCCCTCCCTATCTATCGTTCCTGGCAATACTGAGGCGCGGGCAGAGAAGGACCACGACTCGGTGCGCGAGGAGGCAAGGCAGCTCATGCGCGAGATACAGGAGAAGAGCGTCGAGTATGATCCTGAGCGCAAGGTCCGTCCGTCTACTCACTATCGCGATTAACAACTACTACTTAGTGCTGATATTTACCTGACCAGCTCTCGCTCATCCTCGAATTCATCCCGGGGCGCATCACCAACACGATCGACCGGCTTATCGCGCTGTACCGCCCCGACAGCGTCGTCGTCGGCACGCGCGGGAAGAAGGCGTGGCAGGGGATGACCATGATGGGCAAGGGCGGGATTGGGAGTGTGTCCAAGTGCGTTTTGCGTTTCACGCCTTCCTTCCGTTACTGCTTCCCACATCCCCATCGTGTCTGCTCCTCGAGCCAACTTGCCACCGCCCTCTCTCGCCGCCGTTTCAATGTACTAACCGACGCACCCCAGATACTGCCTCACACACTCCCCCGTCCCCATCATCGTCGTGCGCCCCGAGCGCAAGGTCAAAAAGGCCATCGAGAAGCGCCGCGCGGACCCCAAGCGCGGGACGCATTTTGATGCGGATGGGTGCGTGTTGCTTGTTCTCCCCTTACTTCGCCGTTATCCCTACCCTTATTCCTTCGCCGTTATCCGTTACCACCCCGTTTCTCCCGCCCCCCCGAGCTCCCTCTGTTTCGTCCGCTCATTACCCGACTTTCGCGCATTCTCGTCATCCCTCCTTCGCTCAAACAAATTGAATCCTAGCTGACCCCGATTTACACACCACAGGGACCGCCTCCCCATGGGCCGGCACAGCAAGTCGTACAACGTCATTGGGAGCGTGCCGCTCGCGTCGCCGTCGCCGTCGCCGTCGCCTGCGGCCAAGGGCTGAGCGCGTCAGCGTACCGTCGACCGCCGCGGTGGTGCAGAGTGCGGGCGGAGTGCGCGGTGGTGCGAGTGCAAGCGGGGTGGAGGGAGGGATGGGATGGGTGACAATTTGTATACGACGACACAGGCCGGCACTGTTACTGTTACTAGGTCTAGACGAGGGGAAGCGGGGGATTGTTTGTACGAATATAGTATCATCTACTTGGGTGTATATGACGGAGACCGAATATGGGCAATCGATTACCGTAATAGGAAGGAAGGAAGGAAGGAAAGTTTTTCGCTGAATTCGGGTTCTTCCTGGCGGGGCGGAGGCGAAGGTATATTTCGTCGCTCATACTGCGACGAATTCGAACCAGGTGCATATGCATGAAAGTAACTTGAAGTCTCTGAATCCCCCGTGACGGACTGGGGCTCCAAGTTGCGCATGCTCTTTTGACGACCTCGATAACGATCGTGGATGGCGGATGGCGGCGTAAGGCGGCGTAGCGGTATTATGCTAGAGCTGGACTTGATACTACTGGGGAGGACTTGGTTGATTCGAGTTTTTTTTTGGTTCGAGACAGAAGGTAGGAGCTTGGACCGCGTACGTAAGTTCAATTGAACAAAGCTCGAAGCTTGCAAATGCTCAAACTGCGTGAAATATTGCTGGGTTGAACTTCTCGTTGGTCGCCGCCGATAAATACTCGTCGAACTAACCCCCAACCTCCATCCCATCCCATCCTAATCCTAATCCTTCCAAAACACATTCAACCTCGCAAAGCAGCTCTCAAACCTTCGCCCATCTACATTTAATGCCATGCGTCAGTCAACTTCGACTCGGTTGAAAAAAATGCTCACCTCTACCGAACCGTGACGGCGTATCCGCCTCGCACGAAAAGAAAAACGCCAACCCCAGCTCAGAGTCCGCGTCTCCCCTTGCCGCGGACGCGGCCTCGTACAGCCGCGCTAGCGCTTCGACCACGGGGTCCAATCTCAGCCTACGCGGATGCCGCGGCGCGCCGGGGAGGGTGCGGATGTGGCAGTCGAACGGTTTCAAGTTGCGCGGGCCAGGTTGCAGTGCCGCCAGATGAACCGGTACCGATTCGCGGCGGGGTGGCCCGAGGCGCGAGAGTAACATCGCCGAGAGGACGGAGTCGTCGAATGCGAGGAAGGAGGTGAGGGAGAGGGAGTGGAGGTTCGGGACCAGGGCTAAGCCTGAGGATGACGAGTCGGAGTCGAAGTCGGGGTCGGAGTCAAAATCGCATGTAAGGCGCCGGAGGAGCTCATCCGTGATAAGGAGCACCGCATTGTCGTCCGCGCCCGGAATCTGCCCTACTGCGGGGTGGTCGGCGACGCTCAACTGCCTCAGCGCAGGCAGCGCTCGCAGACACTCGAGGAGCTCGTGCCCCGTGAGGATCGCTTCCGCGACGTCGAGCGCGGTGAGGTGCGTGCTGAATGCGGAGCGCGTCGCGAGGCGGAGGAAGGCGGCGTGCGGCCATGCTAGCGCGCGGTTCGAGGCGAGGTCGAATGCGCGCAGGTGGGGGAGCGTCAGGGAGGCGAATATCTCTGCCAGGAGGGCGCCATGGGGAGCACCGTTGCCGTCTGGAACATCGGAGACGGAGGCGATGCGGATGGACAAGGCACCGACTTTGGAGTGGATTGTGCTGAGGGGGGAGGACAAGGAGATTGGGGAGGGCGTGGCGCGTTTGAAGGTGCAGTGGAGCCCGAATCGCTGTGTCGAGGACAAGCGAGGCATGGCTGTCATGACGCCGGCCACGTCTCCTAGATTCTTGGCGAAATCGGCGGTACAATCCAGCACGACTGTTTGAATCCGCAGCCACGGGAGGTTGGTGATGTTCTCCACCGGGCCACTTCCTTTGAACCGCCTCAGCTGCAACGCGGAGCTAAATGCCGCTGAGGGGAGACGGTGCCCACTTCGATGGCGGCCGTTGAAGGCCAGGGTTTTCAGACGCGGAAGCCGGTGCTGGACTTCTTCCAGCGCCCGTGTCGGCCAGCCTTGCTTACACCCGAAGACGACCGTTTCCCAGCGCTCGGAGTGCGCGGTGAGGATTTCGAGTATGAAGTTCTCGGGAGCGGAACCGCATTCGATGCGCAGCGTGAGCGGATGGTTGCCCCCGCGTTTGAGGGCAGACCGCAAGCCCCCGAGAAACTTGGCCGGGAAACGCGGCGGCGTCAGCTCGACGTGGATGGTGGACCAGAGAGCGGGAGTGCCCATGACGATTGCGTGCCAGCGGGAACAGACCTTGGACAAGTCTGGAAGAGGATGCGTTGGTTTTATTGATTTCGGTGAAGGGGCGTAATACGGTGCGGCCAGCTGGAATATTTGGATCAATATTTCGACAGAGAGGTTGCGAATTGGGGAGTTGACAACTCCTCGGCAGGCAGTATACGACGCGAGTATCGCATCATGGGCCGCGACGACCCCATCCAGCACAGACTGAAGCCTTTTGATTTCGGTTTTGTAGCGGGCTAGTTCACTGGGAGCCGCAGCGACGTAGGATTTAAATTCCGCAGTTTCGTCAACGGTGGGGTCGGAGTTGGAACGCAAGAGGTTGCGGCAGTTTGGCCTTGTGGTTAGCAGCGGAGAGGGCGAGAATCGGCTTTGGCAAGTGCAGAAGTACTGGAAGGCAGGGTTGCCCGGTAGTAGGACTGTGTGATGCATGAAGATAGGAGGTGTGATCGGGACGGTTGAGCGCCGGCCCAATAACTGCCGGAGAATCGCACCGTTCATTTCCTTCAGAAACCTCCATCCGACTCTGGTCCTTAAGGCGCTGGCCCTGATAGCAACCGTTAATCTACGCGTAAAAATAATCGAACCTGAAGCTCTCCCTCCTCTTCCAACGTTTCTAGTCTGTCGAAAAAATCTTCCGAGAATTCGCGGCCTCAAGGACGCCGCCTCGGATATTTTCACAGCTAAATGGCCCAGCATCCCGAGCGTCCCGCAACGATACGGGAAGAAGCAAACTCCAGGAATGACTCCTCGCTGAAGTCCCCAGTGTGTGCAAGCCGAGAACCCGGAGATGTGGAATGAGGTTCGCCTGGTCCGACCTGCCATGTGAGTTGTTGCAGTAGGCGGTCGGTGATCACGGTGTGTTCCTTGTCTGCATCGGCAATCTGTAGCTCCTCCAGCAAGGGTAATACTCGGAAGGAGTCGAGGATTTCGACGTCTGTGATGATTGAATGGACTTTGAACGATCGGAGGGTATTGCACAACATGGAGCGTGAGGCGAAATCTAGAAATCGCAGGACGTTCCAGACGGGAGGGGGTCCGCCGTGCGCGCCAAAGATGCTAAGATGGCGCAGACTGGGTAAACTGAGGGTGTGGAAGATTTCACCCAAAGCTTCGCCGGCACGTAGGTCGTCCGTTTTGTTTCGTTCACCATTGAATCCGATGTCCAAAGACGCAATGCCCGAGGTTACGAATGGTAAATTAAGGGGAAGTTTGAGTTTTGCAGGAAAGAGCGCAAGTGTGCACCTGGCCTCAGTTGAAAGAAGAGGTAACATCTTGAGGGACAATGTGTGGCATTGTCCATTCCCAATGGTTAACTGGAGAAGTTGTCCCCAAGGTAGTGATGGAAAGCTTGGCCCAAACCCGAAAATCTTCGCCATCTTCAATCGGGGAGCGGCAGTGAAGACTTCCGCAGTGGGCTCCACATTATCCGGGTGCGTGGAATGCAGGATGAGAGTTTCCAACACTGGGATGTTTCCTCGCGCGTGGGCAAGAAATGTCAAATGTGAAGGATATAGCCACAGACAAACCGTCTTCCACCGGCGAGAGTGCTGGGCCAGTAGTTCCAAAACTGATTGGTGGCTCAAATGACGGGGGTTGATGCCCGCTTTGAGAGTGAGAGGAAAGTCTGCTCCGCGCTTGAGCGAGGACGCAAGCAGGGTGGCCGAAGAGATTGCAGATTCGTGCCACAGGCCTGTGTCAACTGTAATCGTGGACCACAGTTTTGGAGAGTTCATTATGATGTCGTGCCAGCGATAACAGACCTTCAGCAAGGAGATGCAAAGGAGATGCGCGTCAGTGAGTCGGAATTCAAACCATGTGATAAGAACATACCCGGGAGATATGGAACAGATATGTTTTGGCAAGCCGGTTTTCCTCTTGTTCCACCGTATTGACAGAGTTAAAGTCGGGTGAACACAGATCGAAGATTTCGACCAATAGCTCTGTCGGAAGGCGCCGCGCAGGCGAAAAAATACTTCTGCATTCATGGGCGTATGATTCGAGGAGTGCTCTTTCCGACTTCAGTTTAGCCAGGGTCTCCTCTAGTGTCTGAATTTCAGTGGTATAGCGTGCGAGCTCGAGAGATCCGTTGTCAACAACGTTCTCTGAGCGGGACAGCAAGGTCGCAGATGGCGGCGAGTGGGAGCGTATGATCTCGCGCAGCTCCGAGATTTTCGAGGGACTGGGGATGAGGTACGACTCCTTGAACGCCTCTGACATGATGGTTCCAGACAAAACGCCTGAGTACAGCCACAGTCCGCCACTGTCCGGACCGTTTACCCGCTGTCATAATTCAAGTTCGAAACTCGCAGAAAGAAAAGAAAGTGGGCGTGGTTCCATTCGAACGAAACGCCTTGAATTCCGAGAACCCAAAATCGCGGAAACAGCTGTGCGGCAGCTGTGGACTGCGACGGCCCGGGTGAGATAATATAAATATTTTACATTTCTGCGCCTGCCTGTCGGCAGTGGCGGAGGATTCTATTTCTTGTCGGGTAGCATTTTAGTATCAATCCACACACCAAGTTCAGCAACAGCTCCACTCGCAAGGGACCAAGCTTGCTAAGAGCGAAATGTTCAAGGTTGGTTTTCTGGGAGGACGGCAAGAAAGTCGCTGTATTTTGTATCGAGGGAGGGCGAGTATGAAGGACTCGTGAAATTGAGCTGACGGTTTGCGCTGGGTTCGAGGCAAGTTTGAAGAGTTGCCCTGCCAGTGGGCCATCAAAACCACCGATTGCCGCCTTTTGCCTTTTTACCGCCATCTTCAACTTGCCTTCACTGTTCCTACAAAAAGAATCAAGGTCTTCGCCGACGACTAAACTCCACCACATCACATGCCAGAGATTCATCCCAATACTTGCCTTCTGAAACGCGCTGATTCAAGATCCAGAATACCGCTTGGTTGAGCATATTGAGTCAGAGCCATCTTGTGTCGCCTGTTATCGGGTTTCCTTCGCAACTCTGTGGACGTCGGCTAGACCCTGCAGGGGATTCAATTCACATTTTACTCACTCCTGCTGCGGTGTCATCGCATTCTCAGAGTTCTTCCCCTTACCTGGGTCCTGCTCTTGTTCGCACCATAACAGGAAGGAAATTCAGCAGCTCCGAATTCGCGGATTTCGTCACTCGTGGAGGCTGCGATGCATGAAATTGAAGTGTTCACAGTGCCGCGGGAACCCGAGGTTGGCTTCAAGTCCTCTTTGACAACTCGCGGACTCGGATAGGCCGGGGCCGGGATGGCGACGTAACGGTATTACGCTGCTGCAGAACTCGACTTGGTACTGGCCTCATGGCCTGATTCAAGTTTTTTCGTCGGTTCGAGACAAAAGGTAGTAAGTAGCTCGGACCGCGTACGTAAGTTGAACAAAGCTTGAAGCTGGCCCGGGAGTGCAATATCCAAACTAGGTGAATTAGGGATCAAGAACATAGCGCCAGGAGGAAACGAGGCGATGAAATAGAAATAAAAATAAATTTGGGTGGATGTTGCGCAAAATCGGTAGGTCGTTTAACTTGGTTGAACTTCTGCGACGACTCACGTTAGTTGCCACGGACAGATACTCGAACTAAACTCACCGACCTTTATTCTTAATCCTTCCAGAACATGTTCGAACTCGCAAAGCAGCTCTCAAAACGCGGATCTAAATCATGTAAATTTACCAACTTCGCGTTGAAAACCCAGATTGAAATTAACTCGCCTTTAAGAAACGGCGTACCCGCCTCCTCGAACGAAAACACCAGCTCTCCCCGCGCCGCCGACTCGCACAGTCGAGCTTCGACTGCGGGGTGCAGAGGCCGATGTGCGCCGGGGATGCTGCGGAGCTGGCAATTGAACGGTTTCAAACGCGGCTCAGATTGCAGTAGCCTCAGCATCGCCAGATGAACCGGTATCGACTCGCGCTGAGGTGTTCCGATCCGGAGGCGCGAGAGTAACATCGCCGAAAGGACGGAGTCGTCGAAGGCCAGGAATGAGGTGAGGGACAGGGAATTGAGGTGAGGGACGAGGCCTACGGATGACGAGTCGGAGTCGGAGTCGGAGTCGGGGTCCAGTGTGAGGCGCCGGAGGAGCGAGTCTGTGATGAGGACAGCGTCTTCCGCGACCGTCGCTCGCCGCCGGATCTGCTTTACATGGGCCGCGGGGTGGTCGGCGATGGTCAACTGCGTCAGGGCGGGAAGCACATGCAGACATTCGAAGAGCTCGTGCTCCTTGAGGATCGCTTGTGCGATGTCGAGCGAGTTGAGGTGCTCGCTGAATGAGGAGCGCGTAGAGAGGCGGAGGAAGGCGGTATGGGGCCATGCGAGACCGCGATTTGAGACGAGATCTAATGCGCGCAGGCTGGGGAGCGTCAGGCAGGCGAATATCTCCGCCAGAAGAGCCCAGTGGGGCGTGCCGTCTGGGACCGCAGGGGCGGAGGAAACCCGAATAGACAACGCGCCGACGTTGGAGTAGATTGTGCTGAGGGGAGACGCCAAGGAAATCGGGGAAGGCGTGGGGCGTTTGAAGTTGCACTGGAGTCCGAATCGTTGTGCTGATGATAGGCGAGGCATGGCGGTCATGACGCTGGCCAGGTCGCCGAGGTCTTTGGCGAAATCGGCGGTACAATCCAACACGACTGTTTGAAGCCGCAACCAAGGGATGTTGGTGATGCTTTCCACCGGCCCACTCCCCTTGAACCGCTTCAACTGCAGTGCGGACCCGAATGCCGCTGAGGGGAGACGGTGTCCACTTCGATGGCGGCCGTTGAAGGCCAAGGCGTTCAGGCGCGGAAGCCGCTGCTGGACTTCTTCCAAGGCCCGTGTGGGCCAGCCTTGTTTACAACCGAAGATAATCGTTTCCCAACGCTCGGAGTGAGCGGTGAGGATTTCCAGCACGTTGTTCTGCGGAGCGGAACCGCATTCGACGCGCAGCGTAAGCGGATGATTGCCCCCGCGTTTGAGAGCAGACCTCAGCCCATTGAGAAACTGCCCCGGGAAACGCGGGTCGGACGCCGCCGTCAGCTCGACGTGGATGGTGGACCAGAGAGCGGGAGTGCCCATGACAATGGAGTGCCAGCGGGAACAGACCTTGGACAAGTCTCGAAGAGGATTTATTTGTCTGTGTATTAGTTTCGGTGAAGGGCCGTAATATGGTGCGGCGAGCTGGAATATTTGGATCAATATTTCCGTCGAGAGATTGCGAATTGGGGAGTTGACGACTCCTCGACATGCGGTATACGACGCGAGTAAAGCATCGTGAGCCGCGACGACCCCATCCAATACATACTGAAGTCTATCGATTTCAGTTTTGTATCTGGCCAGCTCACTGGGAGCGGCAGCGACGAAGTCTTGAAATTCCGCAGTTTCGTCAACGGTGGGGTGGGAGTTGGAACGCAGAAGGTCGCGGCAGTTTGGGAGTGCGGTTAGCAGCGGAGAGGGCGAGAATCGGCTCTGGCAAATGCAGAAATACTGGAAGGCAGGGTTGCCAGGTAGTGGGACTGTGTGAGGATGCATAAAGATAGGAGGTGTGATCGGGGCGGTGATCGCCGGAATAACTGCCGCGGACTGCTTTGACCGTCTTTTCCTTCAGGTCTCCATCCGACTCTGGTCCTTTGGCTTACAACAAGGATGGGCTCCCTTACAATACAATTAGTAAACCTGTCGTCTCTAGGCTGAATTCGGACGTACACCGCATGGAGTTTGCTTGATATCGAGGAAGGCGCTTGACTGAAATAGAAGTTGTGTAATTCGCCTCGCAGGCATCCAAGAAAACTACGCCGAGGTTAATCTACGCGTAAAAATAATCAAACCGAAGCTCTCTCTCCTCTTCCAACGTTTCTAGTTTGACAAAGAAATCTACCGAGAATTTGCGGCTCGTGGACGCCGCCTCGGATATGTTCGCCGTAAATGGCCCAGCATCCGAGCGTCCCGGAACGATGCGGGATGAAGCAAACTCCAGGAACGACTCCTCGGTGAAGGCCCCTAGTGTGACGAGGCTGAGAACCCGGAGATGCGGAACGAGGTTCGCCTGGTCTGACCGCCACGAAAGTTGGTGCAATAGGTTATCAGTGATCGTGATGTGTTCATGGTCCATATAGGCACAGTCCCCAACCTTGAGCTCCTCCAGTAAGGGTAAAACCACGAGGGACTCGAGGAGTTCGACGTCTGTAACCACTGAGTAGACCTCGAACGATCGGAGGGTATTGCACAACATGGAGCGTGAGGCAAAATCTAGAAATCGCGGTGCATTCCAGGCGGGAGGTAGTCCGTCCCTTAGGCTGCGGAAGACGCGAAGATGACTCAAACTGGGCAAACTAAGGGCTGCAAAGATTTCGCCCAAAATTTTGCCGGTACGGGTTAGGTACGTGATCCCGTCCAGTCTGTTTTCTTCAGAACTGAATCCGATCTCCAAGGACGGAATGTTCGAGGTTGCTCGTTGTAAACCAAGAGGGAGATTGATCCCTGCAGGAAGAACCAGAAGAGTGCACCTTATCTCGTTCGAAAGGAGAGGTAGCATGGCAAGTGACAACATGCGACGTCGTCCATTCACATTGGTCACTTGTCCATTCGCAATGGTCAACCGAAGAAGTTGTCCCCATGGTAATGGCCCCCACCACCCATGAACTTCCGCCGTCTTCAATCGGGGAGCGACCCCGAACATGTCGACAGCGCCCGTGGGCTGCAGATTCGCGGACGCGGAAACCAAGGTGAGACTTTCCAATATTGGGAGGTTTCCTCTCGCTTGGGCAAGAAACCTCAAACGTGGAGGATATACCCATAGATAAACCGTCTTCCACCGACGAGAGTGCTGGGCTAGTAGCGGGAGGACTGATTCGTGGTTCGAATCCGAATGATCGTGGTCAATGGCCGCTTCGAGAGCGAGAGGAAAGTCTGCCCCGCGCTTGAGGGATGACGCAAGCATTGCAAGCAAGGTGGCGGAAGAGATAGTGGATTTATGCCACAGGGTTGTGTCAAATGTAATCGTGGACCACAGTTTCGGGGAGTTCATTACGATGTCGTGCCAGCGAAAAGAGACCTTCAATAAAGAGATGCGGTCAGGGACTTCAAAACGAGGTATGGGCATTATGCACCTGAGAGAGCCGAAGCAGATATATTTTGGCAAGCCTGGTTTCCTCTTGTTCCACCGTGGTCGTATTATCGACAGAATTAAAGTCGGGAGAACACAGATCGAAGATTTCGACCAACAACTCTGTCGGAAGGCGCCGTGCAGGCGAAAAAAGACTTCTGCATTCATCGGCGTATGATTCGAGGAGCGCTCTTTCCGACTTCAATTTACCCAAGGTCTCTTCCAGCGTCTGAATTTCAATGGCATAGCGTGCGAGCTCGAGAGGTGCATTGTCAACAACGTTCTGCGAGCGGGACAGCAAGGTCAAGGATGGCAGCGAGTGGGAGCGTATGATTCCGCGTAGTTCCGAGACTTGGGAGGGAATGGGAATGAGGTTCGACTTCTTGAACGGTGGTGTGGACATGATGGTTGGAGACAAGACGCATCAGGAAAAACCAAAATTCTATGATAGAACATGGCCTTTTATGGGGGTCTTTGATGGTCTTTGATGGTCTATGAGTGTCTATGAGGCAACCCCCGGCTCTATGAGTGTCTATGGGGAGCTATGGATGTCTTTCAATGTACCTGCACTGTTTATGGCTTTCTTTGGCTGTTGATTGATGCAACATGATTGTGAATACATAGTCTAATGAGGGTGAAACTATGCTAGCCGGTGAGTTGCATTGAACCACGCTCTTGCATCAGGAAAACTAAAATGCTATGATAAAACACAGCCTTTTATGAAGGTCTCTGATGGTCTATGAATGTCTATGTGTCAACCACCTTTTTTGGAAAGTCCTTGTTCTGAATTCTGGTCTTCAAAACTGTCACATCCAGGAAATGATTCCACATTTTGTGCTTCACTTAGGCTGTTGAAGGAAAACTTGTGCTAAACAACTCTTATAGCTCTTTTTGAGCTTTTGGTTTGGGGTCTATTTTCACATCTGCAAATATATGCCTTTGTGAGAAATTTGCTGAGTTTCTTGCTAGAGAAGTATTCATGCCCAGATGCTTTCAGCAGAGGAGATGTGGATGGGACAGGCAAGAACTTGAGAAGTAAACTGACCTGGAGAATAAGAACTTCACACCTATCAGAATAGTGTCCACCCCTCTATATGGTCCTTTAGCTCAGTTGGTAGTGCACCTCATTCCGTATTTTGTCCGAACCCGCCAGGTCGCGAGTTCGATCCCGTTGAAAAGCACTTTACTTTAATTAGAACTTTAATTACATTAGATACCTTGACTACGTCGTGATATAATGTCCCTTAGCGAAAAGTCACTAAGTTCACTTCACATTCACACGGAAAACACCTTGAACAGTAAGTAAGTAAGCACAGTAAGCAAAGGCTGAGCGGTGGTGACAGAAACCTTGTATCTCTGCATTACATGCAATATGATATGTGTTTTTACTGTCATTTTTGTGTGTGTTTTAAGCCACTGTGAACCAAAAAAAGTTGACAAAATCTCATAGAAAGCAGGCCAGTTTCATAGAAAACAGGGGTTTCTGGGTGTCTATGGGTGTCTATGGAGTTGACCCCCCCCCCATCCCACCTTGCTATCATAGACGCCCATTGTCTATGACGTCTATGGCGTCTATGTGGGTCTATGTGGGTCTATGGGGCAGTTTTGGTTTTTCCTGATGCGCCTGGTACAGCCACAGTCCGCCACTGTCCGGACCGTTTACCCGCTGTCATAATTCCGAAATTCGCAGAAAGAAAAGAAAAGTGGGTGTGATTCCATTCGAACGAAATGCATTAAATTCCGATAACCCAAAATCCCGGAAACAGCTGTGGACTGCGACGGTGAGATAATATAAAATATTTACATTTCTGCGCCTGCCTGTCGGCAGTGGCGGAGGATTCTATTTCTTGTCGGGTAGCATTTTAGTATCAATCCACACACCAAGTTCAGCAACAGCTCCACTCGCAAGGGACCAAGCTTGCTAAGAGCGAAATATTAATGTTCAAGGTTGGTTTTCTGGAAGGAAGGCCGGAAAGTCGCTGTATTTTGTGGATCGAGGGAAGGCGCCGAGGATGAACGACTCGTAGAATTGAGCTGAAGGTTTGAGCTGGGTTTGGATTGGCAAGTTTGAAGTTGCCGCGGGCCATCAAAACCGTGGCATGCCAGTGGAATCAAAGCGGGCTATCGGACCGACTGCCGCCTTTTGTAGTCTCAGCGCCAGCCTGCCATGACATCCCAATATGGGAACCCTGTCATGACAGTCTGGGCCACAACCGGCTAATTCACCGTACCCTTGCGCTATGGTTTTTTCCCACCCGCCAAAACAACCATCAAAAGTTCATCACGCCAACCAGCACTGCCACTAAGAAATGTTCGAGCGCCCTGCAACAATGTTGCACTGGCTGGAACACAATTTTGAGTAGGCAAAAGTTCCCTAATTGCTTTTAAGTGAATTCTTCTCTCGGAATGTTGGGCAATATGTGTGCATAAACGGGAGAACCAGAGTAGCTAAAATCGCGAAAATCATAGCGCAAGGGTACGGCTAATTAGCCGGTTGTGGCCCAGACTGTCATGACAGGGTTCCCATATTGGGATGTCATGGCAGGCTGGCGCTGAGACTACGCCTTTTGCCTTTCAAGTTTGCCTCCATCTTACCTTCCAGTTACCTTCCGACAAAAAAGATCGAGTTCCTGTGTCTTTGCCGACGACTGAGCTCCACCACATCACATGCCAGAGATTCATCCCAATATTTGCCGCGCTGATTCAAGATCCAAGAATGAATCGAGCCCTGCGAGTTGCAATAATAATAATACAAGCAAAGTCTCTGCCATCTTCAAGTCCTGGCTCAGATTTAAATACCGCTTGGTTGAGCATATCCTATCGACTACTCGTTTTTTTGGAGTCTGGCAGTCCTCTACAATATTAATGAATGCCTCACGTCGAGTCAGAGCCATCTTGTGTCGCCTGCTATCGGGTTTCCTTCGCAACTCTGTGGACGTCGGCTAAACCCTGCCGTGGGTTCAATTCACATTTTACTCACTCTTGCTGCGGTGTCATCGCATTCTCAGAGTTCTTTGCCTTACCTGGGTCCTGCTCTTGTTCGCACTGCCCGTCCCTAAATCCGCACGCAACGTCCGTCGTCCGACGCGGTCCATCTGCCGGCAGCCTCGTCATCAAGCCTCGTCATCCCGCCGCCCACGGCCCAAAGGCGGTGGTATGCACAGCCCTCGCTGCCTGCGGCCCATGCCGCCGACGGGGACAAGACCTGTCTCCGATGCCGATGGGTGTCGGCTCGGCTATGTATGCGTCTTGTCGTGTATTTAAGCGGGTGCTGTATGGTGGCCACAGTGATTTCCATAGGTGCTCTCCTTGCCTTCTCTGCCACAACAATTTAGCGCACCCCGCCAGCTCAGATTCTACTTACACCTTCACCTCCCTCCTGCATATTCCTTTGACGATGACGATCGAGAACGAGATGGCCTCGGATGGGACCCTACCAGCGGATTTCACCACGCTCAATCTCAGTGGCCAATTTCTGCTCGTACGATGCTCTTACTTCAATTGCGTGTTTGTGGCATATAAACATTTTATGCAGAACCAAACCCTGAGCGACGCCGACCCCTTCGGCTCGACACTTGCGCACCAAGGGATCGACGACGCTGAACTGCCGCAGGCGATTGCGGCGGGGATACTGTACTTCAACCACTACACCAACGAGGAAGGGAGTGAGCGGATATGGGTGCAACAGGTATGCTTCGGCTTCGTATTCATAATTACTTGACTCGTGACTGCGCTGAACTGACCAATTTTTGGACAGGACATCGAAGGTCGCCCGCGTTCGAGCAAATCGGAAGAGCGGATATTGGACTGGATGGAGCGCACACGGATCGACCCTGTCGTTGGGCCTGTCGTTTCTCGTATAAGGTTAGTTATCTTCCGAGTCCTGAGTGGAGCGCACTCCGAGCTACTTGCATTATATTGACCCATTATTACACAGGCGGGTCAAGACGCACCATCTAAACCCCGCCTTCCTGCGCTCGGGCTGGACACCACAGACGCTCAAGTACGGCGTATTGCATTACGAGATACGTAGCGAGAGTGAGCCGCAGGGGTGGTCTCTAGTCGAGGTTCGTTTTTTCTATATTCTCCGCCTCCTGCGCCCGACGCCTTGGAAGTCAATTACATGCAACGCTCATCATGCCAATTCTTCTCATTCCACACAGACATGGGGCATCGAATGCCTCGACCCGACGCATCGCCACCAGCGTAGATTTTGCAGACACCTCGAGTTCACGGCGACCTTGGATGGAGGGGAGAAGAACAACATCGAGCGGCATTTGGTGTATGATTATCGTGCGTCGTTCGTCGTTTGTTCAGTACGATAAAAACTGACCTGAGGTTCCTTCAGTTGGTGGCGTTTAGCGGCCGCGTTTCACTCGTATACCCTGATAATATATTTTCCGTCAAGTTGTATTTCCGGCTCCGATAACTGTTTTCTGTGGCTCGTGCGAAGCGCGTCTGCCAAGTATAAGGAGAGGAAGATCGAGGACGAAAAAGGGGGGAGGTTGGCATAGAGTCAAATCCGCAGAAATAAACCCCTTGTATCGAACAGGGTGGTTCTGCACGACAACCAGCCGTTGTTCGCAGTATCCCCATGGCCAGAATCCAACTTCGACACCTAGTTCAAGAGAGTAAAACTGGTCACGTGAGTTACGCGACTCAAAGACGCCGACCCATTCGGGAAATGCTTCTGGTGTTCCCGAGCACCCACATTTTATTTTTCCTCAGCGTGAATTACCGGGGTTGTTCCACGGGCGACTGAACAAGACTCTCCATTGAGAAGTGAGACTCGGAATTAATGTCAGCCGCTTTCGTATAGAAGCCCCTAAACCATCAAACGTCTTCCTTCCACCCACATTCATCTAAACACCTTTGCTCTACCTACTCGAAAACAACCATACTCCCAGATGGCTCTCAGTCCCACACACCCACAGGCGCCTTCTGCGCGCCAACGCCGAGCATCCGGTCGTCCTTTAGCTCCGCCAAATCAGGCGGCGCCCGTCGCGCCTCTGACGCGCCTCGCCCCTCGGATGCAAGCCGAATACCACGCTGGAACCAAGCGTACCCATACCCGCTGCCCGCCCCCATCCCGCCCTCATCCCTCTCCATGCCCGCGCCTTCCCTCGGCTCCAACGAGATCCTGCCCCGCCCGAAACGCGGCGCCCCGCCCATCGACTACAACCCCGTGCACTTCGAGCAGGCCTATTTCAGGGGATCCGGACAGAATCTGCAGGAGTACCACAACGGCGAGATCGCAGAGTCCGGCGGGTTGACTGCGCGCGTGAAGAGGCGTTTTTCGTTCGCGTCTGTGTGCAGCGTGCCGAAGAGCGAGAGTCCGAGTCGCGAGGCGCTGCCGCGGCCCTTTCATCCCGCCGTGTGTTTCGAGTGGTATTAATTCGAGAAAAGCGAGCTCTGGTGAGTTTTTACCTCCCAAGGGCTCGAATGTGGCTGACTGATTTCGGCAGGTGCACGAACTTGAACAACCCGCCGCCTCTTTCTTCGCAAACAATTTCGATTTCGACTCGACTCTCATTTGGCACAAATAACAAGAGCAAAGAATCAGCGATACATCCATCCTCCCCACTACTCCATCCACTCTTTTCATCCTTTGGCTCCGCGCATCGGCACATTCACGAACGTCGAATAAATTGAACGAACGAGTACATCAGTCGGTGTCCCTTCCGTTCCTCGGCTCGCTATATATATCTGGAACTGTATCGTATATCTAGTTGATTTTGAACGCCGATGTTTGGTCGACGCAAAGCAGGCTCACTGGACTCTCGGGAACTAAACCGCAGCTACAACTACACCGCGGCCGTGCTTGTGCCTCGAGTTCTAAGGAGATAAAACGCGGTAAAAAAGAAGTTGTGTATGAGGAAATTGCTCTTCGATCAAAACGGGCCGCTCTAACCATTGAGTAGTGTTTTATTTTGTGTTCTGGTTCGGGTCTTGCCGCAGGAACTTGATCCGAGATCGGTAGTGTTCGACACCTCGGCTAACAACTTGAATCACTTCTCTTCCGACTCCCATCTTCCGTCAAGAATATCGCGCGGCTGGGCCAGTTTAAGCTTCAAATCCACAAGTAACAATCTCACGTCGTCTCTGGAATCGACTTCTCTTCTGTCATTACAGTCTCGGCAGCTCGGAGGGCTGCATTGTAATGGCAGGAAAATTGACAGGATGCCCGAAGAAGCAACGAAGAAGCCTCAGTTCTTCGCGAATTTGGTATCGCCATTCCTATCGAATGCTCTCCCAACGGATAGAACGGATATTTTTCATGTCAGCGCGACTGACAATTCCGGAAAAGACGGTTCTGGATCATTTCAAACACCCTTCTCCCGTTGACAGGTCGTCGGCTGCATTCGGCCTATACCTTTGCGCAAACCGGGCTGAGGGTCTAATCCATCCCTACCTACTCATATGATTTGGCCGCAGCTGCGGATTGCCCTAATTTTTGGCCACAATCAACAAAATTCTGCGGCCCCAAACCTGGCCTTTTGGATCAGCGCACTGTTCCCCTCAATTGAACCCGCAATCAGGATCAAGGCACCTATCTTGTCGACTTTGTCCTCGGGACCACAACTTGAGTCTTCTTTGTCTAAAACGAGCTGCCGCGGGCGCCATATAAAGGTGCCATTCGGACAAGTCTATTTTACAGGACTCGCAATGTACTCTCTTACCATCTCGCTCACTGTCTTCGCTCTGGTCCTGCCGCATCGTACCGCCGCACAGGACGACCACCCATGGATTGCGCCTACGGCCACTGATGTCAGGTCTCCTTGTCCTGGGCTCAACACGTCTGTGAAGTTCTATTTCGCCTTTCAATTGCTCACCAATATTCTCTAGCCTCGCAAACCATGGCTATCATTTCTAGGAGCGGGATGAACCTTACCATTTCCCAAATACTAGACGCTGCACTTGAAGGTTTCAATGTCGATGCCGACGCGATCATCCAGGCCGCCAAGTTTGGTCTTCTCTCGGGCAACGCCCCAGAAACGATGAATCTCGACGCTCTGAGCCTTGTAATGAATCTCCCACTCCAGAGAGACTTGATCGATGCTCACAATGTTCCCTAGACACAATTTGATCGAACACGATGCCTCACTCTCCCGTAACGATTTCGCCCTGGGCGACAACCTTCACTTCAACGAGACCGTCTTCTCCACCCTGGCCAACTCTAATCCCGGGGTCGACTTTTACAACACGACTTCTGCGGGGCTGGTCCAGCACGCCCGCCTCGCTGATTCCGTCGCCAGAAATCCGAATGTCACCAACACGGAGAAGGAACATCTCCTACGAAGCCGAGAGTCCTCGTTGTATCTTAGCATCATGGGGGACCCTCTCACGGGTGTTGCGCCGAAGGAGTGGGTCGAAATCCTCGACAAGCGTTGATCGACATTGATACTCATGCAGTCGCAGATTCGTCCAAATTTTCTTCAGGGAGGAACGGCTTCCCATTGCCGAGGGGTGGACCCGGCCTACGACGCTGATAAATTCGGTGACTCTTGCTCCTCTCGAAAACATCATCCGGCCGGTGTCGATGTGGGTAGCGAGCCAGGCGTGCGAGGACCTTGTTATAGGCCCGGGCCTTACGATCTGATGGTATGGTTGGTTTGAGCGGGCGTTGGGGGTATTTGTACTTCGCTCGGGAATATTTTTGACTGGTGTCTTCGTTTGCCAAAAAAGAAATCAGACTTTTTGGCCACCGTTTCCCCGTCCCGGGCGATCGAGCCGAAGCCAAGCATACGAGATGTCAGGCACTATGTATTTCGATACACTTGTCCTTCCTTCGGCGCATCGTTCTAGTTCCACCATGTCGACTTAGACTGCTCGGTACTTCTGCACGCTGTTCGCAAAATTCGAGGTGACTGTCTCAATATCTTTTCAAACCCCAAGTCCGTTGACGAGATTTGAAGTAACAGTCTTCCATGAGAATGCGGAGTGACGAATGTCGGCGGGAACATCTGCGGTAGAAGATGTATCGGGACGACTCCGCCGTGGAAGCCGACGCTAATTTGGGGAACGAATGCTGTTAACTTTCTCCCTTGGGCGACGTGAGGTTGGACATCTACCCATGTCGCAGCGATACAATGGCCCGGGAAAGCTCCTGAGTCCTAACAATGCGCAGCGACGGATCTTACTTCGCTAGCCGCGCCGGTAAGTACTGAGCCTCACTACTGGCTAAGTATTTGGCAACGTGCCAGTGTTTGCTGACTCTATTGTCGCTTCGCGTACAGGCACACAACGAAATCGAGTACACAATGGAAAGAAGCTAAATTATTGCTACTAGTATCAGCTAAACGGTAAACCGTTGAAACGATCGAGTGGACCCTCGTCAATAAGTGAGTGAAGCGCCGCAGTAAAAGGCTACCGTAATCCTAAAATAATAGCACTGACAGGCTCTGCACCTCCCATAAGCTGTAACCAATGGCAAAATCGCGCTTTTTAACCGTCCTCATTCTCAACTGTCGTTTCATTGACAGCAGTTGTGACACCGATAACCATCTTCGTCTTCGATCTTATTCGACTGCGGCCTGGGACAGGGATCGTCACCTGGATGGGGTAGCACCGAACCCCCGACGTGCCGGGCTGTGTTCCCGCGTTCCCTATAAATGAGGCCCCGTCTGGCCCCGTTTTCGCTTTGGTCGCTAACGGAAATTCCAGCCGCATGATGAATCTCCTCAAATTCTCTCTCCTCCTCTCTGTTTCTGGTTGGGTGGTTGCCACGGATTCCACCTCCAGCTCGAGCAGCAATCATGTATGGATTGCCCCCAAGGCAACGGATCTTCGTTCACCTTGCCCAGGTCTCAACACGTACGTTGACCCTGAATGTGCGCAATGTGAGGCTCACGAACGCCCAGCCTCGCGAACCACGGTTATCTGCCTCGTTCAGGAAGGAGCATTTCCATCCCAATGATCTTGGAGGCCGCGATCGGTAAACAAAGTTCCATTTATTACGACAGCAGCAC
The DNA here is from genome assembly GCA_029378385.1 of Mycena metata. Taxonomy (NCBI): domain Eukaryota; kingdom Fungi; phylum Basidiomycota; class Agaricomycetes; order Agaricales; family Mycenaceae; genus Mycena; species Mycena metata. The sequence goes on along the minus strand of JARKIB010000086.1, from coordinate 226,733 downwards.
AAGTACTGATTCCCCCCCTCTTATGTAGACGGTTTCAATATCGGATCCGACGCTATAATACAGGCTGCAAAGTTTGGTCTCTTGTCCGGTGATGCTCCCACCACGATGGACCTCGACGCTCTGAAGCTTGTACGTGACATAGAAACGAGACGAGTATTGCGTTAACTTTCAACAGACACAACCTAATTGAACATGATGCGTCCTTATCCCGTGGGGACTTCGCTCTTGGGGACAACCTCCACTTTAACGAGACCATCTTCTCCACCCTCCTGAACTCTAACCCCGGAGTGGACTATTACAATGCAACGTCCGCCGGACACGTTATGCACGACAGACTCGCCGATTTCTCTTGCAACCAATCCCAACATTACCAACACACCAAAGGAGTTTCTTCTCCGAACCCGCGAATCTTCCTTCTATCTGACTCTTATGGGGAATCCCATCACTGGCGTGGCCCCAAAGAAGTACGTCCCGGACTTGTTTGATGGTTCCTTTGGAACTCTCTGACATTCAATCCTACCGCTGGCAGATTCGTTGAAATTTTCTTCCGCGAAGAGCGCCTTCCCATTGCGGAGGGTTGGAAGAGGCCCAACACCACCATCACCGCCGAGTCACTAAATACAATTGAAGATATCATTATCAACAATTCGAATTGGACCTTCACCCAGATATGCGAGGACCTTGTCCTGGGTCCGAATCTCACGATCTAGGTGACCCAGGCGCCTCGCGGCCCGGCCATAGTTCGGATGTTATTTACTTGTGTGTTATTTACAATATCTGCTATATGCTTAGCCATTGTGAGCCGTGCTTGAATTATCCCTCTTAACGTCAGACCCACCGCTCGATGACATTCTTGGGACTCGGGAGTTCTAGTACATTGAGGTTTCAACCAATTTAAAGTTTCAACATTCAGATTTCGCTTGTTGAAATTGAAAGTGTATTTCGTCATGAACGCCTTGACCAAGCCGGGGCTTCTTCCCTTCGAGTACAATTTATAAGCATCGAACGGTGACAGGTGTTTTCCCAGTTCAACATCAACCACGGCGAATCCCGGCGATCAAACACCAAGTGAGTTTCGGCATTCGGACGGCCTGCCGCTATCGATTCGGGGGAACCGCTTTTACTCTCAACTTCCACGCCACGGTAACATAAGTAATGGGAAAACTACAAGGCAAACATCGGCTCGTTAGAACAATAAGTAATACCACAGTTGGCGACGAATACCATGACTGGGACAATAACGCGTGTTTGTGGCCGCAGCAGACAAGAAGGGTTGGATCAAGCGATCGTGATGGCATCTATCAATGTTCCGACTATGAAGGCTTCGTTCATGACCGGACTAAGTACTAGCTACGATACTCAGGTCATGATCAAGCAGTCAGCCTAGCAATATCTGGACCGATGAACTCTTTACGATGGGCTTGGGTCCAACAGCCGTCTCAGAATTCCAAATTGATATCAGAGAATAGTGCGGTTGAACCGTGGGAACGTAGCGGTACAGACCTCCAGGTTGGAGCAAAACAGACTTAGCGGACACAGTAGGCTCTGTAATCCTTTCGTCAAGTTCCAGTTCCTGTCAGTGGCGGCTTCTAACCTTTCGTAATTGGCGCCAAACGGGTCTCATGTCGAGGAAATGTCAACAATCTATCATAGTGCGCAGGTCAATTGGCCATATACTTGAATCATATCGCTGCGCGCCCAAAGTGAGTGCCAGCCCAAGCAATGTAATAGATGTTGCGAATTGGGTTATTCAATTGGGAGTTCGATATCGGGAGGATAAGCCTCGGCCCTCCTTCCGGGAAGTGACAGATCAACAGCGCCTCGTTCATTCCAGCCTTCAATATCTTAGATTGTGACTAGCGCCGCCTAGATTAGAATGACCGCGTGTTGATGGCGGCGCTTCCGTGGAAGTGATAAAAAGCGTCCTCCTCCGCGGCCGCGAAATCCCAGCATAGTTTCTGCCAGCAAAGTGGTGTCAGCATGCCTCCGGAAGACGAACCTATTTCGATTGCGGCGGCTGCACTCACCGAGGCTGAAGCTGACGCGGCAGCGTGCATACCCTCCCTACATTCATAACACTGGGGTACTCATCACTGCTCTCTAGACCAAACAGCAGACTCGTATTTGAACCCCAATGGCGTCCAACACCTAGAGCGCGAAACTCTACTCGGCCTCCAGCGCGTGCGCCAGGGTACACATTTATTTCTCCCGTGCCCGAGATATCTGTTTCCTCACAGCGGCTAGGGTGCGTTCTTGGGCAGACAGGGTCAGAAATCAACCACCTCTTCAACATGATCAACCTCTCCCTACCCCGTCTGCATATGCCCCTGCATCCGGGTCTCCATCTTCTAATGCAACCGGGCCCGCGTCGCCACTCCCTCCGGGGCCGGTATTTCCACCTCAACTTCAAATTCAGGAGGGTGTCGTTGCAGAACTACTCGAGAAGAATCAGGACGTGTACAACAAAGTTATCAACCATCCGTTTCCTCAGGCATTTGGCAAGGGTATTGCATCCCTCGATGGTTTCCGACACTACATGATTGTAAGTCATCGTAATTCTTCATCTATTGTGTGCTTATTCAGGGTTGTTGCACAGCAGGACTGGCTGTATCTGAAGACCTGCACCCAATTGAAATTCCTTGCACTTGGGACAGCCACCTATGGTGAAGAGGTCGAAGGATTTGATGTCCGTTACAAGGTCGAGTATTCAAACAAATTGGCGGACATTTGCGGTACTATGCTCGGGATTACCAAGAGCACCATGGAAGCCACTATGGCAAGCACGGAGCTTGACACGACTGAAAAATTCTATCGGAAGGCCCTTCAAAGCGACAAGGCCTGGCTCGGGTTTGTCTTGATCTGTTTCTGACATCTTATAATTGAAAATTCTCAATCAGATACTATGTTGTCCTGCTGCCTTGTGTACTGGTGAGACAGGCAGCCTTAAGTGTAGCCCATTGAATGTGGCTAACTGTTGGTTAGATCTATTTCAACATTGCAGAACGTTTGATGAAAGATCCGTCGACAGCCAAAAGTGAGCATCGCACACTCCATATTGTGCATTTCCAATGTCCACCAGATGTTGTTTACCACCAAGCCTGGACGGTGCTCAACCACGACGATTCATCCGTGGGAAAATACATCAGTGTGCTCGTAACTCACTATACCCGTTCTTTTAGCTCACAAAACCACCACCAGAATTTATCAACAAGAATATTGCACTCAACGGCGGCGTAAAGGAGTGGAACTGGATGTTCAGGATTGCCTGCGAGCGCGAATTGGAGATTTTCAACACAGGCCTGCACGCCCCTACCCCATTCCAAATCATACCTGATGGAATCCACTCCATGCACATTTCCACTTCGAAGAGTGTCAGGCTTGTGCTCGCTGTTCAGAACGCCACGGATGTGGGGCCACTCTTGGATGAATATTTTCCGAGCAATGCTAGATCGTGTGTTGTGGGAACGAAGCCAACGGGTGGTAGTAACGAAAAGGTAGGGTCGAGATGAACTATGGTCTTCCCTAAACTAATAAACAATGTAGTGGCACATCTTGGCGACCAAAGACGGATATACATTCAAAAACCTGGGGACAAGTCTTTATCTCGGGATATCCCCTGCACTAGCTCACAAAGAATACCGAACTTTGCAAGCTGTATCGAATCCGTACTACTGGTGGGTCAATCCCAGTTCAAACCAGCCGGACCAGGGACCTTCGCTGTACCAGTATGTTGTCTTATTAACGATGTGAGGCATGTAGCAAGGCTGACAGAACACTTGCTAGGATCTTTGACTCGGGGAACCTGCGGTATACACTACATGCTGCCATCGAAGCTCTCAATGGCATTGGTCCATTTACTCCGGTATGGTATTTAGGGATATACACAAGTATCCACTCACAAAGGCCCAATGCAGATCCTTGCCCACGAGAACTCGGAAGCCCCTTGCCAAATGTGGTCGTTCGACGACTACAGATTCAAGCCATATGAGCGCAAACAGAGAGCCCCGGACAAAGGCACCGAAAAATCGCCGAATGCTCAGGCGACCACATCGGAAATGAAGAAACTCATGGATAAGCACAGTCGTGAGATGAAGGAAATGGCAGAAGTGATTGCGGAGAAGGACAGGGCATTGAGGGTGGAGGTAGCAGAGCGGATCAAGGTGCAAGAGCAGATGAAGATATTGGGAGGGAGAGCGGAATGGGAACGCCATAAGCATCAAGAGGAGCTGCATTCACTACGCAATGCATGGCTCGCAGCGGTAGAGTCGGCAGAAGTGAGTGACCGGAAGTGGCGACACGTGCTCCGGCAGATACGGGCTCAGGTATGTGTTCCGCTCTGACATCCCACAAGTCGACTTAGCACGAGTGTTAGGTCTGCTGTTGGGAGTCCTTCAGTGGCGCATTCCGCCGTGTCGCCTTTGATCCGGCCCCTATCGAATTTGGCGTTCAAAATAACGTCTCCGCTTTCATTATCCGGTACAACATGAATGGCGCCAAAGAAACAACATGTATCTACAGTGTTCAAGACGGGGCGACATGGAGTGAGTGCTCTTCCCAGAAGTTCCAAATCGAAGTAAATGTTCCTTTGATTCAGACACACGCCTCGGGGCTGGCAAAGAATTCTGCGATTTTCGGGTACTTGTCGGGAATCCGTCACGTTTATTATGGGTCCCCTGTCATGGTCGCTTTGATCACGACGCAATGCCTTCCAACCCTGTCCTTGGTCTGGACGAAGCCGTAGACGGAGTCTCGGAAACCGAATTTATTGCGCGTTACTCCCATTCGAGCACTCTCTACGTGACCGGGATATTGGATGGTGCAGATGGTATGTGGAATACAGTTCAAAAGAATTTAGTTACTTAACAAACGGTCCCATTTTTCCAGGTATCCCATGGGGGTCATCGATTATACCGGTATGTATGGAATCGAGGACTCGTAAAGCAATACTGATTCTGCATTTCTGTCAGGACTACGAGGTGCTCTGTTACAGGGACTTGTAGTGCGTTGTCATTTTCGGATATATCTCCGTAGCGTCTACTTTTGTCTTCCGCCGTGCTTTACCTATGAGTTAATTACATTTTAAGTTTGCTTTAATTTGTGAATGTCTGCGTTGTGTCTTGGCTAATCGCGTAAGTCTCCGCCATGCTCGTGATACACCTCATGTCTCTTGAACCGTCTACAGGCATAATACGGCTCGTTCCACGCGATCTCGTGTCGCATATCGCATCTCAATGATCCAATGGCCTATGAAATGCATAAAATTACCTTCAGTGTGTCCTCGATCTGCCTCGGAGGATGAAAACAAGTGCAACTCCGGCGGAATAAGTCTTTTCCCACGGTTGCGATTCGGTTCCCACGGTTCAAGAAAGCGTATGTAACAGCCCATCCACCCAAGTTCGCAGCTTATTACAGCGGGAAACAAGGGGGTCGGCCGCCTTCGAATCCCACCATAAAATACTGTTCATTTATCTTCGCGACTCTGTACGACCAACGCCCGTCTCCCGTCCTGCTTGGGCCCGACCCGTGAACTTGATATCCTGACAGTAATCTTGATGACCTACTGATTATTTTGTTCAGGGCCACACAAAATGTGCCACGCCGTCCTCAGCCGTTCCTGTATCATTCAACTCCTGACTACTTAATCAACGTCGAGAGATCTCCACCGCCTTAACCCCGCACCCTCACCAACGCCGTCTAGGGAAGCTCAGTTCCGCGTTACGGCCACGAAGCTCACGTGTACGACTCGTGTACAGTTTGGCCATGGCATCCTCGCCGGGCCCGCGCGTTCGAGTTCTGGACCCCTCTGTACCCCTGGCACGTCCTCCTCAGAAAGGCACGACGCAATCAACATGGGCATGGACTTCGAGTAATGTGTGTTGAGTCCGAATTAGCGGGGCAGAATTACCTTGTACCACCTGCCAGTGCTCAACCCCACGACGTCGACGGGGAAGTACTGAAACTTTGATGTGCAATACACGAACCATGTCGATTCTTTATGGCCTCTTTTTTCAGGCCCGTTGACGATTGCGCGCCACCTCTCGGCGAGGACCTCTGTTGGACGGATAGTTTGTATTAGTCCTTGACGTGCCGCTCGCCCGAGAGTTTTCTGCTCTAGTTTTAGCTATAGTAGGGCGGAAGGACCGCCTCACCCATCTCACTTCTCCGATTATGATCACGCAAATTGGATGCCAGTGCGCATCCGATCGCGCACAGCCTAGGTGGGACGGGATGGCTCAGGAAAAAAAAGGTCCGAGCGGACAACGGTTCCTATTTGCCGCCGTGCCGCCAAAGACCGGGACACCTGGTCACCTCCCCCGGCCTTCAATGGCCACGCGTAATTTTCAACCATGTGCGCAGTTTTTCAAAGGCACACGATCGCCATTGCTTTTTTTTCCCCGACCTCTCCGCGCCTCCAATGCAACCTTGGAGGTATGCCGCTTCGCCTCCCAACTTTGGCGTGTTCGAGTTTCTTAACTGGCCATGGCTTCTTACCAACTACCCTCAGGCTTTTCTTGGGCGACCTAGTGCAACGAGCATGTCTCCTCAGGCCCTTGCTCTCCTTCCTCCGATTCCGACGCATTGGACTCACCTTACCTCATAGCTACACGCCATGAATATATCAATTTCGCCGTTTTACGATGGAGGAAGGATCAGGGATAAGGGATGAAAAGAGGTTTCTCTCCCGTCACGGTGTCAGAAAAAGGAGGGAGGGAGGGGGGGAGCGAGGCTGGTCTGTTCCTAAACGCAAAATGGCTGAACAAAATAATCATTGAACCGACAAGGGCTTGAGAATAAATGGTCGAATTCGGCAAACACATCTCACGTATCAAAGGGAGGCAATTGGAATCGGAATGGTGGCCCTTTTGCAAGTTCCCCAATTCCTCAACGGAGCCCGCGTAGGGCAACATCATAACTCATAACCCTGTTCTATTCATTATCATTGGTACGTAGATAGTGTCGTAGGCGCAGTCCATGTCCATTCATCCCCTACCCTACCCTAGGCCTCGTACCCGAACCACCTCCCATTACGCCCAAACCCCATTACGCCCAAATCCACGGGCCCAGCGTACCGCGCATCCAAGGGCGGGAACACCCAACTCACTTTCACTTCTTCGTCAACTCCACCGCCAACACCGCCGCCAATATAATGACGACGACGAGCGTGATGAGGAAGCAGATCCAGCGTTTTTGGCGCAGGCGGCGGGCTAAGAATTTGTTTGCATCGTCAGCATGCAAATAATCAATGTTAGAGAGAGGGGGGGAGGGGGGAGACGTACCGATCCCTACGGCGATAGTGGTTTGCTTTAACCTACAGAGTCGTATTAGTATGCCTTTTTCTATATCGGAGGAAAGAGGAAGGAGGAAAAACGGAGGAAGGAGGAATGGAAAACTCGGATGTCGGAGAGCGAAGACGGCGTACGCATGGAAACGAAAGAGAAGAAAGACAAACGAAACGCAAGACGCACCCCTCAGCCGCATTCGCCTCCACATCGATCGCCGTGTGCTCAATGTCCGCCACCGTTTCGTCTTGCTGCTCGACTAGGACGGCCATCTACGAGTGTTGTTAGTGTTGCCGTAAAACGCAAATGAAAGACAGAATTTGTGAACGAATTCGAGCACGAATTTGCGGGAAAGATTGAGGACGAATTCGCGGAACAAAATACTTCGACAAGGGAAGAAGGTAGGCATACGCACATCACTAAAAAGCACCGCCAACTCCCCCAGCGTCTGCTCCATCTTCCGCAGGTCCTGCGCGCGTGATTGCACCTCGCTGAGTGCGGAGCGGGCTTGTGCGTATTGGGGGCTTGTTGTTAACTGAAAAGCAGGATTAATTAAATGAGCGTTGCGTTAGGGTTGAGGATTTGGAAGGAAGAAGGAAGGAGGGAAGGAGGGGTTTGAAAGAAGGGATGGATGGACGAACTCACAGCCTGCATAAACACCTGCTCCCCCCCGCCCTCGATGGCTTGGTTGATTTCGTCCTGTGTCGCGTCGGGCTTTACTAACAGTATTTATTTATGATTATCAGTAAAAAAAGAAAGAAAGAAGGTGGTCCGGGCAAGGGATGAACCCACCGATGCGATACTGCCTCTCCACCCGTTGGCGCGCCTTCGTCTGGTACTCCTGCTCCACTTGCCGGTACGTCTGCAGAGCCTCCGTGAATTTCGTCCGCACGTGCGTTGCCCTATTCTGCCGTATCTCCCGCTCTTGCGGCCGCGCGGCACTCCCCACAGCGCCCTGCAACCGCGTAATGCGGTTCTTCAGCTCCGTGCTCAGCGCCATCGTTTCCTGTACCAATTTGTCTAGCTGCGTCTTGACGGAGGCGGCATCGTCTCCGAGTGCGCTGAGCGCGCGCGTGTTGAGCTCGGAGATGCGCGTGACGTTGCGCGTGAAGGATACAACGCTGTCTTGGATGGAGGTTGCCTTAGAGTTCCCGGGGGATGAATAACATAAGCTTTCACGAAGAGAACATATGCGCACCTCCGCGAGGAAAGCGGGCATGCTGTCTAGGCTGCTCCCATTCGTATTCAGCCTCCCGAGTTCAACGTTCGTCCCATTCTGATTGGTTTGCTGCCCTGCGGCGGCTTGACGATTCTGTGGTAGAAGTAGAGAGTTGACTTCAGCTGGACTCAGAACGGGGTGGATGCGTTAAATTGCTGACCCTGTACGCGGCTGCTCTGTCTGTGGGCATGGTGATGGAGGAGGGAGGAGAGGAGGGGCGACGAACCGAAACGCTGCGCAGGACGCCGTTCAAGGAGGCTGTCAAATGCTGTGCCTGATTGAGGCTGGCAATGACTCATCCGAAATTACGCGCCGTCGATCCCTGTCAATCCGCTGTTCCGCCGCGGCCCGACAGTTCTGGTTTCACACGGAGGAGAGCGGGAAGGATGTTTGAAACAGAAGGAAGGCGATTTCGCGGATGCTAGCCATGGCTGGTCGGACCTCGTCCTGCGAAGGGTAAAGCTATTTATCCTTGGTTTATCCGAAGAAGACATTTAGCATCAGATCAAACGCGGTCACGTGGCTACGTAGGCGTCTCTCTCTCTGACAGTGACTCTGCGAAAACCCGAGTCACAGAACCACATGCAGTGATATATCCTCCGTTGGAAATTTGACCGTTTTTTCCGTTGCCGTTCAACTTGATTTCGACCCAAGGATCACCTGCTTAATTTGCAGACGTGGTGAGGCCCGACGCGTGGCTAGCAGTGAGAACGGCATACCATGGTGGTCATAACCAGTCAGGATGGCGCGGCACTGTGAGTCGCGATCGCAAAGATGAAACAGCAGAACAGGGTGCGGCGTAGGGGTGGTAAATTTCAGGTCAACGTATTCTGGTAGCGACCGTGGACCCCCTCTAAGCTGCACCACGAGATATTTGGGTGGATACTCTGTTCACGAAGTAAGGAATGATGGAGGCGGGACGATTTGACGCCGGCGGACGGGTCAATTGAAATTCCACGCGGAGGTATATGACCGTGTTGACAAGTCCAACCACTGACGGTGAAAGGTCTGTGAAAATGACCTGAAATGGAGACCTAATGGAACTTGTGATCGCGAATAAAAGCCCACAGATCCTGCCAGTGAGTATGGGTGAGATGGAAAATCGTGGCGAACGGGAGCGAACGTACGTCCATACGGCGGCACTTTCCAGAAGAATAATAAGCACCGGCTGAGGGCTGTGTGAGTCGGCCGAAGATTAAGAAAGGTGTGCGTACCACAAGAGTGCCATCGCCTAATAGGTGCTCCACCGTTCGTTTTGTCCTCCAAATTTTCCAGATTATGAGCGCTGAAAGTGGATGAGTCAAACCTTACGACCCAGCTGCAATATTTCCCTTCGTCGTACCTGTGCAATAAAGATTGGTTCTAACGCGAAGTGAGATCGTTGATCCCGAGCCCTTAACAAAACAGCATGACTTACACCAGAGTCAACACCCAGCTTGCCTTCGCCTGGCCCGCGAAGGCCGGTTGAGCGGACAAATATGTGAGTGTACATCCGTTAACTGTGTGTAGAGTCAGTATGCCGTTTCCTCTGGACGAGTCTTGACTCACCCGCAAGACCCAAGCAAGTCACAACGGGAATAATGATCACAGGAAAACTTCGATTCCAGATGAGCCACAACCGGTGAATCTTTAACTCGTCATGTGCACTCAAGTTGTACACGGCCGATGGAAGGCTTACAATCGCCGCGTCTCCTATGAAAACGGCTGCGATACACAAGAGGCTTCTCGTGGTTTGAGTCACTTGCGAGTAGTCTAAGTAGAACCGACTGGTGTCAGTCGACCCCAGGAACGCATGGAAAAAGCGAACGATGGTCAGAATCCAGTGCTTTATGGGGTCGTAAGACTGAGGGATACTGTGGGAGAAAATGCGTACCGCGCCAGACGTCGCGGATATAAAGACTGTGAAGAGCACGACGGGATTCCAGAACAACAGTTTGGGGACCTCGTGCCTTGAGAAACGGAGGTACAAGGTGGTGGAGGCGGAAACAAGGAGGAGTCCGTAGAAAAGGCTTTCCAGCACCACTACGGCCATGTTTGCCGCCAGCACGAGCTTGAGGGACATCTTGAACGCCGCCGAACGGTGGGTAAACGAGAAGAGGTGGTCGCACCCATTTTATCTACTTATGGGCCGTTGCATCACCTTGGCATCACCTTCCAGCGCAAGCAATTTAAATTATTCAGGAGTTCTCCGTGGACCAAGAGCCGTCGGCATTACACCAGCGGGTATCCGAGCGTCGGGGTTTCAATATAATTAATTCCACAGGTGTTTTAATGTACACCGACGGCGAGTAGGATTTTCAGACATAAATAACTATCTCGACCCTGATTTCTCAACTCAATGGGATTCAACTTAATGCACCCGTAAACCTGTCACAATAAAGCTTGACAGGTTGCCTGGATCATGCCCTTGCGGATGATATGCTGATTTTCCCGGGCTCAACCGACCATGGGTGTGTTTTACTGTCCACTGTAGTCGCTTTTCCAGAACTTGAAGACGACGGATCAAAGACGGATCCTGAAATTTCGAGAGCAAATGGGAATGGGAAAACCGGGATCCTGAAATTCGGCAGCAAAAAATTAAAGCAAATGGGAATGGAAAAACCGGCGATCGTAAACCGAGATCAACCGAAGTGGTCTCCGCGATCGTCGATCGCCGTCCCATATGTCCCGCTGTAGTACGGGCCACTTGGCAACATTCCGCCGCTCGCCCTTGTCCCGATTTGGTGATTTGATGTCGGCAGGAATCTCGGGAGTCGGATCGGTCCAAGAGCAATGATGGTGAAGACGGCCCGAGACCGTAAAGAAAACCCTGGAAGCTTTTGCCTCAGGACGTAGTGCTGGGGGGAACGGTGTGCCCTCTCTCCACCTGAGGGCATGTCCGCATTGTTAAATTCACCTCGTTTGTTATTTTTTTCAGCCAATCTGAGTTCAAATGATTACTGTAGCACGGGGATACCCCGTGGACGCCCCTGCGCTCGCAGCGAGGCCTACTGCGTGGTGCAGCGACCAGTCTGCCTATGGCAAACAACCTCACCCTTTCTTTCGCCGTAGTGCAGACTGGTTACGAGTCTACACGCCACTTGGAACATCCATCTTCACCGCCACTACCCCAGTACCGTGGGAAGCCAATCGCAACCGTGGGAAAAGACTTATTCCGCGGGAGTTGCGCCTGTTTTCATCCTCCGAGGCAGGTCGAGGACACACTGAAGGTACCTTTATGTATTTTATGGACCAGTGGATTACGTGAGACAAGATCACCGATGAGGGATGGAACGAGCGATATATGACTTTACCCGCTCAAGACGGTGCAAGAGACATGAGTTGAATCGAATGGCGGATACTTACACGTTTAGGAAGGTTCCACGCACTCACTCACAGATCAAAATTCATAGGTAAGAACGAAGACAAAAGTAAACTGTCTCGATGTGTATCCGGAAGTGACAACCCACTACAAGTCCCTGTAACAGAGTACCTCGTAGTTCTAAAGGGAACGCGGAATCGGTATTATTTGACGGTATCTTTGATGTTATACATACCTGTATCCGCGATGACCCGATACCTGGACCGTTTCTTCCGTAAGTAGATCCTTCTGAACTAGTGTTTTACATACCATCTGTCCCATCCGTCACCCCGGTCACGTCGAGAGTGCCTGGATGGGAGTAACGCCCAATAAACCGAGTATCTGAGACTCTGTCTATATCTTTGTCCAAGCCAGGGACAGGGTTTTTGGGAAGTATGGACTTGACCTCAAAGCGGCCACGACATGGGGCCCAGAATAAACGTGACGGATCCCCAACGAGTACTTGGAAATTGCTGCGTTTACTGTCGCTAGCTGCGCTGGCCATTTAAAAGTATTTCTCGAAGCCGCTGGGATAGGCACTCACTCCACGTGTCCCCGTCTTGAACATAGTGGATATGTGTTGTTTCATCCTTGCTGCTGTACCGGATAATGAAAGTGGAGACGTTGTTTCGAAGACCAAACTCGATAGGGGCCGGATTAAAGGCCGCACGACGGAATGCGCCGCTAAAGGGCGCCCAACGGCAGACCTAACAGTTATACTGAGCCGATTTGTGGGATGTCAGAGCGGAACACATACCTGAGCCCGCATGCGCCAGAGGAGCTCTCGATACCGTTTTGCCTCCTCTTCCGCTGCGACCAATGCATTCCGTAGTGAAAGGATGTGTGCCTTCTGTTCTTGATCGGTCCGGATCATCGCCGTCCTAACTCTTTCCAGTTTCTCCAGCTCCTCTTGATGCCTCCATTGCTCCCATTCCGCTTTTCCTGCCAATACCTTCATCTGTTCTCGTGTCTTATATCGCTCCGCCACCTCCACTCTTAACGCCCGGTCCTTGGCCGCAATAACTTCTGCCATTTCCTTCATCTCATGCCTGTGCTTATCCATGAGTTTCTTCATCTCTAATGTAATCGCCTGGGCTTTCTGCGATTGTTCGGTGTCTTTGTCCGGAGTTCTCTGTTTGCGCTCATATGGCTTGAATCTGTGGTCATCGAACGACCACATTTGGCAGGGGGCTTCCGAGTTCTCGTGGGCAATAATCTGCAGTAAAAGCACCAATGCCATTGAGATCCTCGATGGCGGCGTGTAGTGTGTACCGCAGGTTCCCCGAGTCAAAAATCCTAGCAAGTGTTCTGTCAGCCTTACTACATGCCTCACATCTTTACCAAGACAACATACTGGTACAGCGAAGGTCCCTGGACCGGCTGGCTTGAGCTGGGATTGACCCACCAGTAGTACGGATTCGTTACAGCTTGCAAAGTTCGGTATTCTTTGTGAGCTAGTACGGTGGATATCCCGAGATAAAAGCCTGTCCCCAAGTTTTTGAAGGTATATCCGTCTTTGGTTGCCAAGATATGCCATTATATTGTTTATTAGTTCACGGAAGAACATAGTTCATCTCGACTCTTACCTTTTCGTTATTACCACCCGTTGGCTTCATTCCCACAACACATGATCTAGCATTGCTCGGAAGATATTCGTCCAAGAGTGGCTGCACATCTGTGATATTTTGAACGGCGAGCACAAGTCTGACACTCCTTGAAGAGGAGATGTGTATGGAGTGGATTCCATCGGGTATGATTTGGAATGGGGTAGGGGCGTGCAGGCCTGTGTTGAAAATCTCCAATTTGCACTCGCTGTAATCATGCTGATTACAACATACCAACTCCTTATATAGGTGTGCGGTTGATAAGATACATCTTATCAATTATCTACCTTTTGGTGTAATGGTTATGAACACGTCTCTAGCCTGCTTACACTCACAGGCAATCCTGAACATCCAGTTCCAGTCCTTTACACCGCCGTTGAGTGCAATATTCTTATTAATAAATTCTGGTTGATGAGCTAAGAGAACGGGTATAGTAACGTGAGGCCTACTGATATATTTTAGAAATGCGCGAAATGTAACGTGTGATGCTCTCACTTTTGGCTGTCGATGGGTCTTTCATTAAATGTTCTGCAATGTTGAAATAGATCTAAGCCACATAGATCGTTAGACACATTCAATAGGCTACACTTGAGGCCACCTGTCTCACCAATACACAAGGTAGAAGGACAACATAGTATCTGAGTGAAATTTTTCAATTGCCTTTGAAGATGTAGGAAACAGATCAAGACGAACCCGAGCCAGGCCTTGTCGCTTTGAAGGGCCTTCCAATAGAATTTTTCAGTTGTGTCAAGCTCCGTACTCGGCATAGTGGCTTCCATGGTGCTCTTGGTAATCCCGAGCATGGTACCGCAAATATCCGCCAATTTGTTTGAATACTCGACCTTGTAACGGACATCAAATCCTTTGACCTCTTCACCATAGGTGGCTGTCCCAAGTGCAAGGAATTTTAGTTGGGTGCAGGTCTTCAGATACAGCCAGTCTTGCCGTACAACAATCATGAACGAACAGATGAAGAGATTACAATGACTTACAATCATATAGTGTCGGAAACCATCGAGGGATGCAATACCCTTGTCAAATGCCCGAAGAAACGGATGGTTGATAACTTTGTCAAACACATCTTGGTTTTTCTTCAGAAGTTCTGCAACAGCACCCTCCTGAATCTGAGGTTGAGGCGGAAGTGTATGCCCAGGAGAGAGCGGTGATGCGGGCCCGGTCGCAGTAAAAGACGGAGACTCGGATCCAGGAGCATATACAGACGGGGTAGGGAGAGGTTGAAGAGGTGGTTGATTTCTGACCCTGTCTGCCCAAGAACACACCCTAGCCGCTGTGAGGAAACAGATATCTCGGGCACGGGAGAATTAAATGCGTACCCTGGCGAACGAGCCGGAGGCCGAGTAGGGTTTCGCGCTCTAGGTGTTGGACGCCATTCGGGATCAAATACGAGTCTGCTGTTTGGTCTAGGGAGCAGCGATGAGTAACCGAGTATCGTGAAGGGAGAGGGTATGTATGTACGCTTCCGCGTCAGCTTCAGCTTCCGTGAGTGCAGCCGCCGCGATCGAAATCGGTTCGTCTTCCGGCTGGTCAAATGACATGGTGACCCGAATTTGCTAGCTTCTGCGGGCAAGGAGGAAAAGGCCGCCTTTTATCATTTCCACGAAGCGCCCAAGTGATCACAGGGCCATTCTAATCTGGACGGCGCTAATCCATTCATATCGTCAAACACGAGGTGAGCGCTGAGTGGCTGAGAACAGAAATATTGACGGGTGGAATGTAAGAGACGCGTTGTCGACTTGCTTCTAACCGGTAGGCTTATCTCCCTGATACTGAACTCCCCCTGAATAACCTTTCGAGACAAAGGAAACTGAGAGCGCCACTTGATTAGCGGAATCCATTGCATTGCTGGTGGTAGCACTCACCTTGGGCGCGTACTGGTTCCTGTGCACCGTTTCGTCGACATGTATAGAGACTCAGTCGGCGCCAATTGTAAGAAGAGGTTAGAATGTCCACTAAGACTGCCAGGCCCTCGGTCACTACCGTTTAGGGCGGTCAGCCACAGAGTGAATCAACGGTGACAATCCCCGGCCAAAATGATTTTAATTTGGGATTATCTGCGAGGCTGACCAAAGGCTGGCGACATAACTATTCGGCTGCACATCCTTGAAAAGTCGCAGTGTTTCAACGTTTGGTACCTGTATTGTCAGTACAGCGCTATTGGTAACCAATACCTAGGATAAATACAGGGGACGGTAACGCTACAGGATCCCTACATCGGGACCGCGTCTGTCATGGGCCAATTATCGGAAAGCGATGGGACAGAAAAAGGACGCACAGAATTGTTATGGTAGAAGCATAGCGGCGCCGAAAACTCGGCTGAAGGTATGAGGACACTGAGAGAGTCGGTTTCCACGATCGAAGAAAGTGCTGACCTGTAAAATTGTAAAAGATAGCAGTCAGCTTTGATTGCAGGCCGGAACTGGGACGCACCGAAAGTTGGCTGATAGCAAACCAAGCATCGGACTGATGTTGGGTCAGCACTACTTTCAGATAATGTGCATAATTATAGGTACGATAGCGGGAGAAGATCTATTCCCTCACGCGAGAGCTGTTGAGAGAGATCATATCAGAGGCGCATCTTGTGGAACAACCAAGTACCCACGTATGACAGTCCTGCATACCCTCGGACAGTAAATGTTGGCCCCCCGTGATGTACGATGCAGTGCCGTCGGTTGAATACGACGATGCACACTACAGCCCGAAGCTTGCTTGAAAATGGCAGGCGCAACTTGCGCATGTCCACGATCCCACGAGCTGGCCCTGTTCTCGTCGTCAGGGTGGAAATTCTCTCTATCGTTTTCCCTTCCTCGGAATTGGTTGAAAATCCGTGCCATCATTCCTGAAATCCTGAGGTACTGCAGAATCGGCCCCACCAGACTTGTGTGCAGGAAAATTGAGCAGCGGCCCAGCCTCTAATGCGATAAACAACTGGCTCCACGCTGTTGGATTGCGCAGGTTGCAATCGGCACTCACGCTGAAATCTCGTGAAAGGTTCAAAGGAAGACCCCGTCCCGCGATCGCCGAATAAAAGCACGCAGGCACACATCTTGGAAAAAAGTCGTGAACGATATCGATGGAATTACAACGGTGAATACAAAGGATTTTCCTCAACATTCAGAACCCAAGTTCAAGAGGAACCTATCGATAAATTAGTGGGGTTTAATTCGCTAGTTGAAGGACTTACTTTGTCCAACGCCTGATTTAATCTTGGGACGTACACGTTGTTAATGAAGTTGGCGAGATGTTTGACTCCGGTGGTTGCGCAAATGCTGCCGTTGCAGGATGCGAGCTTCGTGATGGTCGGCGCGAGAAACACTATATCAGAGACATTCGCTCCTGGTGTCTCTTTTAAGGCAGCCTTCGCGCGATCCACATAGTCGAAGATCCATGCTTTCGGCGGCGGAGGGTGGCCATCAGCGTTGCGGCTGTTTCTGGTCTGGTTAAGAAGAGTTTTGGGCGCCGAACATGAATCATTAGTGCATATCATCCAGGCCCATGTTCTACTGGACAACACAAGCGCGCTGAGCGAGCCAGAAACCTCACTGCATGCGTCGTGGTAGCGCAGGAGGGTGTGATACAAGTTGGCCGGTATGTGGCGAAGCTGTGGGGTGGCGTTACGGAGGACGCATGGTAGGCTGAGTTTCAGAGAGTGCCTGGCTGCCTTCCTCGCCAAGTCCCCCCAGTGGTAGCGGCAGGCGATTGCATATACACCCACGGCGTCCGCATCGAGATAATCATGCAGATAGCGCCTCATAATCGGGCCAGCGACGCGAAACTCGTACTTCAATACCGCTAGTTCGAGAACCTCCGCCAACTGGTCTATCCCGTCGAAGGTTACTGCGGCCTCCATCCCCGGGTACCACGTTCCAAGGAGCTTCTCCAGGATGAGGCTCGACTCGGCGACGGGGATGACGGGAACCTTTGGCTCCGATTCCGGCTGTGGAATGGAAAACATATCGCGGAAGAACGGGGAAGCGAGAGCTAGAACTGCGCGATGGATAGGAAAGTCCAGGTCATCAGAAGACCGGAGGATGGCGTCGGTGCTCTCATCGAAGGGTTGAGGCATGGTGGTCGACAAGAGGTGGCAGTGCCCGGGCCGGCCAAACTGTGATGGCGTGACCTTTCCTGTCACACCCTTCCTCGCAACTTCCACAACGTTTGGATTGCGTTTGGATTTGCTCGCGTCCAGTTGCATTTTTTTTGCTCCCGATTATCTTTCAGTGTGGTAATACTGGTACTCCGCCTTCGTTCTGGATCCCTCGGCTTATCTACGTCGCAGGGCCGAGTCCCGTGAAACTCTTTCCTTGCCTTCAAGTTGAAGGCCATCCGACCGCTTATATCAAACCGCCATGACCACCATACAAGACGTTTGGGACGAAGTAATCTCCTGCCTTGTTGATTCTCAACAAGATCTCCAATCGTGCGCTCTTGTCTCGCGCTCGTGGACACCTCGTGCACAATGCCACTTCTTTCGACATGTCGTCATACCGAGTCACGACTTTCTTAATTCAGAGACCCACTGCGGGCGTTTGGGGCAACTTCTGTCCGGCTCGCCACACCTCATCCCATTTATCCGTATCCTCGACATACCATTCACCGCAGAAGTCCTGGCACAAATATGTGCTATGGGACTAAGACACCTAGAGGTGGTCACCTTCCGATTTCCCCTCAGCAATCCGGGCTCAGCGATCGAGGCGGATTCCGAGTCGAATTCAATATTCGACTACGCGCAACACCTCGTCGCAGTGCCGTCTATCCAAAAAGTGGAGTTTAGGGCGCTACGCTTGCAGCCTGGACATGATTTGACGAGGATGACTCGCATATTCTGCAACCCATCTCTGCGGCTCGAACGCCTGAGGTTCGCTGGATTCTTCCGAGGACTCCCCGAAGCTCCTGCTGCACCGATGCGACGTCCACAAATCAAAGTCCTCCATCTCGATAGCTCCGCATCGCTGGGAGAGTACTTCACCCACCCCCATTGTCCGTTCGACTTGACACAACTCGTGGAATTTGCCTTGGTGCAAGAGATGAGTCCGGCGATGGCAAGAGCCCTAGAGCTCGGCCGGTGGACTCTCAAGCGCTTAGTCTGTTCCCACGGCAAGTACATACGCTCCCGTGCAGTTCCTAACGCTGATCTTGATTTTGGCGCAGACGCTTTGGTAAACCAACACGTCGAGCTTTCTCGTTTCCCTTCCTTGACACATCTGGTCGTTGTGGGACCTCAAGTCACGCTCGCTGACATCGCGCATGCGATGTCCCAGTCCAATCTCACTCCACAGGCTCGTATCCAGAATATCGCTCTAATACTCAACGGTTCGGGTTGGCACGAAGAGGATGGGAGGATCGAAAAGCTTGATACGATGCTCTCCGAGATACCCACACTAGTACTTGTTCAAGTGAACCTTAGGTTTCAACTGGCGCAGAAGGACAGGCAACGACTTCGAGAGGCCTTCCCAAAGCTGGATGCCAGTGGGGTGCTCAAGGTTAAAGCTGCTCCTCCCTAATTCTTCACGCAGTCGTATCGGATACTCTTTCAAATTTTGTTCGCTTTCGTGCATCGTTTTCGTAGCTACAATCTTGCACGACGGCAGCAACATGGCTGGCCGAAGAATTGTCTTCATTTCTCAAAGAATAATAAATGTTGCTACTCTGGAATTTAAATCGGTTCTGGCCCAGTCCACCATGGTACTACTACTTCAATCGACAACGCCGCCTTTACTTCTTGGATGAATCTTCTTCTTGCATCAACACCTGCGGGGGTCTCCAACGTCCCAAATTCCACCCCTCCCAGACGCGGCAGAAGTCGCAACCACGGGAACATATCTTGAATGACCACGCCACTTGGAACATCCATCTTCACCGCCACTACCCCTGTAAGCGAGCGCACGACAGTGCACTCGTGTTCGTCTAATGGTAGCATATCCCCGACCGGCAAGTGGAGCTCCAACTGGATGTCCTCGATGCGTAGCCTTAGGCGTTGCAGCAAGACGTTCTGGGCAGCGATTTTTTCGAACGTCGAACGATCGAAATCGAAACCAAAGTTGGTGAGGTTGGGGGATGCTTTGAAGATATCAAGGAGGTGAATCAGGTTCTCCGGCTCTCTGGATCTGATACGAGTGAGATGTGGTAGAGCATGGGCGATGATAGCGTCAGCGCCGCGATTCGAATGATAATATTCGAACGATTTTATGTGTTTATGTCGAGCGAGAAATTGTGACATGACGATGGAGTCGATGCTGTCTGTATTCAGCGTAATGGAGGTGAGTTCCGGTAGCGTGAGGTTGGGGAGAACGATGGAAAGCTCATCGCCAGGGATGGAGAATCTGCGGCTGTCCTCAGAATATCCCAGGACAAGGGATTTGATGAATTCGGAGTTCAAGACGATTAAGGTGGATGAGACACCTGGAACCTGTAATGGAGGGGATTTCGGAGATGTATGCAGATCTTATCCCTGAAATTGGGAAGACGCCGGCGGATCCACCATCGTGAAGGCGGATGGTGGTCTGCAAGGGCCTGGGGAAGCGAATAGTAGCGAGAACGCGGCTTCGAAGACTGGTGCCGGTAAAATGGAACTTGTGAATCTTCCAGCTGCGTATGTCCGGAGGGCGGCAGGTGAACATGTCGTTCCACCTGACAAAAACTGTAGGACCCTTGAATCGCTCCGCCATGGATGCCATGATCTCGCGGAAAGCATTCACGCATTGACGACGACTTTTCCCGATCGGCGGCGGGAGACGTCGCCATAGAATTTAAGTTCCAACCTTCGGATAGAAGACGATCTAGAAACTATATTCCGCAAGCATAGCATGTCTTCACGCCAGCACAACCCGAAGTTGCAGGAGACGCACTCGAGCGCCGGGATGCAGAATGCCCATTGTAAGGCCGCGAGGAGATCCGAGTGATGGTGATGTTCCCAGATGCGAAGGACTGTGGTGAAACACGCCTATATGTTAGGTATTTGAACATGCAGAGCTGGTTGAATGCTCGGCAGGTGGCAGAAAGCGTCCGAACAGTATCTCTGCCAGTGAGAAGTCCAAGTTGGTGGAAAATGCACTCCCATAATTCAATGGGAAGCAAGGCTTCCGGCGGAACCCCACTACTGCGCTTATGTTGCGGCAAAGAACGTCGACGGAGGAACTGGAGAGACATGAAGGTTTGCGACAAGTTTGACGTGGCCAGTCAATGTTGCACGGCTACCCGGCCCGATCACAGCTGTCGGCCCGCCGAGATCCTTTGTCCCGCCGCTCACTGAATCCGGGTCTCCGCCGGCGTAAGGTTTTTCCTTCATTTAGCCGGCAAACTACAAGTACTTTCTGACCAAGAGCCGGAACACCGCCGCTTCTTGAGCTTATAGTAACTTATAAAGCGGCATAAGGTGCGCGCTCATGCGCACTGCGATTCGACTCACTCTAGCAACAACCTTCTTCATCCTCAGTGTCCTCTCCGCTTTCTACCTCTCGCAATCCACTCACCGGCACTATATCGCTTCCCGCTTCTCTGGACTCTCTGATCGCCTCCTAATCATCCGCAAATTCACGTCCCCAATGTATCCGACGGAAAGCGAAATCGCAGACGTCAAGGTGTTCCAGACCAACTGGAGAGCAAATCTTGACAGCCTGCCTGTCACGCCCGACAAAATTCCCTCGTTTTTCTTCGGTCATGGATCACCTCTCCTGACCTCGACCAATAGCGGCCGCTTCGGCGGGGATGTTACCAAGTATGTATCGCGACGGGATCTTCATGAATTAACGTGCAGGGTATTTATCATTCCACAGATGGGCCGGCGCCAATGGTCCTTTGGCCACGTTCCTCAAGGTAAACAACACACTTGAGATACTCTTCTATGATTTAACTGTGCCACAGGACTTTGGCCCTGCACTCTTGGAAAAGTATCAACCGAAAGGCATCGTCGTTTTCAGTGCACACTGGGAGACAAACAACGAGCGTTTAGGTATGTCTCCATTCACGAGAGTCCTGATCACACTAACGCGGTCCACAGTAACTGATTATGGAGACGAGAACCCGCTGCTAATGGACTACTACGTTCGGAGACCAATTTGAATTGCTCAACACTGAACTGAACTTTCTATGCGCAGGGATTCCAACCCGAACTGTATCAATTGAAGTTCAAATCCAGAGGCGACTCTGCGCTCTCGAGACGTGTCGTTGATCTGTACAAAGAGGTTTGTATCGTTCGACACAACGTTGGATCCTTCTCAAAGTTTATATGCTCACGTCACGCGCAGGCCGGTCAAAGCGCGCGACTAAGCCCCAAGGTCGAGAACCGTGGGTCCGACGGACGTGGTTTTGAAGGTGTGTTGTCTCTCGTCCCCGTCTCACCCAATCCCGTCAACGAGAATGTCGCTGATGTATTCGAAGGCCCAGGCTTGGATCATGGCGTCTTCATCCCTTTCCGCCTCATGTTCGGCGACGAGTTTGTCGAGATTCCCATCGTGCAGGTGTCTATCGACTCGAGTTTGAGCCCCGAGACCAATTGGGTGCTGGGGAGGGCAGTGGCGAAGTTGCGGTGGGTCTTCTCAGGCCGGGCACTCGCAATTGTTTACCCGATGGAATTTGTATAGGGAAGAAGGAATTCTAGTCCTCTCAGGCGGTCTCACCGTCCACAATCTCCGTGATGTGGCTTCCTTCGCGCCTTCATCCGCTCGGCCTGCGCACAAGGCGTTCGATAAGGCGGTGCTCGCTGCTGTGGCGATTACTGACGTGCGTGGTTTCATTCCTGCATTTTTCCATTGATGTTTATTCCTCGATCCTCACCGCAATAGGCCACCGAACGCAAGACTGCTATGGTTAACTTAACCAAACACGCCGGATTTCGTGCGTCTCACCCACGGGAGGTGTGTTTGCTCTCGGTTGTATGGTCTTCGACGTTTTACATTTTTCCAGGACCATTTCATCCCATTGTATGTCGCCGCCGGGGCGGGCGAGGGCGGAAACGCGAAAGTCATCGCGGACATATATGGGGGTGAGACGGTTGCGTTTGGGCTTTGATTCGAGGCCTGAAGTGCTGCGGGATGCCCACCACGCCTTTCTGTCCTCATTTTCATACTTAGTCGAACGATCCGGTCGATACTTATTGAAATTCATCACTTTCATGTCTCTATGGTCGGCGCGCTTGAAAACGGCACAATCAGTTCCATCCGGAAAAATTCAAACCTCTATACAACTCCGATCCTCAGAGACTTCTTGCTTACTCTCCCTGAGATAGTTGCTGGGAACAGCACTGGACCCAGCCAGGGCGGAGGGAAAGTGTGCATATTGAGAGACAAATGTGATCATAGCAAACAAGCAGGTACATATCATTTACATGTAAGTAGTTAGTAAGTACTCAAGATATCGAGACCTTTGATCCGCCATAGGCTCGGTGAACTTACGGTGAACTTGATCTCGAGCAGCTTGTTCAATTCCAAGTCTAAGGCATATCCGTTTCTAGTGATCTTCCTCAACTCTGCGCGGTGAGTGTAACAGGGGTTATGCTCCGTAATGCATACTGCCACAGTGTTGTTGTCTGCCTTGGCGTCCTTGTCGCGGATGCAATATGTGGCGAGGATTGCCCGAGATCTTTCATGCCAGTAGTCGTAAAATTCTGCCTATCCGCGGGGAAATCTGTGTGAATCTCAATTCACGGAAATAGCTAGAAGCGACTGACCCATTTGACGAAAGTGTCCGGCGTGAGGGTTTTGACGGCTTGAGCAACCGGGAGGCCCATACTCAGCCTCGCTGCATCAGCCTTTTCACAGATTTCTTGGCACTGGAATGCCCTTGAATGTGCTTTTCCGCCTGAACCCAATATTTTTGGCAAAAAAAGTTGCTCCAATTTGCGTGAAAACAACGGTACACTTTACAGAAAAAAACTTTTTTTTACTTGAGCGGGATTCGAACCTGGCTTGAGCTTGATTGCTTGTAGCTTGTGCACTTGATTACCCAATTCAAGCAAGATCAAGGACATTCAAGTGAGTTCAAGAAATCTGTAGAAAGTCTGATGTGCTTCGTCGGCGAGCTCATCGTGGTTGTGCCGAGCGGCATAGTTCAGTACCTCCAGGGGATGCTTCACCACAGAGTCGCTACCAAGGTATTCGTTATCGATATCACGGAGATTCCGTCGCGGTCGCACCTCATCCTCAATTTCGTGGCTGGCGTCGCAGAATAGACGACGTACTTTTCTGCCGCCTCGGCTAGTCCTGCACACACCTCAAACTGCACATCCTTGAGAACGGGTTGCGGCTGTCGATACATGTACTGGAACAGCAAATCAAGAACATCCGCGCTCTCCGACAGTTGCATGATGTCCCCGGCGCCGCTGTCCGCGTCGCGCGGGGTGGTGTCCGCCGCGTTGGCAAAAATATCGGAGTGAAATTCAAGATTCTTGCGATGGAGCTTGAAAAGCACGCCGTCCGATGAGGCGATGGTGATATCCGCATCGGCGGCGCTAACTGTGAAGGATCAATGTCCACCGCAAGGGGACGTCGGGATTAAAATTTCGGATGGGGGGAGGGGGGGGGGGGGGGTCTGGCCAAGGCCGAAAAAAACTTTGTACTATAACTTTTGGGAGGATGTAAAAATGTTAATAGAGGCGTGTGAGAGGCCCTAGGGAGGGAGAAATCTCTAATTTTGCTTCCCACTCACCTCAGAAGGTGTTGAAATGATAATTTCAACCAAAAGTGCTTGATTGGCGGTGCCGCCAAGGTGCCGGAGCAGGTTCAAAAAATTTCTGCAGGTCTAATCAAAGTCTTGTAGCACTTTAGATAGGTTTAGGAAGGATAAAATGTACCTCAGGTGTCAAAACCAAGTGGCGGTGGTTGTCCGAGGGAAGTTCAGTAGGTGACGGAAGGTCCGGAGGGAGCGGCCCGGCGCCAGGGGTGGGAGACTCCTTCCCGATATGGTAGGGGGGGGGGGGGGGGGGGGGGAGTCCAGCCGAGGCTGAAAAAAACTTTTCGACCCCCCTTCCGATTTTCGAATCCCGACGTCCCCTTGGTCCACCGAACTCAGAAGTAGTTCCAGCCCTCGTACATCTCTGCGATATTTCGGATGCCGCCATCCTCTCTGTCGGATACTAAGGAAGTGAAGGTCGGAGGCACGTTGCTTGAGCGCTTCTCTGACTTCGCACGGGTCAGGTGCAGGCAGTTCAACAATAATTCGATAAAGTCGTTATCATGCTCATCTAGTTTGAGTTGAAGACGAATTTTAATCTAACCACGGGAAAAATGTCCGATACAAGCCATCGCCAGGGTATGAGGGTTGCTTGATATGCGGAGGTTTTTCGAACCCGAACCCAACGGCGCTCGTAATCAGAACCGTGGGATCTTGTTATTTGGCGCTGTTGGTCATCAACTTCCTCTTTTTTCGCCACTCGAGTCTCAGTGCACTCATGGCGGATTCTGGCGAGAAATCTCGGGGTACGGCCTTCCTCTCCTCTCCTCTGCTCTCTTTCGCGAAAAACCCGCGGATACAGGAGCTTCTGACCTCGCGTTCCTCCCCCACCGACCTCGAGGCTATCCAAATCCAATCCTTCATTTCTGCTGCGCCGACAGAAATTAACAGATACGACGAGGAGATAGGCAGACTAAAATCTGCCCTTGATCAAGCTACTGGCGAGCGCTCGGTCATCCTCAGCTCGTACGACGTGTGCCGACATGTCGTATCTCCCGTCCACAAGCTGTCTTCGGAGATACTGGCGAAAATATTCCATCTATCCGCTCCGTTCGAAGAACACCTTGCAGAAATGCAGCGACTCGCCCGTTACCCGCTCCTACAGCTGTCCAAAGTTTGTTCCCTCTGGCACTCGGTCGCCCTGCACACGCCAGCATTGTGGTCCACGATCCCAGTGGATCAGTTCAACTGGCCCAACTCCGATCCGGGACTCGAAAAGTTGATTGGTCTCTTGAAGACCGCTGTTGAGCGTGGGGGCGGCTCGGCCCTTACACTTGATGTTCGGTTGCGCAACCGGCCCTCCGATCAGGCTCTAGACATTATCATCGGCTGCTCTGAGCGATGGTATAGGGTCGATTTTGACGGCTACTTGCAGCCATTGATGGACACTCTGGCCAGCATCCAGCACGGGTTTCCTCGCCTGCAGAGTTTGACCTTCTCGGGGCGTTATAGTCCTGGTCAGCTCACCGCCTTCGAGACGGCGCCACAGTTGAAGGAATTTTCGTGTGCCGGCCCGGTCGGAAGTATCTGCAAGCTGCCCCTGAAGCAGCTTCAGGTTGTCGTGTCGCGGGCTAACACGATCTCAACGATGGCCGACACGATGTCAATTATGCCCCACCTGCCAAAGACCTCGCGCTTCCAGATCCAGTGCAACATACAACATGTATCGCCATTCTTACCGCTCACTTATACTCTTCCCCCAATTTCTGCCAACATCGCCACACTCTTCATCCAGCTCATTCCTGGATTGTCCCCCGACCTCAACCATCAAGTTCTGGATACGATATTGGGGTGTCTTACCTTGCCCTTCGTCCATGGACTGCAATTTACATCCGGTCGGTATCCACACCGACGCCTAGCGTGGCCACACGCCACATTCCTCGGCCTCTCGAGCCGTTCGTCGTTTAAAGGGCATCTTAGATGCTTGGATATCGGGGATGTCGTGATCGCCAGGGACGAGCTCATCTAATGCCTTTTCGAACTGCCGAACTTGGTTGAGTTAACCTTTGGGGACCATCCGTTGATCGATACCGATTCGATTTACGAGGGTGGCCATCGTATTTTCGTCTTCGGCGGCGGCGGCGGCGCTGGAACCCTGAGCGAAAATCAAGACGAGGTTCTGATCATTACAGACTCTTTTCTCCAGCGCCTTGCGTGGATGTCGGATGCGTCGTGCCTAGTTCCAACCCTTACCTCCCTCCGCATGCACTCCCTTTTGCAATTCCACGACTCGGTCCTTCTGGAGATGATACTCTCCAGGATTGGGCGGGCGGCCGACGGGCCCTTCAGCTGCCAGATCCGCAGCATGCCGGACCATCATCGTAAGCTGGATAGCGCGATGCGCAAGCGCCTGAGGGAGTCCGAAAAACAAGGGGAACTTTACTTCTCATTCGGTAAGGTCGAGTATACTCTATAAGGTTCGTTCCGAATTCTCATGTTGTATGGCGCGCTCATCCAACTCCCGCTTGCAGAATCGCATTCTGAAGTTCTGTTTCTTGAAACGTGCTGTCGTTAAACCAACCACAATATCTAGTGTCGGATCAGTTGTCTGTCGGGGTTCAAAATCAATTTGTGTGCTATCCCGATTCCCAGCAAGGGCGTGGATGCTGTGCATTCGTCTCAGGGCACCTCAGAGCGAGGTAGTGACATGCTGTAGAGTTAAATTCGAAACGTTTCGACGAGCGGCGGAAGTATTCATCGTGTAGGACATCGCAAGTAAATTAAGAGAACTGAGCGTCTCTAGCCAAATCTTGGTAGAGCACTATCTGCTAGATAGGCAGGTGACTACCAAGTTAGGTAAAACTTGATTGTACATTCGGAAATACACGATAAACAGGTAGCCGACTGCCAAGTTATATAAGATTGTACATTTGGATACACGAAGAGAGCGAATTGTCCTAGCGACTGGCGCCCCATTGGCCTGAATCAAAAACTCTGTCCTTTCTCCAGATCTGTCGAGGTGTCGCGGCTGCTCTGATTAGGAAAAATACTTAGAATTTGCAACGAGATATTCGTGACATGGCCTCACCGTCTGCAAATTGACACCCAGCCCTACCCGGACTATTATCAAAGTCGGTGCGATGCCCTTTAAAAATTGATAAGGGTTCGAATTTCGAACTAAGAGCACGGAAAATCTCCCTACCATGACTTGAGTAAGCATCTGGAAGATGGGGCCCTGGGCAATTTCGGCACCAGGAATCGCTCCGAGTATCAGATATGCCAACACCGTCGCTGAATATAACACGCCGGATTCAACTCTAAGTATCCGAGGCGAATCAGAAAATGCATCGCGGCCCAAGCAAGAAACGTACGTGATGCCAATGGCGGATAGATATCGACGTTTGACATCCGCCTTGAGATATACGTGAGCTTTCCGGTACAACCACCAGATGCGTCCAGCTACATTGGATCAATATTGAGCAATGAACTGTTCAAGTTCAAAAAAGAGCACTTACCCGTGAGCGCGGTGACAAGAACATTGGTAGCGAAGGAAAGTGCAAAGAAGGGGCTAGAAGGAAGCCTCAAGTCCACTCCAAAGACTAAGATAAACGATCAGCAAGGGTGCTATTTGAATTGAATACCACTGACCGCTGGTAAGAACGAGTAAAATTATCGGCAGGATTACGACATAGATATTCTGCTCCCATATTGAATAACAGCGGTAAATCTGAGACGATCCTATTCAGTTGTCAGTTTAGTTAGCAAGCGGACTTACGACCAGGCCGTCGGCGACAATACTGTGTGCGCGTTAATGAAACATTAACCATCAGAACTCGCGGATGCCTACTTGTTGACCCCGTATATGATATTTCCAGCAGCTTCGAGGTGGTCGAAGGGAATATTCAAATTATCGATCTCCCCAGAGCCGAGTATGAGGTTCATGACCGCCAGGACGGTTGAAAGGGTGAAGAGAACAATGGCGGTGACTAGAAGCACGATGTTTCCCAGATTGTGTGGCCGGCGAAGAAGAATATAAATGCAAATGCAAAAGAGGGCTAGATAAATGCCTAGAGGAGGATTAACACAGGGCCATTGAGTTGGAGTGCTAATACCGTAGAAGAAGGTCCCAATCTAGGGGATTGGCATTAGGGACGATAACAGGGCAGCTGGCTGGATGCTCACCCAGAGATCGCTCATGTCAAACCAGAAGGGCGTCTAAAAATGGGTTAGGCATGCAGGCGCGGGCGAAGACAAGGCGCATACCATGGTGAAAGGAAAACAAAAGGCGGATATCTAACCCGAAGGGAAAAAAGTGCAGCAAGCAAGGCCTACATGCTCGATGCTGAGTTGCTGGATTTATAGGGACCTTCCGAAGAACGAGACGCCCAGTAACGAGGACAGAAGCGAACCGTTCCGGGTGTCGAGGTTTCCATTGCAACGACATCAAGTGCGGCACGATGAGAAGTTCGAAAATGGCGCGGATGATATGGGTTTACGGGATGAATTCTCAGGGCCGTGAATGTTGGACAGCCGAGATAGCCTAAACGCTGATCCTTCAGCAGCCTGGGTGCTTAACACTCGCAAGTGCTATTGTTGGGTACCCGATGGCGTCAAGAGCGCATTGAGCAGGCCATCCGGGTAACTAGCGTTAGAGCGACCGATTCATTCCCGAGAAGACGTAGACGTATCAAGCATAGCATCGAAACGAACTCCATGTCGAAATGGAAGGTTCAACCAAATGTCGGATCAATTCGGCAATCCGGACTCGGAGGTTTCCGACCTGTGGAGCGGTGATGTCAGTTATTTGTGTCAAAAATACAAACTTGAACTCAACTCTCATGGTGGCTACCACTCGAAAACGCGCTGAGCAGGAGGAAGCAGCGGAGTTGCCTGATAATTTGACCAAGCGCCCGGCCCCAGGAGACTCCAGCTTGAAGCCAACGAGCCCAGCTCCAGAGGAAGAACTCGAAGGCGAGGAGGACTCTGAACCGCCCACTAAGAAAGTCAAGATAGAGACTCCAGAAGAAGAGGGTGAGAGAAAAGAAGAGGAAAACGCACGCCAGCCAGGTGAAATTTGAATTTGTGCTGCTCTGAGTTTGTTAACCCCCGTTGAACCGCGTTTACAGGGACAATCGAACGCGGCCACATATACTTTTTCTTCCGCCCGCGAGTCGAGACCGATGAACCGTCGGACCTCGACGATGTGAAGAACCTTCATATGCTCCTCGTTCCGGAACCCCCGAAATTTAGCGTCGCTGATGACGCGCCTACATCGACTGACGACTCGGAGAAGGATATGGAAATGCTGGCGCAGGGCGCAGACGCCGTTCCCGCTGCAGCGGAATTAGATGAATCACGAAAACATTACCGGCTGATCACCTTGGGCAAGAAGACACTCCCGAACGCCGACTCGCGTCGCGGTGGACGGAAAGAAACCTTCTGGGCGACAGTGACGGCTGTAGGGGATGATCTCGACGTGTTGGAGGAGGGTATGGGTGAGAAGACATACGAGACCAAGACGCGGGGTAAGCGGTGGTATCTGCATCGATTTCGTTGACCATGTTGTTAATTGAAACCTAGGCACACGCCACGACCCTCCGGCGCGGCTTGCCGCACGCGGATGTTACGCACTGGTGAATAACGAAGCGCCGAAAGTCTCCCAGGAAACCACATACTTCGGATATAGCCTCTCCCACCCGGCCCCGTCCGCGTTCGGGCCCGTGCAAACCGCGCTCGGCATCACCCGCGCCGCAGCTTTTGTCCTTCAGGCGAAGAACCCGCAAGCGTCAGGTGGCCTGACCAACAAGGACGTCCATTATCCCGAGACGATCATGGATAATGTGTTTGGGAAAGGGACGAGAGGAAGGGACCCCACCGGGTTACGCTTTGCGCCGTGTTCCAAGCCACAGATGCTCGACTACGTCGGCGTTGAATTGCTCCTTATTGCCGTTCGCGGGGGTGAGTCGGGGCTTGAGGAGAGTCTGGGAGAAGGGAGGGGAGAGGGTGAGCACTGAATTTATCCGCTCGCTTTTGCACGATTTTTAACTACGTCCGACAGCGCTGACCGAGGCGGGGGAATTGGACGAGGTTTTGAGCGTGCAGGAGATTTTCAGAGAGTTATGGGGCGAGCAAGGGGAAATACCTGAGGCGTTGTCTGGGGAATGGATTTGAGGGTATCGCAGCGCAGCTGCCGGTTCTTGAGCGTTTAGTGTAATTTTTCAATCTCTGTTGAAGTCATTATCCTATAGCAGAAAGGCATCGAAATAATACGTTCAATACTGTCCATCTTAATAATACGACGCCGTCGAGGTAACAAACAAGACAGAATTGGTAACCGTTGTACGGACGAGATGGTCAACACCCGACGTCAGAAAATATTAACCACATTTCCTGGCTGTTTCTTCTAGGTTCCAAAATCGAGTTCAAGCGAAATCTGGTCATGGATTCAGTCAAGCTCCGTTCGCAGTAGAATAAGCGGAACACTCACTGCGTCCACAGCTTGGTTTAATTTGGGGAGGTATTCATCTAGGACGAAGTTGGCGAAATCTTCGAGACCCGAGGTCGAGCAAGTACTGTGGCAGCTCAATTTGAGCCTCGTAAACGTCGGAGCAAAGAAAACCGGGTCAGAAACGCTCGCCCCCGGCGCCTCTTTCAGGGTAGCATGAGCCCGTTGCATATAATCGAGAATCCAGTTTCTCGGCAGGCGAACACCGGCGGGCCATTCGGAAAGGAAGGGGTGCTGGAATCCTTGTGCGCACCCTGCACATCTCATCCACGCCCACTGCATATTAGTGCAGAGCAACGCAGTCCCGAAAGAGCCAGCAACCTCGCTACATTTGATGTGGTAGACCAGCAGTGCCTGATACAACTCAGCCGAGATGCAGCGAAGGTGCGGGGAGGTTGAGCGCAGTATCGAGGGAAGGGGAAGTTTCAGCAATTGTCGAGCTGCCATCTGGGCTGAGTCTGCCCACCGGTAGCGGCATGCGATTGCGTATACGGCGACGGGGTCCGAGGTCAGATAATTCTCCAGGTGTCGTTGCAGATTAGGGGCGATGAACTTGATGTCGTATTTCGACACCGCGAGTTCGAGGACTTCAACTAGCTGCTCCAGTCCGTCGATGACTACCGCGGGCTCCACGCCGGGATACCATATGCCCAACAGTCTTTCGAGGACACTGCTCGACTCCGCGACGGGTATGACGGGAACCTTTGGTTCCGATTCTGGTTGTGGAAGAGAAAACAAGTCGCTGAAGAATGGGGAAGCTGGCCTCGGGATATTTATAGCAACAGACGACCCAAGGAACAAGAGCATAAGAGTGCCGGAAACGCTCGAGCAGACGGTTGCAAATGCAGAAATGCTAGCAGCCCTGGTAGCAGTACGACTACTACCCAGGAATACTCCAGTTTTAGTGGTGAGCGGCCGAGACCTGATAATAAAGAACTTGAAAAGTGCGCCAACATGGGAAGACAGAGGCTGGGTCGAGACCAGGAACAAAGATGTTCTGATAGCGCTTATGTCCGAACTGCGAGCAAGGACGGCCAAGACGTCGTTCTGTGAGAGCAAGGGAGGCCAGTATGCACTGGGATGCGCCCAAGCGCAAGCCCTAGCGAGCGAAGCCGCACAACGTAATAATGCCGATGCGATCAACGTAACGGCCCGCCCAGAGACCGTTCTCAGGGGCGCGAAACTTTCTAAGCTCACACAATCCACTGCCTACAAGCTTATTAAATCTTTAAGGGAAAAAGTGTCTCGTAAGGCTACCGACGAGGTGGTAAAGTTGGTACAGTCCACCGTAAAGCAGCTGTACCTCTACATGCCAACCACTACAATGGTCTGGAAGTCGACACGACACAAAGATATCACACGGCAGATAAGGAGCTTCCTTTGGCGATGCCTACACAGCTCACTGAGAATTGGGAAATATTGGAAGCACATACCTGAATGCGAGGACCGAGAACTCTGTCTAACGTGCGGGGTAACCGAGGATCTCGATCACATCATGGTTCAATGCAACCGCCCGGGCCAAGCCGAGGTCTGGAAGCTGGCGGAAAAATTATGGCTGAAAAAAGGTCACACATGGCCTGCCCCCACAGTGGGGGCAATCCTGGGATGTCGTCTGGCGACCTTTAAGGTTGACGGGCGCAAGTCGCAGGCAGATGCCCGACTCTACACAATCCTTATGACCGAATCGGCACACCTCATCTGGAAACTCCGATGTGAGTTCGTCGTCGGGAGAGAAGGGAAAGATCCCGCATCAGAGCGAGAGATTCACAACAGATGGGTCCATGTAATAAATGAACGGCTTGAGATCGACCGAAGTCTCACCGACCAACTTAGGTACGGTAAGCAATATTCTATTGCACCTTCCCTGGTACGAGATACCTGGAAGGGCATCCTCGAAGACGAAGCAAATCTGCCAGACAACTGGCTCCGAGGACCTGAGGTTTTAGTGGGTATCGCTCCTGTTAGGTCACAACGATCACCGCCCCCACCCGCTGTTGACGGGGTCGGATAGGTTAAGGCGCGAGTCCCACACACGGCGTTTGCCTGTGCGTAAAGCATTTCCTCAGGGGTGGAAACACTCAACCCTCCTGGAGGTCCTTTGGTCCTCCACACTTACGTCGCGGTCCTGAGATTAACCTTGTTAATTGTCTGGATCGACACCGTACCACCAAAAAAAAAAAAAGAATGGGGAAGCTAGGGCTAGGGTTAAGCGACTGACGTGGAAGTCGACGCCATCGGAGGACTGGAGGATGGTGTCGGCGCGGCTGCTATCGTCAAAGGGAGGTCGAGGCATGGTGGTGAAAGGAGAACTTGAAGGGTGGAGTTCATCAGCAAACCCTGATTTTTTCGGCACTACAGGACACTACAGAGTGCTACATAGTGCTACATAGTGGCCTGTAGTGACCTGTAGTGCTGTAGTGAAGGTCCATGTCTCTGGAGTGCTACAGAGTACTACATAGCACCCATAGAGGAATCAGGGTTTGCTGATGTTGATCGAAGGTTTTACTGTGATCGAGACAAACATGGTGTCTCGCAGCCAGATGCAAGCCAGATGCTGCGCGCTACGTTGTTTGTGGTACAGGTAGAAGACCGTGTCGTTAGAGGCTTTAAGCGTGGGTGCTCGGCATGGCGTTAAGAGACGAGTTTGCCGGTTAATCAAGGAGTTGCCGCCGCCCCGGGCCGGACGTTTGCTGGCGAACTCTCACTGTGCGGCCATTCCTCCACAACGTCGAACGACTGGCTGGCGTCTCGTCTCTCTTGGAGTGTGGCACTTCTCTTCGCTTTGGAATGCTCAGCTTATCTATGTTCAGGGCTTGCTCAGGGCCACCGCTTTCTCGTTCACTGTCACTGAGCCGCTCGGTCGCGAAACTCTTTCCCTTTACGAAGCTCTCCAACAGTTTATCTCCAACCACCATGACCACCATACAAGACATCTGGGACCAAATAATCTCCTGCCTTGATGATTCTCAGCAAGATCTCCGATCCTGCGCTCTTGTGTCGCGTCCGTGGACAGCTCGTGCCCAATTCCACCTCTTTCGACGTGTCGTCATACCGGGTCCAAACTTTTTCAATCCGGAGGCCAATGCCCCTAATCCCTGTGGGCGTTTAGGCCAAATTCTGTCCGGCTCGCCACACCTCATCCCGTTCATCCGTATCCTCGATGTACCATTCACTACAGAAGTCTTGGCCCAAATTTGTGCCATGGGACTAATACACCTTGAGGTAATCTGCTTCGAGCTTGGCTTTAGTCATACCACGACTATCGAAGCAGATTCCGTGCCGAACCCAATATTTGGCTGTGCGCAGCAGCTCATCGCATTGCCTTCGATCGAAAAAGTGGAGTTTAGGGCGGGACGTGGGCAGCCTGGATACAATTTGACGAGGATGACTCGCATATTCTATGAATCGTCTCTGCGGCTCGAACGCCTCAGGTTTTCTGGATTCTACTGCGGAACTCCTGAACCTCCTGCCGCACCGACACGTCCACGAATCAAAGTCCTCCAGCTCGACAGCTCCACGCTGGGGGACTATTTTCTTCACCCCCACTGTCCCTTCGATTTGACACAACTCGTGGACTTTACCTTAGTCCATGAGATGAGCCCGGCGATGGCAAGCGTCCTAGAGCTCGGCCGGTTGACTCTCAAGCGCTTAGGCTGTTTACCAGGCAAGTACGCTCCCCATGCGGTTTCAGCCTTTGATTTTGATTTTGGCGCAGACGCTCTCGTTAACCGACACGTCGACCTTTCTCGTTTCCCTTCCTTAGCAAATTTAATCGTCGTCGGACCTCAAGTCAAGCTCGCTGCCATCGCCCATGCGATATCCCGGTCCAATATCACTCCACACGCCTGTATCGAGAGCATTATTCTCATACTCTTCTTCGACGGTGCGAATTGGTACGACGAGGACGGGAGGATTGGAAAGCTCGATGCGCGGCTGTCCGAGGTACGGGCACTCACAAAAGTGGATATTACCTTCCAGCCGCGGAACGTGGGCGACCCACAACGACTTCGATTGGCCTTCCCAAAGCTAGACGCGAAGGGCATTCTCAAGGTCACTGGTGGCTCATGACTCTTCACGACTATTCTTGCAAATTACGTTTTTCACTTTTGTACACTGTTCTTAACTACATCCTCAATCCTGCGTGACGGCAACCTGACTCGCCACAAATGAGCACCTTTGGCTCTCCGCCGCCGGCTCAACCTCGATGAAACTACCGCTCTTCGTCGTGATATTTTGTGGCTGCTGCTGCAGGACGATCCGCGACTTGACACCGGTGTACTGCGTCCACACCGGCGCCCTCGCCAATTTGTAGGTGTTCGGATCCCCTGCGCGGACGAACGACAGCCAGTAGGCAATAAGTTCCTCGGCGAACGACTTTTCGATGGCATTCATCGGGGTGAAGACAGTAGACCCGTTGGTACTGCGGACGAACTGCATAAATAATAGTCGAAGGGTAGGTATCGAGTCCAACGTACCCGGTCTCACTCCCTTGGAACATCATAAAGTTCTCCGCTGAATGGCCCGTGAGAGAAGGGTCACCGTTGGGGTCGGGCTGGTTGTATCGGTAGGTCCACGCTCTGTTGCGCTTGGCACCTGCGGTGGCCATGATATTGCGCTGCAACGATATTGAGGTGAAGGAAGCGGAAACTGAACGTGAATACATACCCCGCATTGGACACTGGGCTCGCCCGTGGCGAGTTGAACCTGCAGCTCCGTCGAGTCGGCGAACTCACTGAGGGGATATTCCTGTGAATCTCGTTAGTCTATAAATCGTCGCCGTGGGACCAAACTTACCGCCACGAAGGCGTTGGCAGTTTCGTTCGACATCGAGGGGAAGTAACTTTCGAGGGCCGCCTCTATAGTCGCACCACCCGCGAGCGTCTCATTGCTCGTGGAACTAAGTCACCAACATTTTAGTTCGTTAACAATGCAATGTGTGTGACAACAATTTACCCAGCGATAATAGGGACTTTCGCAAACTTGCCGTTCGCAAGCAGTCTCGTTGGGAAGTCAGAGAAAATCTTCCCGTCCACCACGGGTTGGAAAAGTTTATATGTCGTGCTGTGGGCAATTAGTAGAGCCCGATTGGCGGCACAAGTTCAAATGCTCACATATCAGCTTGGAATTGGACAAAGTCCTGAGCACGCGCAATGGCACTGACACTCGCGGAACGCAGGCAAGCGAGCTGAGCAGTGACAGACCCCGATCCGCATCCGGCCTGAGCGGCGAATAATTGGAATTGAGGCTATAAAGATGTCAGAACTCTGGGAACGAATCGTCTAGAAGCGGAGTGCTTACCACTCGTTGCTCGGGAGTAGCCAGCGGGGTCCGGTATACACTTTGAGCAATAGCGCCGCGGAATAAAGGCTCGGCGTTGGCTACCAAGTGCAACTGGTCGGAAGACATCGCTTGAGTTCTGCACGGCAAACAAAGCCAGGAACAACCTACTTCGACCGAGGAGCCTCCAGCTGACTGGCCGTTGATGGTGACCGCGTTCGGGTTACCCCCAAAGGACGCGATGTGCTTGTTTACCCATTTCAAAGCCTCGATTTGGTCGGAAAATCCGGCGTTGTTGTCGCCATTCTTGGCGTCGGAAAATTCGGGAGTGGAGAGGAAGCCAAGAGAGTCCAGACGGTAGTACACTGACACGATGACGACGTTGGGGCTTTGCTCAACCCAATGGTCGAATGGCCAGTTTCGCGGGTTCCCAAAGTAATATCCTGGATGATGTGAAGAACTGAACGCTCATGAATGAGATATACTCAACGCACCACCGCCGTGAATGTAAACGAGGACCGGGACTGGCGCATCGAGTTGTGAAACTATTGAGAAAGACCGGTATCATGCTTACGGTTACTGCCCTTCTTCGCTCCAGACGGTGCGTAGATGTTAACTTTAAGACAATCTTCACTGCCAGCGCCTCCCGCATCGCCCTCTGAGCAGACAGTTATTGATGTGCACGGCGAAAAATCGGAGGAAAGACGTACGACCTATGGAGCCTTGAATACAGAAATTCGGATACTCTGACGCATCGATGACCTGCCCCCCAGCGGCTTTGGATATGCGGGTAGTATTGAGCGGCAACGGGGCGCGGAAGCGCAGGTCACCGAGCGGCGGCTCCGCGTACGGGATCCCGAGATACGCGACAGTGTTAGGGAAACTTTGGTTTCCGCGGTATGTGGCATAGCCAGTGTCGACAACGTTATCGGGAGAGGAACTCGACAGAGCGGGAAGGATGTTTTGAAGCAGAAGGAAGGCGCTGAAGGCGACCTTGCGGATGCTAGCCATGGCTGTTTGGATCTCGTCGTGGGACGGAGGGTGGAACGAGAACTTCATCTTGAGGCTATTTATCCTTGATTTATCCGAAGCAGATGTCGACGTTTTGCATGCAAAGAACTTTAAGAAGATCCACAATGCGCCCACGGGATTCGTCACGAGGCCGTGCCGCGCGCTTCCGGGTTCGGCATCAATCAAACGCGGTCACGTGGCTACACAGCCCCTCTCACTCTCCCACGTTGAGGCTGTTCAACGAACCAGGTGCAGTGATATGAATATCATTCGTTGGCAGTTTGACCGTTTTGACCGTTGCCGTTCAACTTGATTTTGAACCAACGATCGCTCTGACCTGGGTTCTGACTTCTGAGGTTTTAGGAACGACGCAGACGAATACTGGCTAGGTGCGATACAACTGTATGACTGAGTAGTTGCCCAACTGCGATTCCGACATTTAAACTTTCTTTCAATTGTAATTGTGGTGCGCGCTGTCCTGAGATATCGGAAAAATCGTCGCACGGAGCGGAAGATATTGGAATTTAGGCCTGTTTATGGTAGAAAAAGGCCCGACGCATAGTTAGCAGTGAAACCGGCATATTATTCATAATCAGTCAGGATAGCGCTGTACTTGAATCGCGATCGCAGAGATGAAATTCAAACAGCAAAACAGGTTGCCGGCGAGTGTTGTACATTGTATTTTGGAAGCGACCGTGGACCCCCTCTAGTAGGCTGCACCACGAGATATTTGTGTGGATACTCTAGTCACGAAGTAAGGAAGGATGGAGGCGCCACTTGTCATCGCAATCCCAGGACGACTCGGATCCGACCCCGGCGGACGGATACATTGAAGTTCCACGCGCAGGTATATAACCGTGTTGACAAGTCCAACCACTAGCGGTGAAAGGTCTGTCACAATGACGTGAAATGGAGACCCAATTGAAGTCATGACTGCAAACAAAAGCCCCCAGATTCTGGCAGTGAGGTATGGGTGAGATGGAAAATTACTGCATGCCCGACGGGAGCGAACATACGTCCATGCCGCGGCACTTTCCAGAAGAATAACAAGCACCGGCTGCGGGCTGCGTGAGCCGGCCGAAGATTAAGGAAAGGTGTACGTACCACGAAAGTGCCTTCGCCTAATGGGTGCTCCACTGTTCGTTTTGTCCTCCAAATTTTCCATGTCATGAGCCCTAAGTAGACGAGTCAAACCTTACGGCCAGCTGCAATATTCTCCTTCGGCGTACCAGTGCAATAAAGATTTGTTCTAACGGCAAGTCAGATCGTTGAATCCAAACCCGTCACAAAACAGCATGACTTACACCAGAGTCAACACCCAGCTTGCCTTCACCCAGCGCGGGCCCACGGCCACCCGGTTGGCGTATGAATATATGATTCCACATTCGTTAACTGTGTGGAGAGTCAGTATGTTGTTTGCTTTGAACGAGGCTTAAATCACCCAGAAGACCCACGCAAGTCACGACAGGAACAATGATCACACGACGACTTCGATTCCAGATGAGCCACAACCGCTGAATCTTTAACTCGGCATGTGCATTCAAGTTGTATACGAACGACGGAATACTTACGATCGCCGCATCCGCTATGGAAATAGCCATTACACACAAGAGGTTCCTCGCGGTTTGCGTCGCTTGCGAGTTGTCTAAGTAGAACCGACTGGTGTCAACCGACCCCAGGAACGCATGGAAAAACCGAACGATGGTCAAAATCCAGTGCTTTATGTCGTCGTAAGACTGAGGGATACTGTGGGAGAAAATGCGTACCGCGCCAGCCGTCACGGATATGAAGACTGTGAAGAGCACGACGGGATTCCAGACCACCAGTTTGGGGACCTCGTGCCTTGAAAAGCGGAGGTACAAGGTCGTGGAGGCGGAAACAAGGAGGAGTGCGTAGAAAAAGCTTCCTAGTACCACTACGGCCATGTTTGCCGCCAGCACGGGCTTGAGGGACATCTTGAACGGTGATTAAACGAGAAGAGGTGGTCGTAACCCGCTACATTTTATTTATGGGACGTCGCATCCCCTTGGCATCACCCTCCCAGCGCAAGCAATTTAAATCACTTAGGAGTTGTAAAGCCGTCGGCATTACAACAGCGGGGTATCCGAGTGTCGTGAGTTCAATATAACTAGTTCTACAGGTGTTTAAAGCTCACCGGGATAACCGTCTGACTAATTCGGAGCGCCCGAACCCTAAGCTCCAAGAAGATTATTTTTCGGTTGCCTGAACGCACTTTTTCTGCGCGTGTAAGTTCTAGGCCTTCGACACGCTTCTTTAAACGGACGGCCGTCAAGGCGCAGATACCAAGGCCCTAACGGCCGGCTCCCGTCCGTCAGACCCATTACGGCCGTCGACGGGTTGTCGCAAACCCAGCATGCGGCCAATACTGGACAACGAACTGAAAACGGGTTCAAATATCCAGTTATGTCTCCCAACACTCACCAGGATCCACTGGGGACTCCATACCACGCAGTTTGTGTTGCTGTTCTTTGCAAAGTAAGCGTGAGAATTCTGATAAAGTCGAACTACTTACTTACTTGCAGCTTGATTTCCAAGGCAGGATTTTAAGGAGTTCGAGGTATGTGTTGCATAAAAGACCTTGGATGTAACCCTATCGACATAGAACTTGACGGGATTTTTTGCGGCCCACATGTTTTGAACGCTCAGGGTCGGGCATCTCGGCCTTTCTGAATTCCAACATTTAGGCGAGTGGGTTCGTATATGAGACACCGCAAAGGAAGGAAACCTAACCCGCTACTTAAAGCTATGAAGCGGGGGAGTTTGCACCAACATACAACCGCCCTTTTGGTCCCGTAGATTTCGCCGGAACCAAGGGGAACTCGGGATTCGAAAGTTGGAAGGGGGGTCGATAATTTTTTTTCAGCCCTTCCCAGACTCCCCCCCCCCCCCTCCCCCCTATATCGGGAAGGTGTTTCCCACCCCTGGCGGCGGGCCGCTCCCTCCGGAGTTCCCGCCATTTACTGGATCTGATTCAGACACTACAACCACCTGATTTTTATGTTTGAGGTACATGCCATGGTCCCCAAACCCATCTCTAATGCTGCTAGGGCCTTAAGTAGACCTCCAGAAATTTGTTGAACCTCATTCCAAGACCACTCGACGGCACCTTTTGGTTGAACTTGCGTGGAAATATTATCTTGAGACATCCTGAAGCAAGTAGAAAGCAGAATTCGGAGTTTCTCACCTACTAGAGGCTCTACAATGCTTCTGCCAGCCCTTTTCTCCCCTCCCATAACCTATAGTGAGAAGTTTTTTTCGGCCTCGGCCAGACCCCCCCCCCCCCCTCCCCCCTTCCGATATTTTAATCCCGAGTTCCCCTTGGCCGGAACTTTAGCTTCACACTAGCTCCGCCCGTCAACGGCCGTTAACGGGTCTACCCGTCCCGTACTCGGCCGTCGAGAACAGATCCTCAGTGCCTCCGCGACGGGTTCTGGGGACCCGTACCCATCAGTGGGTCGAAGAGGTGGACCCGACCTTCGCACGGTTCAATTCCGTGCCGATCACCTTCAATCTTTCCATCACAGTGATAAAGGCTAAACGGCGGATTGTAGACACTGGAAGTGCTCGCGTGACTTGCGCCGGCTCCCTGAGGAAGAGATTACACGGACAATGCCCAGAGTTGTTTCCTAGACTTTCACTGCGTTCCAAGACCTCCTAGACTCAGCCTGAGTTCAGGGGGCTACATGGACCTACACTGAGACCCACCTACGTACAATCTGCGTAGGTCGATGTAGGTCAGTCAAGGTCAGCTAAGGTGAATGTAGGTGAATGTAGGTCCACGTAGTGACCTATACTGAGACCAATTATCACCTCCAACAACAGTCCAGTACTACTATCGACAACAAATGGTCCCGATTTTCAAGTCCAAAATATATAACCGACAACAGATCAGTGAGATTTTTGCTGTTACCATTGAACTTGGGGCCATGTTCGAGTTGGGAAAATCACTGTAGTCCTCGCCTGAGGTCAATGAAGGTGGGCGTAGGCGCCTACACTGACCTAAGTATACCCAGTTCAGGTGAGTTGTGTACACCTACGCTGAGCTACATTCACCTTTATTGATCGCCGTCAAGGTGGACGTAGGTGACCTACACTGACCTATTGTAGCCGACTACGCTGACCTACGTACACCTACATCCACCTTTATTGAGTCAGCATAGGTCCCCCTGGAACGCAGTGTTTGCCGTCGCATTACATGCCCGGTCGCCGAGAAGAACGACGAGGATCTTATACGTCACAGAAGTCCTTGTCTTGTCCTAACATGCTGTACATGTGCAGGTTGAAAACTTTTATACACGCCTTTCAGGCAGAGGTGTATTGGTGTGACTCCCGCGACTTGCGTTTCCCTCTAGAATTCATTACCTAGATGAAGGATCTGGAAGGTAGAAAGGGCATTTGGGACATAAGTTTCACGTAGAAGAATTCTCAGATAAGTTCTAACTTTTTCACTTGACTCTCCACGGCAAAAATCACCACAAAAATAAAACAATTTCCACCGGTCACTGGAAAACTTGCACTGTTCAACCAGCGTCATAGCTTGTCCAACTGGTTGCAAAATTCTATGAACTTAAACACAATTTAATGTATTTACAGGTGATTTAATCGAAGCCATTGGAGTCTTCAGCAGAGATCTGGAGTGCACCTTGAATATCAAGCTGCACCATTCTCATGTGAGCTGTGAGTGTGAAGGGACGATCTGGCAGCCAAACTTTGCAGCAGTTCATGTTTTCTGTACAGATTGTGGGCGTTAAATAGGCATTGTCACACCTCCTGGCTCAACGGTCAAGTCTGTGTTCACCCTTCCGTCTCATGTAATTCGACTTCCCAGTCTCACGTGTCCGGCTCCCCCTGTATCGGCTTTTTGTCTGTGCAAGTCGGTTCAAGCCTGTTTAAACACCCCTTGAACACCCGTTTAAACAGGTTCAAGTCTGTTTAAACACAGATTAAACAACCTGTTCAGATTGGTGTCAAACGTGGGCCATTGAACCGTTGCTCAGCAGAATCTTCCTGGTCTTCAGCTGTCCTCTCTCCCTCGGTTATCAAAGTTTGAAATCTGCTTAGCGTTGCAAAGCCCATTGTTTAAACAAAGCTGATTTATTTTGCGTTTAAAATCTGATCTATCTCCTCAGTACCGACCCGTCGAGAGATGGAATTTTAAGATCCCAGTGACCTGTTTAGGGTGTACCGCCTCCTCCTCCTCCAACCATCACTGCCGTCGCACTATCGATTTGATCCCCAGCGGAAAGCGCCGCCGAATTCACCCGATCGTGTGGCAGTACCCATCCGTTGTTCAAACTTGGTTCAAACGCAATTCAACTTTTGATTCTCTTCTCAGACCGTGACCATTTCTATTGTATGCTAGCTGTACTTGTCGATCCGGCGACTACCCTCCTTTCCTCTTCCAGCGGAGAGGGTCAGACCGCATTGTCAACACCAAAGGGCGAGTTCAACTTCCGTGACAGTCCATCCGATGAAGTGGAGTCACTCTATGTCACCAACCGCGATATTAATTCAAGTTGGTTCTTGGAACACACGGCGCGTGAACTGGGCAGAGAAGTTTGGTATAATTTTCTCATGCGGGAAATCTGTGTAAATAACAGCAAGAATAGCGAATCCAGGGCCGAGAAAGGCCGCTAGATAAGTATAGATTTTGATAGATGAGCGACCATCGCATCCGCGTCCTTCGGATGCCTTTGGCGAGCCGTGCCTTCGATCTGTACCACAGTGTGTTCTTGAACTCAATCTATCTTTTAGCCCAACTCGATGTGACCTTTTTATTTATTTTTTTTTTTTTGCGAAACGCAGTTTAAATTTGTTCTCGCGACATGTCACTGTGAACCACGGAAATGGTGAATTTCACGCAATATTTCGCCCCTAAAACGGCCCAGTTTTCACTGGGAAATGAAGTGGTTTTCGCGGCCAACGGGGGACTTTCACCCACAAACCATGTGAAAATTTTCACTAACAAAACGCAACTTTTCACATGGATCAGTTCACCCCATTTCAGGGCGAAATTCATTCTGTTTCAAGGGGAAACAGGCCTTGTTTGAAACCAAAAAATATCACCACTGGACTGTGCCACTTCACTTTAGTACTCGAGTCGTCACTGTTATAGTCTTACCTTAGACTTAAGAATCTCTTGTAATGTTTAATGGTAAAGTCCAGTTACTCAGTTATTGTAGTATGTATGTGCATTCAAATCCAATATATGTATATGACTATGGCTACTGAACATGTAAGTGTATCAAATTATGGTTGCAACTGCGAAGTCGCGCACACGTCTACATATGGAGAAAAATGTTGGAAAGTCATGACCTGAGTTCTGTACCTTGCTCGAGGCACCGGGTTGAGGCTCCACTTAACTCCACAGCCCTAGGAAAAGCTGGAGGATCACTAATTCATGGTAAATGACTACAAGGAACTGTATACCATGTAGTGAATTTTATATTTCACTGGAAAACTGAGTGAACCCAGATATTCACAGCATGTGGTGAAAGTCAGAGTTCACCTCAAAGCAGGGTGAAATGCGAAATTCACTGTGTTATCCTGTGAAATTCACCCCCTTCATTTTTCACAGTGTGTGATGTTACCAGTTGATACCGTCCCGGATGCCGAGAGGCGGTGCCGGTATCCCGCCTGTTGCTGTTCAGTCAAGATGTTCCTGAGCCCTGGCGCTAAGATACAGGCTAAGACAGCGATGTGCTAAGTATCGGGTCGGACGTAGCATGCGCCGATAATAAGTATCAACCTGAGTCTTGTCTTCTTAATTTCGACTGTCCGGGAGGATGTGCCCCGGTCGACTACACGGCGGATGCTGAAGCAAGCCATGAAGAACGGAGGCCAAAAGAAATTACGCTAACACTGTGCTAACATCAGACCTTCAATTTGGACTTCCGGGCCGATGATGCGAACCATTGCATACTCTTGCCAACTCCACAAAATTTGTCCCTAGGACCGAAAAATAATGCCGCCTCTGAGGTCATATGAGAGAGCTGCTCAATATTTACCTACCTACCTGCCAAGCAACTCACAATGAGGAAAAACCAAGAGAAATGGCTCATACGAAAACCGGCCGCGGAATTTGAACATTACGGTGGCTGTGTCGCCGGTTGAAAAAACCAGGGCCAAGGCGGCACGAGGACTAAAATTAAAATCCAGCAGGTCCCGTTGACCGCCGGTTCCCACAAGCAAGGCTCTGCGCATCGCTGCGGGCGAACCCATCTTCTAGAATAATAAAAAAAGAGAGAAAATCGAACCTGACCAGTCTCGGATGATGATGCCCACTCGGAAAGTGAGAACCACAGCTGCAATTGAGGCCTGAGGCCCTGTGAGAATTTTCTCCGGCACAAAAGGCCTAGGCCTGCTACGCCGACATTTCGAAGATGGTGGCCCTGCATTCTCCGTCTCTACGCCGACGTTATGTAAAATGTCGATCATATGCTACTAACTTCCTACCCTGTTGTTCGTGTCTCCCCAGGCGAGAATCCACTCAATCGACGAGCAACTCCCGACCTGCGACTGCTCGAATGTTGATTGGCTAGGAGCAATGCACGTAACGTAACTTACATCGAACCTAAGTACGTTCATCGTGGATCAGAGTCGGCGGTTAATTGCTTGAACCTGAAGCTATGCGTGCGGACGCCCGCACCTCGTTGATAAGTTTTCTCCTACCGACCCTTCTTGGTTCGGCGTTAATGCGGCACGACTGCCCTTTCCCCCACTACCGTTCAGCCGACAACCAATCCCTGCTGCGGATACACGTTTATCTGGCTGTGCGCTGGTTCATTTCTGTGGTTGTGGGTCAAGCTAA
Organism: Mycena metata; assembly: GCA_029378385.1. Taxonomy (NCBI): domain Eukaryota; kingdom Fungi; phylum Basidiomycota; class Agaricomycetes; order Agaricales; family Mycenaceae; genus Mycena; species Mycena metata. The sequence continues at coordinate 182,040 of JARKIB010000086.1, read as the reverse complement.
TTTCAGGCCACGCCTCTATCACCTCGGGTGGGTCGATCCTGATTACAGGTGTGCCATGACTGAATTTCAGGACAGTTCTTCCGTCGGCGAGGACAGGTTCTCAATGGACTTAACCGACGACAATCAAGACTGCGCAGATTCGAAACAACGCTGAGGCTTGGCTGATTCAACAGCCTTGAGTCCAAAAAGAGTCAAATCCCACCTGCGCAGCAGGGCGGGAAATAAAAAATGGGTAGAGTAGGGATTATCTAGATCTACGAATTCGAAGTACGTGAGTAGTAGTAGTACTTTTGGGTGCCCAAACAATGTAATGTACAGAAAGCGGCGGTAATAACGAGCTGTACAGTAAGAACCAAAAAGTAAGTAGACGGCAGGAAACCCAACCCCAAATGAGATGTCCAAAGTCGAAACCCGAGTGAGAGAAGAATATGTATGATGTATGTGCGCATCTACGTAGAATGTACAACAAGAGTAAGGTAAGTAACATACAAGGATTTATACATACACACAGCCTGAGCCCATGGATGGTAGTGATACAGTGAACCACGCCCCGTACGCGATTGAATTGAAGATCGTCTCTTGGGTATATGGTATCAAGAAGAAGCGGGTATCGTATCGATGCAGCAGGTCGTCGGTGTGCGTAGTGTCCCCAGGCACACCCGAGCGGTGTTACTGTATCGCGCCGATCGCTTCTTGGGCTTTCGTGAGCTGGTGACCTAGAACTCGAGCATGAGAACGCGGCGCTTACCTACTCGAACAACAACTTACGCATCAATAAGCTCTCGCGCGCGAACGCGTTGAGGGCGTCGAGCCCGTCGCTCAGGCCGCCGAGCATCTCCTTCTCGCGCGCCGCAGTGTCTTCCCAAGATCCAGATACTGGCTGATGATCTGCCGCGCGTATGCGCCGCAGCTCGTCGATGAACACACTGCACGCAGTCATCCACAGCGTCTGCAACCCACGTCAGTCAACACTGGTTCAACATTATGAAAAACGGAAGACACGCACCCCCATCATAGGATTCAAATACCCCAACCCACGCGGATCCGTGCCGCCAAAGCGGAACATCTCGCGCGCAGCGTCGAGGCACATCTGTCGTGATGCCGGATCGCCATAAAAAATACTGTGCAGCTTGATAGTCGCGGCGTTGAGTAGCGAATGCGTCAGCAAAATCGTGCGCGCGGCCCCACGTCCCTCGAGCTGTGCGAGCGCGGGCAGCTGCAGCCGCACGGCTTTGATGAGCTGGTCCACGACGTTGAAGGCGGTCCCCCAGGACTGCGCTTCCCGCTCCGGGAAATCTGAAACGGTGTCAGCATGGAATGAACCAGGGTAAACCGGAGTTGAAGAAATGGAAATACGAACTAGGTCTATATTGGCCGGATAAGAGAACGGCGCGGTGAAGCAGAATGCAGGCCTTGACGTTCATGGCGATGCTTGACCGGTCGTGATAGCTAGAGACGCCCGTGCGGTGGAGGAAGTTGCACACCGTCGAGTCTCCATGGATGTCGGAGGTCAACAGGCCCTGAAACCAGAGAAAAAGATGGGTGTCAGTCCGACGGCCCAGACAAAGCGAGCGGGGTCATCATACCTGACTATACTCATTCATTTCCAGCGGCCACGGCGTGTCTATTTGCATCCCACTGGTCTCGAATATGCCGTTCACGCGGGCAGCGGGCTCCAGCGCGACAGAGAGGTTCTTCTGCAGCATGAACACGGCCCAGAACCCATTTATCCGCTCGCCCTCCTCGATGGGGCCGCGGGGCGGTTGGAGGTGCACGCCCTGTTCGTTTTCGGCGGTGATTTCGATGACGGGGATGTCGGGGTGGTTGAGGGAGCGAATTTGGTGCAGGCCGCCGCCGAGGGCGAGGGCGACTGCGGTGGCGGTGTGGGCGCGCGCCTCGAGAAAGTGGCCCGTGCGGAAGAAGTAGTACGAGAGGAGGACCTCCGCTTGAATTGTATAGAGGAAAGAGACCTGTGTGAGCTCCGTTGCTGCATATTGAAGCGCTTTGTGCTTGAAATGCGACTCGCGCTGATCGTCGGACGATAAGTGGGCTCCCCACATATATATCGCGTTTAATAGCGCAGACGATGTGCGCCGGGCACCGGGCGACAGGGAATCCCTCGCCAGCTGGAGGAATCGCTGCCAGTCAAGGAAGAACCCGAATTCGGAGGCATGCGATCGAAACGTTTGAATACTGAAGACTATGATGAGAAACGTAAAAAAGGCTGAATGGGATCGAGCGAGCTTACAATGCGTCACAAATAGCGGGCTGTTGAAAAAAGTTTTAGACGTAAAAGATGTGCAAAAGTGAATTGGACGCACGTCAGACTCTAGGATCGACAGTGGTTCTGGAGTGGTGGTCGAGCCTCGCGAGTCAAAGATACCAAGCGGGCTAGAAGCATGGCTATGCTTGCCGAACGGCGGCGTCGTGGCCGAAGAGGAGGCCGAAGAGAACGGAGACAATGGCGTGAACCCTTGTGACTCGGGCGAAGTGTTCGACACGGGCGAGAGCAGGCGCGGCAGCTGGTGGAAGGGCGTATTCGGGAGCGACCTGGTCGATTGATACGACGGGTCTACGGTGAGCTCCGGAGACGGATTGAACTGCGGATACGGGTCGTACAGCGTCACGGAGGGTGTGGAATCCTCTGGATGCTCTAGCTCGTGAAGCCTAGCCTCCAAACGCTGCACCGTGTCCTCCAGCGCCTTCGTCCGCGAGCGCGCAGGCCCGTCCGAGTACTCGCACTCGTCGTCCTTGGGGTGCTTGCGGCATGGCCCACATATCGGCTTCATCCCATCGCATTTCTGTTGAGGTTGAGTTAGCAAACACTAGTGGGATATCGAGCTCCACAACGCACGATTTTGAGAAATCTAAGTGGCACTCAGTAAAACAAACGACGACGACGAACAAAACTGTGCGCACCTGCAGTTCATGCATGCTCTACCGCGCTTCAAGGGCCTTGCCATCGCTGAACGAGAGGCATTGGAGATATTGAGATCTGTGATCATGGAGAGTGGCACAAGAACTCCGAATGGGGAGAGAGATGGGCGTTTAAAAGAAACTTGAGAACAAAGTTGGACCGCATTTATACTGACAATCGACGGCGTTTTTTTTGAGCCACCGAATGAGTAATTGGGGCCGAAGGAAGGATCGAGATTTGTGTGGCAGTGCGGAGAGAAGAAGGCACGATGCGCCACGGGATCAAACTGGCCCGGCGAGGCAGTGCACTGTCCATCAATCCGCTCTTCCCTCCTCCGAGCTCGTCCGACACCTGTTTCGTCCACCCGACGCAGGGGTGGCGTACTACAGGGCCCTTGGCGTCCTGTCTGTACCTGAATTCACCCGTTCAAAGACTTCGAGTGGGACAAGATTCGTCGACTGGTCGACTGGTCACTGTGGAGCAACGTACGATTTTCGCACCAATAGTGGTGTTTTCTGCACTGCTTACTGCGGAATTTCGGATGTCCCCACCGAGCGACGCTGCGTAAATCTTCCGAACCGACTAGCCGCTTTATCGTGTGCCGTTTATCCTCGCCGGCTTGCGCGTCCTTTCATTTACATCCCTCTCTGCTATTGACTCGATAGACATTCTGACTCGACAAAGCCAAAAGACAAGAGGGATACGCAAGCTTCCCGACACGATTCGCCACCAGGCTTCTACATTCTATCGTTCTAAGTATTGTCATAGTGATTCACCACCCAAGATCCATTCCGTTGTGGTGCCCGACCTTCATTTCCGTGATGCTTTCATGTGCTTCCACCTTCGCTTGATGTGCGTGCATCCACTGTTTCCCCCCAACACTTTCTCTCCCTAACAAACAAGCTATCTCTTTGCACCGCCCTCGAAAACGAGGCCGAATGTTTGGTGCGCAGCAGCCAAGTCGTGTGCGCAACGTCGCACCTTGATACGAAGTCTTCCTAGCCAAGCTAGCTGCAGCCTTGGAGAAAAGACTGTGTGTACTTGGTGCGTCCGCCCGATTTACTTTCCTCAAGCTCTTGGACAGTTTCGATCGGGCCCCAAAAGATTGGCATTCGCTTCCGGAAGCTTCGGCATCGGTGATCCTCGCAACCTCAATTGGAACTCACTTTGTCTTCTTTTTTTATACCCCGTTGCCAATGCTCTTCGAAGACGACTGCTCAATGCAAATGCCAACTGTAATCTGATAAACTGATAACCACCTCCGTTGATGTCGAATTGTCAATTGTGTTCAAGGGTAACCATCACCATGCCGATGGGCCTCTCGTGCCTCTCGTGCCTAAGTACTTACTTCCGCGCCGCGCCGGCAATTATGACTCTTACCTAGGTTTTAGCGCCCACCCACTCACTGCGGCGATCAAAGAGTGGATTTTTGAAAATATATATGGACGGGATCTCCCAATATGGCAGTTAGACGTCAATCTGTGTACCTTGCGTTGCGCACAGTCACTCACTCGCAAGGAACGCGAACAACAACTTGCGAGCAGCAGGCATACGGCTCGCACTAAGAGATACAATAATACTTGGCGATAGGTACGAACGAATGACTCCCCCTTACTGTTATTCCACCCGCAACAGATAGATAGGCACTCGATGAAAACGAAATACCGCATGGCACGCATCCTTGAGTTCCGGAGAGCGCGGTCACGATGTTGCGATGTTCATTTATGTTCATCTAATCTATCACTGCTATTAATTGACGCGCGAAAATCATGGAAAATGGAGAGCGGAGAGCCCTATTGTTATTGTTGTTGTCTCGAACCGATCGAAACCTATTCGCCTACCGTAACTTAAATTTCCAATTAGGTGGAATCCGTTGCGTACCCTAGGCCTAGCCCTATGGCACCACATGGTGCTCATTGGAGCCGCACCACAAAAGAAGAAACCACCCTCTCGCAATACGTACTATGTTCTGTTCATAGAAAGAACTCTGTTGTGAATGACTCGAAGTGACCCAATTGCACCACTGGCAATCTCATGAACTGCCAGTGCCACGGAGGATAAACTCTGCCTTGCCTTGGCTGGGAGGAAAACGCAATTTGTTTGTGGAGAGAGTCCTGTGCAATTCCCACATCAGCTATTTTGGGCGCTAATTCGTGAAAGCCCGTGATTGACAGACCGTCAATCAAAAGGATCCGCATTCCGGCTAAGTTCATGGAAAGAACCGGAAGGAGAACAAGTGCGCGATGTGTGCAGTGCGATACTCTGGGTTTGGGGCATTCGAAAAGAGAGATTTTTGGGGGGAGCTCTGACCGGAGAGCATTCCGTGGGGGGAAAAAAACTTCAAGTTGGGCGCAGACCAAATTTAAAAAGCATCCGCGTGGATCCCTGCCAAACAACGGATCAATTTATCCGGTAAATCCACATGGGTTCGGGACCGACCGAGTGCGACCTGGACCCGGGACGGAGTCTCCCGGGCGGGAAAACGTCGGCGGCACATAGCAGTGTAGGAAGGCGGGCAGCACCTCGGTGACGCGGTGCGGAGTAAGCCCGACCTTTGAACGTCGGGCCAAAGCACTCCCGTATTACACCGCGGTGGGGCGTAATCGGCCCGTACTCGTTGCAGCAAGCAATGAAAAGGCTACGTCATTCGCGGGCCGTCGGGAATTCGGGATATCGTCTTGAAGTAATTTTGCTGAAACAGTGATATCCGGGTGCGAGAGGACCGGAGTACGTGCTACACGCGCGTCGATAGATATATTACATTGCTCACCAGGTCCTTAATGCCTGAAGATTGAAGCTGTTTCCGAGTCCGTCGGACACCGTGCGCATTGGGCCATGCGAGTCAAGTTTCAACGGCGAGAGGTTATTGGTGCACGGGCAGCGGCGAACCTGAATGTCGGGGGATGAAACCCTCCGATGTCTTCTCTTAAATGAATCGAGTCACGGTGGGGATTCAATGAACGTACTTGGAGAAGGGCGTTAAAATCGGCGACGTTGCACGCGGTTTGTGTTGACCGCGCAGCGTAGCCATTCGTGCGGGTCGGGGATGACGGGCTGGGACGGACTTCTCGGGTACTCTACCCCACGACATCTCGCAGGGTGAACGCAAGGTGCATGAACGTAATTCCTGGAGTGGTGTGGAAGATGGTGGAAGTTTATTCCAAAAGGGTCACAGTCACGTTGATGCGGTCACAATATCAGAAGCAAACACAAACAACCGCTTTGAGCTCAAAATAGGAATTCTTGGAGTCGAAAACAAAATGCGCAGAAAGTCGTGAGGCCCAAGTGGGAGGTATGAATCTCGCCCAAAACTCATTTCGGTCAACGAACAGTTTCACCGCAGCTCGCCGTCGCGGAAACTTCAAACTTGCGATATAGTAGTAGTAGTGATGTTCCGGGCCTTTGAGCCCGACCCAAATTCGAACTGAAGGGGTTTCCAGCGTGCGGCTCACAATTTTTAGCCCCCCGGGCCTGAGCCTCCGCCCCGCTCAAGCTCAAGCGCCTGCAGTGACTATCCAAGTCAATTTTTTGCTGTGAATTGGGATTTTTCCCGGCATATGTTTCCCTTGAACTTTAGTGCTCAAAACAACGATCAGTGGGGTGCTTCGGGCTGTCAAACATCATTTGACCCTGTGAGGTAATGCATGCTCAAAACTTCAAAGTCGAACCCTACAAATTATAGTTTGAAAAATATACTGACGGGCCAACCCGCGCCCGACCAAAATTCCTGACCCGAGCCCTCAGGAAGGGTCAGGCTTAGGATATTTTGCGCCGAACATCACTACTTGCGAGTCCACTTGTTCAGCACGGATTTCGACGGAGAGTCCACAAGCCGCCTAGGACATGCCGGGGAGTGGTTACGACGATGACTCAAGAGATGTAGCTGAAGGAAACATATTCCGCCCAGTTGACGCTTTTCGAGTTAGGGCCCAGCTACAGGACAGCATAAAGAATGGATCGGGAGAAACAAAAAACCAAATCGATGAATCAGTTTAAAATCTCCAACCAGACATTATGCTGATATTCGAACGAGGGATTCTGCGGACAACCCGTGGTTTCGGGGCGGCAGCCAGTAGACGCGGGCGTGGAAAGGGTTGTCGGAATAGTCGGAGGAACTTCGTGAGATGAGAAAGTTCAAATAAACCTCGACCTAAGCCTAAAGTGCAGAGCCTAGGTACTAAGCCAAGGCGATCGGACTGCCAAGTTAACGCCTGGAGTAGCGCATCGGTGATCACTGGAGGGCGTCGGCGGGCTACACAGTCCACGATACCCAGATCTTCCAACAACGGTAGGCGAGCAAGGCACTCCAAAAATTCGTGCTCTGCAACCGCAAAACCGATGTGAAATACCCGGAGGGTGGTGTGAAGAGATGAGCGGGAGGCAAAATCGAGGAACCGAGTATGATTCCAGCGGGGAGGAGGACCAGCAGGAAGGAATCGAAGCTATTCCAGCTGAGGTAATGTCAAGGAGTCCAAAAAAATGAGCTCAGCTCGACTGAATGCGTCGTCGCTGAGTTGTATGATCAAACTCGAGACGTTGGAGAGGACTGGCGGCAAATGGAGGGGGAGCTTGATTGGCGCTATATCCACGTAAAGCTGCGCCTGTCCCGAGAGAGGCAAGCCTTGAAGACCGGGTAATTTCCTTCCGCTGTCTCTGTTACGATATTTGAAGCCGGATAGTTGTTCCCACGGAAGCGCTGGAGGAGGAGCAGGTATATTATACTGACGTGGTCCCACAACTGGAACAATCAGTCTACTACGTATGACATCGTAACTGTTCGTAGGCTAAAAGTTACGCGTCAATACGCCGAACACACGTACTACCGAGAGGGGGCGGAAAGTCTGGACCGCAAGTCAGATCTCCGGCCTGGCTCGGACAAGAGCAGGCAGGCTGCCGGTTATTAACCTCGTGGGAGACTCGTTCCGATTCTTCGGAATCGAGTTTGAACTCCCCGGCAACCAGGATCGTCGTCACCATGTTCGACTCAACAGTCCCTCTGGGCACGCATGCAGCAGTAACTACAGAAAATGCAAACGGGAAAAAAAGAAAGCAAAGATGTGAGCAGTGAACTGGCTAGCCCGAAGCTCGGTTCCACCGCTTCAATTTCTCTGGGGGTATATATATCTGGATTTATCACCAGCATCGGTTCACTGACAACGGTAGAAAACTTCGAAAACTTCGTACGCAAGCTTTCCAAGCAAGCCAATGATTTTTTCCCCTTGACTAGCACGTCCCGGAATAACAGGCTAGGATCTGAATGGACTCCACGAAGCTCCGGGTGAGTGGTGAAAACTTTATCAAAGAACACAGCTCTCAAAGTGAGCAGTGGCGCGTGTTTGCACACGAACATCGCATGAATAGCATCTTCAAGATGGTCTTTGCAGAACCTGCAAAGACGCCACTTCTTGGGCACTGGGTCCTTGTATCGTTGGGCCCACCACATCCGCTCCATTGCCAGGGCATGGCCGGAGAGCACGGCATGTGTCAACGCAATTCTGTGCTTGTTGTTCCGGACGTGCAGATATGATCTGAAGGCCATTACCTTGTGCGTCCATTTTCCGTTCACCATTACGAGTCGGTTTGGGAGCAAGTCTCGGGTGCGCGAGTAAGCATTGAGATCAGCATTTATCGTGCTCTCCATGGAGTGCCGCACATCGGCCATCAATCCACGACCGTCTTAGCCGCGATTGCCGTGTCGGCTCGTACATTCCAGTACACGGGAATTAGGAGCGTGGACAAAACCAACACAATGTCATTAACCCAGGACATTTTCAGTTGTCGTGCCAAGTAGCTGGTCCGACCAGGCAGCGATCGAGGTATTTGTCAAACGGGGAGCGATTTCGAAAATTCGGTGGGATGAAGCCACATTCGGGGAAAGGCCGCAAGAGATGAGGAGCTATCCACAGACCAACGTGTTCCCAGCGGCGCGAGTATTTTCTGAAGAGCTTTAGAACTAAAGGGTCGTTGAAAACCAGATTCTCGACGCTCAAGTGTCCCGCTGTAAGTCGATTCGTCCCTCGCATTGTTACTTCTCACGTAAATCCCACAGCTGAGTAGATTAAAACGGAGTTAAATTCAAGACTACATACCGACATCGTACTAAACGGACTGGGTGGATGGAGACGAGGGGGAGATGCCGGAGCGGTGGGGAGCGGTGGGGAGCGGTGGGCGCGATCGGCAGGCGCGTGCGAGGATGCCGACCCCGCGTGAAGGCGCGGCGCGGGAACGAGAATGCGAACGCGCGCACAGCGGCACCTGGCTTCAAGCTTCAAGTGGGACTCGGTATGTAGTCGGCGGGGGGATTCGACGCGCGTCGCATCCGCATGACAGCACGGGCGGCGGTGTACACGAGAGAAGAGCAAGGGCGGGAATATGGGGGGGGGAGTGCGCCAAGAGCGCGGGCCCAGGGCCCAGGCAGGAGGAGAGGGGAGAGAACGCACGACGGTGGAGATGTGGGATGTCTCCGCTCCTCAAACCCGCGTTTCGGCAGCCCTCGGTATGCTGGTGTCCTGAGTACGCGGTGGTCCGACGCTGCATTCCACGGCGCGCGCAGTACCTGGAATTTGTGTGGAACGAGAGCGCGCGCACGTTAGATACCCGGGTTAACGCGGGACGGGGGGGTCGGCACATTCCCCGCACTTTTCCTGCTTGCTACAGCGCACGCTAACCGCAGGCCTGCAGTGGATGATTTTGTAGATAGTCGTGTCGAGATCGGGTGATGGCGGAGGGAGGTGTGTGAAGGGCGCGGTGCAGGAAGGGATACGGACGAGACGGAGACATGGCGCGCCGGTAGACGAGGGGAGAGGCGAAAGGGAGTGGGTGAGTTTGCGGACACGAGTTTGTTGTCGGCCGATACACTCCGAGGACTCGGATTACCATCCGACGAAGGATATTCGTGACATCATATCGGATTCGTCCGAGTTTCCGCGTCTTTCGTTGAACGGTTGAACCATAAATATTGCATAAATGGCCAGTTCACGGACCGAGAGAGCACGCCTTCCTTCCTGGGCAACTCATGTGCTCAGATTGAACAAAGATCATCGTGGGATCACCCTTAAGCTGTCGATCTTTACCACATAACGGTTGTAAAGCCCGCTGATGCAACCGTAAAATAACACGCAGCGCATTCGTCCATATTCTCGCTGCGAATTCGGCCGCACGGCTTGCAGCATTTGTGTTGCTCCAGTGTTGCACGACTCGCACGGCTTTCAGGAACCAAGGGCGGATTTATCAATAGCACGGATCACGGAATAATATGCGGAGTGATGGCATCCTTTTAAGAGTTGCCGTTGTATCAGCTGTGATACGCCGTGATCCGAACACCTTCTACACAGAAAAAGTTAGACGCGAGACGGATCGCATATTCGTGACATCATATCGGATTCGTCCGAGTTTCCGCGTCTTTCGTTCAAGTTAAACCATAAATGGCCAAGAGCACTGGTATAAAGAAAGAGCAGTCCAACGCCAAACAGATCGTCCGTCAAAGCCGAATCCGATTAGCATCTCATCTTCCTGCCTTGTAACCATTCATCCCCAGAAGGCTACCACAAGCTTGCTGTAACTGGCGACAAGCAAGCGACGAGGAACGGGCTAAGTCGTTACAGCGTCTGTCTTGGAGAGACTAGCTTGCAGCCACGGAAAACAGCCTTCGATCACGGTCACGCTGCCGATGATCCATCCAGCAATCCGCCGGTGTTATTTTCGAGGAGCGTCGTAAAAAGAATAATCTCGACCAGGCTCGTGCTCCGCCCTTCGATCATGCTGGCCGCGACTGTCTGCTTGGACTTGTTCCAACTGACCAAGATTCAATGTGATGATTTTTTCTTCGTGCCACGTTTTTCTGCGTTGTATTCATCTTTATCTCCACGTTCCCGATCAAGACAAGACAGCACCACGTTGATGAACCGTCGCCAGAATGTTGGGTTCTCTTCTGTTGCGGGACTGCTGTTAAAGAGAAGTTGCCATATCGTAAGAGAACCCCATTGCGCAACACCGCCGCCTCCGATTGAGACTCGCACTCACAACATTTCAATGATTTCATTAGTCACCATGCGATGTCGAGAAGCATAAGAACCAGTAGAAGTGGGTGCAAAGTGCACGACATCCCTCCCGGTCATTTCAAGTCCTCGACATGCAATTGCCCCCATCTCACTTCGTACTTAGCGCTGTCCTAACTTGCATCGCGGCCATTCCCAACCATGCCCTCCGCTATACGGCCCTTGGGCTCACCGCTGCCTGTACCCTCATCTACAACATCCGCATTCGCTCTCCGCGCAAAAACCTGCACCGTCTTGCCCAATTAATCGACCGCACCGACCGCCGCATTCATTACGCGACGACACACTGTCCCAGGTACCACTTCGAGCTGGCAGAGCAAACGTTGCGACTGCTTCAGTACATCCCTTCTGTTTCGAGTCTTCATTCCTTGCCAACTAAAATAATAATAGTGTTTACCACACCGTGTCTGCAATCTACTGTCGTATCCTCGCCTTGAAATCGCAGCGGTTCAGCTGGACACAATACCGCCTCATTCTCAACGACATTGGGGCCTGCATTAAATGCGTTAAGAGCATAGGCGATGTGGTGGAGGTACGTACTTTCATAGCATATTGATCGAATATTGAATTCCGCACAGCACATCATCGAAGCGGAGCGCCAACGCCAACTCGCAGATGATATGAACGAAGTGCAGGCAGTTCTCGCTGTCGCTTCCCCCGCTGCTCAGATCTACCCCCCGACTCAATACGGGACGGAGAGGTGCGTACTTCGCTTTCTGACTCCGAGGTTGGATTACTCACCTCTGAGCCACATCCAACAGTGTCTGAATCCTCAGCAGGGCATTCTATATACCCTACTATAAATGTACACTAGATGTAATTACTCTCTTTGTCCTCGGTATCGTGATTTTCCTGTTCTTGTATGTACCCTAGCTATGTTTTTGCTCTGTATTTGTGGGCCAATTAAATTCTGTCGCCAATCAAATATTGTGCGTGTCAAATATTGTACATGTCAAATACCACGGGGACCTCCCTGAAAGGCGCAGAAAATCAACCAAGATTAGATTAGATAAGATATTGCCAAATTTAGCCATCGGCGGTTGTTTGGATCGCAGGTGATTGGTAAAGTTTGATGTTCAACTTTTTGGTTCAATTCTGGCCGAGCTCAGGTACCGGTTAAAAGAGCCCGGACAACTGAATCTTACCTTTTGCAGCTGATAGAATGATCCTTTGAAATTTATTTTTTTAAACCGCCCAGGCTCCAAAATCACCTGACAATCACTGATGTTCAGCGCAGCGCTTTCCTCCTCTCAGCATGTCCGGAAGGTCGAGGGAAATTAGAGTTCTTGTTTAGGCAATGTGGGCAGAACCAAGAACTTTATACTTAGAAAACCGGAATAAGGGGCACCAATTTGAAAGATGGGCGGCAATTGGCAATCCAAAACACTACATTCCCAAGATGTAAACGGTGTTGCATCTGGAGACCGCCGTGTGCCTGCCCGCGGCCAAAAAAAAAAAGAATCTGTGCGCGGAAAGCAATTGAAAACAAAGCCAGACGTGGCAAGGCGCCACGAAACGGCGTCCAGGCCTTTAGTTTGAATACATGTGTCGAAGATTCTGGTACGCAATTTTGTTTCATTTCATTTTGCCCCCGCCCTGACCTCCAATATTATTTTCGGTATTCCGAGTCCTCTCTGCGTCGTTCAACATCAGATTCGACTTCATCCAATCTCAGATCCATCGCCGCAAGTACTGACCTTCCTTCGTCGCATAGATCCGCATTCGACTTGGAGCTCCGTGAAATTCGGCGGCGCGCCCTTCGAACTGCCCGGGTAGTATACATGTACGTGAGTGCGTGAGCGCCTGAGGTTTCGTGAGGTTGCGCGCCATCATCGTGAGGTTGATGGTAACTCTTGTGAGGTGTCGCACTTGTTTGGACGGTGTCGCATTCGCTTTGCTCGGCCATCAATTGATGTCCTCCATGGACAAGTCCCCTTCAACAGCATTAAAATATACATCGACCCTCACCCTAATTTCTAACCCTAACCACTAACCCTAACCACTAACTCTAACCACTAACCCAAACCTCTAACCCGAACCTCTAACCTCTAACCACTAACCTTTAACCAAAACCACTAACTCGAACCTTAACCGGCCGCTTCGGCAGGGATACGCCGGTTTGATGGCTGCCGCGCTTAAGAGAACAGGTGCGACACATTGATAACACAATTCAATGGGAGGTTTGACACCTCACGAAAGCGGATCGGTAACGCGCTCACGAACATGGTGAAGGCCCAACTGCCCAGGTAAGCTTCGCTCTCCGCGCAAGTGTAAGCATTTTATTCTGACCTTTCTTCGTAGTCACTCCACATTAATTCACCTCGGTCCCTGCAGCTCAGCGCTCGACTCGAATCCCTGCGTTCGAGTCCCTCCCGGTCTTCAAATTCCAAGGCCTTCAAGATCAAGACCCTCCCTTCGTGAGCTTCGTTTCGTCCCTCGTAGTTGAGTATATTTTAAAGGAGTTTTATTCAGAATTACACACGGACAGAGTTTGTTTGTATGTATTCAAAATATGCAGTATGGAATGGGTGGAAGGATGGAGGGGAGAGCAGTGGGGCGCGATCGGGAGTGCACGGCAGGCGCGGGCGCCCGGATGCCGAGCCCATCTGTGTGAAGGCGAGGCGCGGGAGAACGAGTTCGCGCTGCAGCACTCCACGCGCGTCGCGACTGCGGACAGCGTCTGCATGACAGTGCGGGTGCGGGTGCGGGTGCGAGGGCGGCGGTGTACACGAGAGAAGAGCAAGGGAGGGGGGGAAGTGCGTCAAGATCGCGAGCGCAGGGATTGAGAAGAGGGAGAGTGCGAGACCGCGGTGTCCCGGTGCGCTGAGTACGCCGTGGTCCGACGCGGCATTCCATTGTGCGCGCATAGGGATGCGTACATCGATTTAGCGTCGAACGAGGGCCCGCGCACGCTGGGTACCCGGGTTAACGCGGGACGGAGGGCTCGGCACCTTGTCCGTATGCGAGACTCAACGGGCACGACAGATACACCGGGGTGCGAGTGGCTGCGCGCAGATATCTTGCACGCTCGACAGTGCCGGTGCGGGTGCAGCGGTGTACGTGAAGGCGAGGGGAAGCGAGGGTGGGGGGTGAGAGGAGAGGGGTGGACACAAGTGGTACACACTTTAACGCACGCAACCGCAGGTCTCCCTTTGGATAGAGCTGGTAGATACCTGTGTCAAGACTCGAGATCAGATGGAAGGAGGTGTGATACTCTCTTTCGCATCGCTCGCTCATCCCGCCCGCTCCCCCGCTCTTCACAGTGCCTCCCTCTGTCTCTGCGCCGCCCGCCAATATTAATGTGGCATTATCTGTAGGGGGGCTGGGGGGCTTGGTTTTCCATGAGATGCTGCCGGCGGGCTTGGGACGTAATGGGGGCGGGCTGGCGCGTTCTTTCCCGCAGTGCTGGGCTTTTCGAAGGCGGCGATGTTGTCGCTTCTTCGGTGGCGGCATTCGAGTATCTATAACCCTAACCCTAGCATCCATCATTGATGGCTTATCTTGTTTGTTCGTGCTTCACATCAGTTCAACTTTTTTGGGTTCAAAACTTCTAAACGCCACCGGAAGCGTCGGACCTTTAGTATTTTGGGAGATTTTTTTCGTCACGCGTCGTGTATTTATAGCTCATCCACCAACTTCGATTTCAACCCTCAAATGGTTTGAGGTGCGGAACTAGTACTCAGGAACTTGCATTTCAAAGCACGCATGTGCGTACACGCACAAGGGATGGAGTCGCAGACTGGAAATTTAATTCAACGACTCATCTCGTCCTCATCAATATCCTCCCCGGACATCTCATCAATACGTCAGGTTGTCAACCAAACCCGGTTTTTTGACGCCTGTGGGATAGAAGAGAGTCCAACTTCATCTCATCGTTCCGCCGTAATTTTGATGAGATGAAGCCGGACTCGTCATTCTAGTGGGCGGTTTCTCGCGACTCAATAGACCCGGAAATGATGTGGACGCTGGGTAGCGAACGGGGGCGCTGGTGTTGGTATTTTATTTCCCAGTCGGTGTGATTTCCCTGAGATATGATAAGATGGATGCGAATTGGCTGTCACATTTCATCAGAATTGCTGCAGTTATACCCCTTCCTTCCTTCCTGAGATATGATACGAATTGGCTGTCACATCTCATCAGAATAGCTATCAACGCGCAGCAAGCTTCAAGTTGTACACCGTGCCAAACGGAGGAAGAGCCGAAAATTTTCGGGAACGGGCTTGCGGGCGCACAGAAGAGAGAGTGGCCGGTCTGGGGCGGCGGCGGGTTATGGGATGTGATGTTGTAACATTGAACCCACAGTCTCTGGTTGCACGCTAAGCGGATTTTTTTTTGACTTGTATTTTTCGGAATGTTATTTGTCACCCGACTTGCCGACAGCAACAAGTCGATTGCCCCAACCGGACAGAGGCCCTTCTTCTTCGCACTTGTGTGGGGTTCTCCGCACTGCTCTCCGCACTGCCACAGGAGAGAAATTGTTCGGGGGAAATAGCAGATGCACGCACATCAAGCGAAGGTGGAAGCACATGAAAGCATCACAGAAATGAAGGTCGGGCACCACAACGGAATGGATCTTGGGTGATGAATCACCATGACAATACTTAGAACGATAGAGTGTAGAAGCCTGGTGGCGAATCGTGTAGCGAAGTCTGCGTATCCTTCTTGTCTTTTGACTTTGTCGAGTCAGAATGTCTATCGACTCAATAGCAGAGAGGGATGTAAATGAAAGGACGCGCAGGGCGGCGAGGATAAACGGCACACGATAAAGCGGCTAGTCGGTTCGGAAGTTCTACGCACCTGGTACCATATACCAGGTCTAGAACACGAATAGCCATCAAGCAAATGATGGCCCGATCATACCACATATTGCTATTTTGTCTACTTAGGGGCATAAAGGTGTTGCCAATACAGCGTCGCTCGGTGGGGGCATCCGAAATTCCGCAGCAAGCAGTGCAGAAAACACCACTATTTGGTTGAAAATCATACATTGCTCCACAGTGGCCAGTCGACAAGAGCGGATTGATGGACACTGCACTGCCTCGCCGAGCCAATTTGATCCCGTCGCCCGCATCGTTCTTCTCCGCACAAAAGCACTGCCACACTAATCTCGATCCTTCCTTCCTTCGGGCCCAATTACTCATTCGGTGGCTCCGGAAAAAAATTGCCGTCGATTGTCACTATAAATGCCGTCCAACTTTGTTCTCGAGTTTCTTTTAAACGTAATTTCCGTAGAAATGGGTGCAAAGTGCACGTCATCCCTCCAGGTCCTTTCAAGTCCTCGACATGCAATCGCCCCCATCTCACTTCGTACTCAGCGCTGTCCTAACTTGCGTCGCGGCCATTCCCAACCATACCCTCCGCTATACGGCCCTTGGGCTCACCGCTGCCTGTACCCTCATCTACAACATCCGCATTCGCTCTCCGCGCAAAAACTTGCACCGTCTTGCCCAATTAATCGACCGCACCGACCGCCGCATTCATTACGCGACGACACACTGTCCCAGGTACCACTTCGAGCTGGCAGAGCAAACCTTGCGACTGCTTCAGTACGTCCCTTCTGTTTCGAGTCTTCATTCCTTGCTAACTAAAATAATAATAGTGTTTATCACACCGTGTCTGTAATCTACTGTCGTATCCTCGCCTTGAGATCGCAGCGGTTCAGCTGGACACAATACCGCCTCATTCTCAACGACATCGGGGCCTGCATCAAACGTGTGAAGAGCATAGGCGATGTGGTGGAGGTACGTACTTTCATAGCATATTGATCGAATATTGAATTCCGCACAGCACATCATCGAAGCGGAGCGCCAACGCCAACTCGCAGATGATATGAACGAAGTGCAGGCAGTTCTCGCCATCGCTTCCCCCGCTGCTCAGATCTACCCCCCGACTCAATACGGGACGGAGAGGTGCGTATTTCGCTTTCTGACTCCGAGGCTGAATTACTCACCTCTGAGCCACATCCAACAGTGTCTGAATCCTCAGCAGGGCATTCTATATACCCTACTATAAATGTGGACTAGATGTAATTACTCTCTTTGTCCTCGGTATCGTGATTTTCCTGTTCTTGTATGTACCCTAGCTATGTTTTTGCTCTGGAAATATTTGTGGGCCAATTAAATTCTGTCGCCAATCAAATATTGTGCGTGTCAAATATTGTGCATGTCAAATACCACAGGGACCTCCCTTTCAAAAATCTATCCTGCCTCTGAGGGGGTCGACAGCCAACTCGAAAGGCACAGAAAATCAACCAAGATTAGATTAGATAAGATATTCCCAAATTTAGCCATCGGGCTGATAAAATGAGCCATTGAAATTTATTTTAAACCGCCCAGGCTCCAAAATAACCTTTTTAGGCTTACTCACAACCCAGTTTCCTCCGTGATTCAATGTGGGCAGAACCAAGAACTTTATGGAGCACCAGAAAATGGGAATAAGGGGCACCAATTTAAAAGATGGGCGGCAATTGGCCATGTCTCACCTTGCTTTCAATTGCTTTCCGCGCGCAGATTCTTTTTTTTTTGGCCGCGGGCAGGCACACGGCGGTCTCCAGATGCAACACTGTTTACATCTTGGGAATGTAGTGTTTTGGATTGCAAGGCGCCGCGAACCGACGTCCAGACCTTTAGTTTGAATACATGTGTCGAAGATTCTGGTACGCAATTTGTTTCATTTCATTTTGCTCCCACCCTGACCTCCAATATTATTTTCGGTATTCCGAGTCCTCTCTGTGTCGTTCAGCATCATGATCAGATTCGACTTCATCCAATCTCAGATCCATCGCCGCAAGTGCTGACCTTCCTTTGTCGCATAGATCCGCATTCGACTTGAAGCTCCGTGAAATTCGGCGGCGCGCCCTTCGAACTGCCCAGGTAAGCTTCGCTCTCTGTGTAAGCATTTTATTCTGACCTTTCTTCGTAGTCACTCCACATTAATTCACCTCTTTCCCTGCAGCTCAGCACTTCGAATCCCTGCCTTCGAGTCCCTCCCGGTCTTCCAATTCCAAGGCCTTCAAGATCAATACCCTCCCTTCGTGAGCTTCGTTTCGTCCTTCGTAGTAGAGTAGATTTTAAAGGAGTTGTATTCAGAATTACACACGGACAGAGTTTGTTTGTATTCAGTACGGAATGGGTGGAAGGATGGAGGGGAGAGCAGTGGGGCACGATCGGGAGTGCACGGCAGGCTCGTTCAAATCTCCGGGTTCTACAGCACAGGTAGCATAAGGGGATATTCTGTACCCCGTTCAAGGGAGGACGTGAGAAGCTTGAGCAAAGTCTCCGAGTGGCTGCTCTTGTGCCGCCATACGTTCGTATCGAATCTTAAGGACGACCAAAGCTTTCGAATATGTCGACCAACACTTCCGCAGGGAGGCGCCGAACAGGCGAAGACACGCTTCGGCACCCTTCGCCGAATCGCTGTACAAGCCTACTACAAGGCAAGTGTGGCCCGTTCTCTAATCAATTTGGCCAGTCTCTTGTTGCCCTTTGATCTCGACGTCGTATCGCGCAATCTCCAGCCGTGACTCCGCTACGATGCGCTGAAAATCGAACAGTTCAGCAGGCACGGCATTCGAGCCGCGAGCGCAAAAGGTCGTGAAGTTCGCTGATTTTGATAGATTAGGGAAGTAGGGATGACTTGTTGAAGGTCGAATTGTGGCAAGTGACCATTTTTGAACGAAGGATGGGTGGTGGCCACAGGCAGCAAACAATTAACAAGTTGGAGCATTGATCCGGATTTTGCCGAGTCTGACCCGACTCTGTTAACTTATCGATGATTTCTTCATATACATCCGGATTTGTCCTTCGTGACTCTGTTGAGATCATGTTCCCTCCTAGTATCTCAGTCGACGGGCTAACTTCGAACGAATCGACGGTTCGAGCATATCGGCGGTTAAATCGCAGTGGGTCATCTGTCCATATTGCTACATACACTAAATACGAGTACAAATGTCCTTCAAATCCAGGAATCACGGTCCATTGCATCTGAACGTTATCCACTGAGTAGCTCAAGGCAAGCCGTATGCTGGCGGCACCTTCTCAATACTTTCGCGTCGCCCGTCCTCCAAGTCCGGATCCGTCGGCAGGGCTGGCGTCTCCTTCTCCAGATCCGACCAATGAGCCCGTATGCCGAGAATATGGCGTGGTCGACCCTGGGAGTCGCTCATCGCGACCGCTGTCTGGACGGTGCTTTCGACACTCTGCACGCTAATCCCAAGTCCCACCCGTACGATGATCAGTGTCGGTGCGATTCCCTTAACATGGACAACAGAAAATGAGCAATCCCAATTCACAATGGATGAAGGCGCACCAGGACTTGAGTGAGCATCTGGTAGATAGGCTCTTGAACGATATTCACGCTGGGGATAGCGCCAAGGATCAGGTAGGCTAGTACCGTCGCGGAATATAGCACGCCGGATTCAACCCTGCATACCAGTTGTAGATTAGCAGAATGTAATTTGGCACGTTCAGCGGACGTACAGAATAGCGATCGCAGACGTGTATCGCTGTTGCACATCGCGCCTTAGGTACGCCCGCGCTTTGCGGTGGATCCACCAGATTCGGCCCGCTGTAAATTGACATCAATTTTCAGTGGTCGCTCCTTCGGCCGGCGCCGCTCGTGAAATGGATGTCGTACCTGTGAGCGCAGTGACGATTATGTTTGTCGCCAGGGACAGCGCAAAGAAGGTAGTGTTCTCGGTGGGCAGTAAATAATCAAGGCCAAAGACTTTTGTGGAGGAGTGAGCCACCTGCGATGGTCAGAAGAACTGCAACTGACCACTGGTTGGAATGAGCATAAGGATTGGCAGAATTACGACGTATATGTTCTTGTTCCACACGGAGTAGCAGCGGTAAACCTGGAGAAGAAATGTTACTTTCCGTAGTGGCTAGTACTTTGACAAGTCAACGTACAACCAAGCCGTCGGCGATGATGCTGAAGTTATCAATGAGTGCTTCAGCAATAAAGAGGCTTGACACGCACTTATTTATCCCATATATAACAGTGGTCGCATTCACCAACTGGTCGTACGGAATATCGATATTGTCAATGTCCGCTGCACCGAGAACGAGGTTTATGACAGCCTGAACGGTGGAAAGCGTAAAAAGGGCGATAGCGGTGGCCAAAAGGACGGTGTTTCCGAGATTTTGTGGTCGGTGAAGAAGGACGTAGATGCATATGCAGAATAGCACGAGATATATCCCTGGAGGTGGTTGAGGAGGAGTCTCATTTCTGCGTGGGATATGTATACCGTAAAAGAAGGTCCCGACCTGAGATACGAGTCAGAGGTTATCGACATGAGGTTCTCGCCAGACGCACCCAAAGCTGGCTGATATCGTACCAAAAGTCATCCTGGGGTAATTTCAGTCCATTGTCCATTGAACCAAGCCGAGTCACGCTTACCATGATCAAGGTCTAGCTGGCAAAGGAAACAGAAATAAAGGACTGCGCCAGGCCCGGGGGAAGAAAGCGGAAGAGAATGGGGAGCGTAAACCAGGCTTCCTGGGAGGGCGTGTAGACTGCTACGATCCTATAAAGGGTTTGTCACGACTCACGAGACGGGATAAGATCACATCGTTCATGTCGGAAGGTCACTACAGAGACGATGTCAGAGCTTCCATTTTGTGGATTGGGGCCTGAACATTCTCAAGATCAGTCCGAGGACCAGCCCACAGACGTGCGTCCAACGGGCGTCTTGAATAGACGTGCATTTCCGGCATTATACAGTTAGGATAAGGTGGTTCGAGGGCGGTCTATGAGCGTGTACCGGGCAAGGATAAGGAGAGATGCCCTTGTGCCGGACGAAGGATCACTTCGAGCAAGTCAGCAGGCATCAAAGATTCTTCCTCGTATCCTACTTACTTACATGGCGTATTGACGATATGTCAACGATGCGTCAATATCGTCTCTGGCACAGCTAAACGTCGTGCGTGAAATCAGAGATAGACCTGACGGATTGATCAGACGAGTTTATCAGAGGAGTTTAGAAGGAGACTGGATCGTGCCATCGCTCGCTGCTCCAGGGCTGAAGCTATAGTGCAGGAAAGAATGAAACAAACCCTGATATATCACATCGATCTAAGGATACAGTATGTAGAACAAAAGACAAAGATATGTGAGAAAGGATAAGTATATAGAAAATTCGTGACTCATTGTGGATAGAGTTGTCGTCAAGACTCGGTTGGCTGGAACATATCCTGCAGCTCTCTGACCATCTTTTCCACGGCGTCCATGTAGAGTTCCATCGTCTTACGGAGGGCGGGCACGTCGACCGTACACGGATGGGCATCTGCGAATGCGGGCGTTTGGAATACACTCGCGAGGGTTTGGCTGAGGAACGAGTCAGCCGAAGAAGAGGAAGAAGAAAACACAGAGGCGACGGACCCTGGTTGCTGGTGCGCATTTGCCCACTGGCAAGAGTCGGTGACAAATCGACAGCAGTCGATACCGCGGTCACGGACGTGCTCGCGTTCCTCGGCAGATAGGTCGGAAAGGAACAGCCGAGGGGAGGTAAAACCGGAGTTTCTATAGTATTTGTTCAACATGGGGAAGTACTCGGACAAGCGCAGTGTGACATCCGCCGTGCGGGGCGGATCGCTGGTCCAAAGATAGTAGATGTCCTGCCGAGCGAGCGTCAATCGAGGAAGCAGTTGAAATGAAAGCGACGGACCATCATGCAATACTGCATAAGCATCTCTATGTACACCCTGCGCGGAGAACCTGAATTGCCATTCGATTGGTACTCGCTTAGGCGGGCGACCTCTTCATCGGTGAGCCTTGAACGCTCCGGATCGTTATCTTGGTAGTATGCGTGGAAAGTCAGCGCTTCGTCGACCTTCTGAAGCGCCAGGTTACGGAAGAACTCGATCGTTGTCGCGAAGTCGAGCAAATCTGGGATATCGCGGGGGTGGGGCGCGTCGGGTGCAGCCAAAAGCGTCCGAATCGCGTAGAGGATGATATCGAGCGGTGGAACGCGGTGTTTAAAGAGTGAATTGGGGTGGTTGAGAATGTTCGTTTCTATATATGCTGCGGTGGGTAAGAACTACAAACAAACGGAACCCAACGAGCGAACCTGATATCTTCGCATTCGCCGCAGGACTTTCGAAGCCAGAGGCCTTGATGTGTGCGCGGAGCTCTTGCAGCGTGGTATTCATGGGGCCCACAGAGCCTCGGGCACGCAGAAGAACAGGAAACCTTGCTACAACGCGTCCATCGACGTAGAGTGCAAGGCACAATGGGCATTGCCATCAGCGCGAAATGGCACGTGGAGCTTCGATGTTTAACAACCGCAAACACGATCATGGTCCGTGCGCGCAAGAAACTACAAAAGAATTCGCTGGACATTATTGCAACTCATACTTACCTTGACCTCATCCATCCCTTCACGTCCTGGGTGGGTGGTGCGTAGGAACACGCCTTTGCACAGCGACCCCGTCTTCAGCGTGGGCTTGCGCATTGTATGTGCTTAGGTGCATGCAAGGTCTCAATATTTTCCAGTCCCACCACGGCCACTCGGCTGGGTGGGCCATTTTTTTTCGATCTTCTGCTCTCCTAACCCTAACCTTAATTTGATCGAAATATATCGCTTTAACCCTATTGTGTGATCTGAGTTCCCGCTCGAACATCTAGGCTTCGTGACATTTCTCTCACTGGCGAGTCGCGACGTTGAAGATATTCAACCTAATTAGTCGGTCGACGGTTACTATGTTTAACGAAACTACTAACCCCTTCGTCAAAAAGTCGTTGACGAAGGAGCTGATTGCCTACTGGCAGGGGATCCGAACACCTACAAATTGGCGAGGACGCCGGTGTGGACGCAGTACACGGACGTCAAATTGCGGATCGTCGTGCAGCAGCCTCACAATATTGCCGCGGAGAGCGGTAGTTTCATTCAGCACGTACTTGGGGCTCGTTCAAGTTTGTGGTGAGTCAGGTTGCTGTCACGCAGGATTTAATTTGAGTATCTAGCTACGAAAACAGTGTATGAAAGTGAAAGAAAATTGAGTGCAGTTACGAACCAGCAGTGACGTTGAGCATCCCTCCTCTTGAGATCGATTTCTAATTTTGTACCCAAAGAAAGGCAGGGAGGAATCCTGGTTGCTTTCAATGTTGTCCGTGACGTCCACGATTTCTTTTACCTGATATGTATGTACCTCCTTCCTCAATGAATGTGCTTTCACTCGTTTGAGGGACCTGACAAAAGGTTCATTATTTCGGTCTGCCACCGAAGTCCGTTAGTGTTGTCGATCGCTGAATCGCGAGGAGTAGCTCACACGACCTTCACCGGTATCTACAGAATTGCTGGCCGACAGTCTGTTTTCCCGATTACATTGACTGGGCTCAGGCCACCGTGAAAGCCCCGAAATTTAGCCAACTTCGCCCGACGAATACGTCCCCGAATTAAACCAAGCTGTGGACGAAGTTACTTATCTTCCAGCTGGCCTGCCCATCGACCTCTACTGTTCCGTTTATTCTACTTCCAACGGAGCCCAACTGAATTCACCTCCAGGTTTCTCTGAACCGGGAAGAAACACCCAGAAAATGTTGCTGATATTTTTCTGAGGTCGGAAGGCTGACCATCTAGTCCGTACAACTTCTATCTTTGATTGCCTCGGTTGCCAACTTCGCTGCCTCGAAGGCGTCGGACTTCCATCTCCTCGGTATTAAAGCACTAAATTTATCATCATTTCGAGGCATTCAATTTCAACAAAGGTTGCGCTAAACGCGTCCATTTCAAGAACCTGCAGCTCTAAGATACCTTCAAATCCATTCCCCAGACAACGCCTCAGGTATTTCCCCTTGCTCGCCCCATAACTCTCTGAAAATCTCCTGCACGCTCAAAACCTCGTCCAATTCCCCCGCCTCGGTCAGCGCTGTCGGACGTAGTTAAAAATCGTGCAAAAGCGAGCGGATAAATTCAGTGCTCACCCTCTCCCCTCCCTTCTCCCAGACTCTCCTCAAGCCCCGACTCACCCCCGCGAACGGCAATAAGGAGCAATTCAACGCCGACGTAGTCGAGCATCTGTGGCTTGGAACACGGCGCAAAGCGTAGCCCAGTGGGGTCCCTTCCTCTCGTCCCTTTCCCAAACACATTATCCATGATCGTCTCGGGGTAATGGACGTCCTTGTTGGTCAGGCCACCTGACGCTTGCGGGTTCTTCGCCTGAAGGACAAAGGCTGCGGCGCGGGTGATGCCGAGCGCGGCTTGGACAGGCCCGAACGCGGACGGTGCCGGGTGGGAGAGGCTATATCCGAGGTATGTGGTTTCCTGGGAGACTTTCGGGGCTTCGTTATTCACCAGTGCGTAACATCCGCGTGCGGCAAGCCGCGTCGGAGGGTCGTGGCGCGTGCCTAGGTTTAATCAACAACATGGTCAACGAAATCGATGCAGATACCACCGCTTACCCCGCGTCTTGGTCTCGTATGTCTTTTCACCCATACCCTCCTCCAACACGTCGAGATCATCCCCGACAGCCGTCACCGTCGCCCAGAAAGTTTCTTTCCGTCCACCGCGACGCGAGTCGGCGTTCGGGAGTGTCTTCTTGCCCAAGGTGATCAGCCGGTAATGTTTTCGTGATTCATCTAATTCTGCTGCAGCGGGAACGGCGTCTGCGCCCTGCGCCAGCATTTCCATATCCTTCTCCGAGTCGTCAGTCGATGTAGGTGCATCATCAGCTACGCTAAATTTCGGGGGTTCCGGAACGAGAAGCATATGAAGGTTCTTCACATCGTCGAGGTCCGACGGTTCATCGGTCTCGACTCGCGGGCGGAAGAAAAAGTATATGTGGCCGCGTTCGATTGTCCCTGCAAACGCGGTTCAACGGGGGTCAACAAACTCAGAGCAGCATAAATTCAAATTTCACACCTGACTGGCGCCCGTTTTCCTCTTCTTTTCTCTCATCCTCTTCTTCTGGAGTCTCTATCTTGACTTTCTTAGTGGGCGGTTCAGAGTCCTCGCCTTCGAGTTCTTCCTCTGGAGCTGGGCTCGTTGGCTTCAAACTGGAGTCTCCTGGGGCCGGGCGCTTGGTCAAATTATCAGGCGACTCCGCTGCCTCCTCCTGTTCGGCGCGTTTTCGAGTGGTAGCCACCATGAGAGTTGAGTTCACGAGTTGTTGAAATTCTGACATCACCGCGCTCCACAGGTCGGAAACCTGCGGATTGCCGAATTGATCCGAATTTTGAACCTTCCATTTCAACATGGGGTTACGTCTCGATGCTATGCTTGATACCTCTACGTCTTCTTGGGAATCAATCGGTCGCTCCAACACTGGTTACCCGGATGGCCTGCTTAATCCCCTCTTCTCGGGTAGCCAACAATAGCACCAGGCTGCTGAAGGATCCAAGAAGGATCAGCGTTTAGGATATCTCGGCTGTCAAACATTAATGGTCCTGAGAATTCATCCCGTAAACCCATATCATCCGCGCCATTTTCGAACTTCTCATCGTGCCGCACTTGATGTCGTCTCAATGGAAACCTCGATACCCGGAAGGGTTCACTTCCGTCCTCGTTACTGGGCCCCCTCGTTTTTCGGGAAGGTTCCTATAAATCCAGCAACTCAACATCGAGCATGTAGGCCTTGCTTGCTACTCCTTTTCTCCCTCGGATTAGAAATCCGCCTTTTATTTTTCCCTTCAGTTGATCCTGACCATGGTACGCGCCATGTCTTCCCGCGCGCCTACACTCCTGATGCATCTTCAGACGCCCTTCTGGTTTGACATGAGCGATCTCTGGGTGAGCATCCAGCCAGCGACCCTGTTATCGTCCCTAATGTCAATCCCCTAGATTGGGACCTTCTTCTTCGGTATTAGCACTCCAACTCAATGGGCTTGTCTTAATCCTCCTCTAGGCAATTATCTGGCCCTCTTTTGCATTTGCATTTATATTCTTCTTCGCCGGCCACACAATCTGGGAAACATTGTGCTTCTCGTCACCGCCGTTGTTCTCTTCACCCTTTCTACCGTCCTGGCGGTCCTCAACCTCATACTCGGCTCTGGGGAGATTGATAATTTGAATATTCCCTTCGACCACCTCGAAGCTGCTGGAAATATCATATACGGGGTCAACAAGTAGGCATCCGCGAGTTCTGATGGTCAATGTTCATTAACGCGTATACAGTATTGTAGCCGATGGCCTGGTCGTAAGTCCGCTTGCTAACTAAACTGACAACTGAATAGGATCGTCTCAGATTTACCGCTGCTATTCAATATGGGAGCAGAATATCTATGTCGTAATCCTGCCGATAATTTTACTCGTTCTTACCAGCGGTCAGAGGTATTCAATTCAAATAGTACCCTTGCTGATCGTTTATCTTAGTCTTTGGAGTGGACTTGAGGCTTCCTTCTAGCCCCTTCTTTGCACTTTCCTTCGCTACCAATGTTCTTGTCACCGCGCTCACGGGTAAGTGCTCTTTTTTAAACTTGAACAGTTCATGCCCTCAACATCTTTAGCTGGACGCATTTGGTGGTTGTACCGGCAAGCTCATGTGTATCTCAAGGCAGATGTCAAACGTCGATATCTGTCTGCTATCGGTATCACGTACGTTTATTCCATGGGCCGCGATGCATTTACTGATTCGCCTCCAATACTCAGAGTTGAATCCGGCGTGTTATATTCCGCAACAGTGTTGGCATACCTGATACTTGGAGCAATTCCTGGGGCGGAAATTGCACAGGGCCCCATCTTTCAGATGCTTACCCAGGTCATGGTAGGGAGATTCTTTTGGTGCTCGTAGTTCGAAATTTAAATCCTGAAATTTCAAAGGGCATCGCACCAACGTTGATAATAGTCCGGGTGGGCCTGGGTGTCAATGTGCAGACGGTGAGGCTATGTCATGAATATCTCGTTGCGAATTCTAAGTATTTTCCCTAATCAGAGCAGCCGCGACACCTCGACAGATCTGGAGAAAGGACGGAGTTTTTGATTCAGGCCAATGGGGTGGCGCCAGTCGCTAGGACAATTCGGATACTTTCCTCTCTTCGTGTATTCAAATGTACAATCATGTTTTATATAACTTGGCAGTCCCCTACCTGTTTAGTAGATAGTGACAGAGGAGTCAAATGAACGCTCTACCGAGACGTGGCCACCATTGATCATGAACAAGAGATGCTCAGTTGTACACGATTAGTTGTTGTACGCTGAAACGCTCCGAATTTATCTCTACACAATGTCGCTACCTCGCTCTGGGATGCCCTGGAATGAATGCGCAGCATCCACGTCCTTGCTGAGAATCGGGATAGCAACAAAATTGATTTGAACCACGACGGACAACTGATTCGACACTAGATATTGTGGTTGGTTTAACGATAGCACGTTTCAAGAAATAGAACTTCAGAATGCGATTCTGCAAGCGGGAATCGGGTGAGTGCGCCATACAACATGAGAATTCGGAACAAACCTTATAGAGTATACTCGACCTGGCCGAATGAGAAGTAGAGTTCCCCTTGTTTTTCGGATTCCCGCAGGCGCTTGCGCACCGCGCTATCCAGCTTACGATGATGGTCCGGCATGCTGCGGATCTGGCAGCTGAAGGGCCCGTCGGCCGCCCGCCTAATCCTGGAGAGTGTCATCTCCAGAAGGACTGAATCGTCGAATTGCAAAAGGGACCGCATGCGCAGGGACGTAAGGCGCGGAACCAGGCACGACGCATCGGGCACCCACGCAAGGCGCCGGAGAAAAGAGTCTGTAATGACCAGAACCTCGTCTTGATTTTCGCTCAGGGTCCCAGCGCCGCCGCCGCCGCCGAAGACGAAAATACGATGGCCACCTTCGTAAATCGAATCGGTATCGATCAACTGATGGTCCCCGAAGGTTACCTCGATCAAGTTAGGCAGTTCGAAAAGGCATTGGATGAGCTCGTCCCTGGCAATCACGACATCCCCGATATCCAAGCATCTAAGATGCCCTTTAAACGACGAACGGCTCGAGAGGCCGAGGAATGTGGCGTGTGGCCACGCTAGGCGTCGGTGTGGATACCGACCGGATGTTAATTGCAGTCCATGGACGAAGGGCAAGGTAAGACACCCCAATATCGTATCCAGAACTTGACGATTGAGGTCGGTGGACAATCCAGGAATGAGCTGGATGAAGAGTGTGGCGATGTTGGCAGAAATTGGGGGAAGAGTATAAGTGAGCGGCAAGAATGGCGATACATGTTGTATGTTGCACTGGAACTGGAAGCGCGAGGTCTTTGGCAGGTGGGGCATAATTGACATGGTGTCGGCCATCGTTGAGATCGTGTTAGCCCGCGATACGACAACCTGAAGCTGCTTCAGGGGCAGCTTGCAGATACTTCCGACCGGGCCGGCACACGAAAATTCCTTCAACTGTGGCGCCGTCTCGAAGGCGGTGAGCCGACCAGGACTATAACGCCCCGAGAAGGTCAAACTCTGTAGGCGAGGAAACCCGTGCTGGATGCTGGTCAGAGTGTCCATCAATGGCTGCAAGTAGCCGTCAAAATCGACCCTATACCACCGCTCAGAGCAGCCGATGATAATGTCTAGAGCCTGATCGGAGGGCCGGTTGCGCAACCGAACATCGAGTGTAAGGGCCGAGCCGCCCCCACGCTCAACAGCGGTCTTCAAGAGGCCAATCATCTTTTCGAGTCCCGGATCGGAGTTGGGCCAGTTGAACTGATCCACTCGGATTGTGGACCACAATGCTGGCGTGTGCAGGGCGACCGAGTGCCAGAGGGAACAAACTTTGGACAGCTGTAGGAGCGGGTAACGGGCGAGTCGCTTCATTTCTGCAAGGTGTTCGTCGAACGGAGCGGATAGATGGAATATTTTCGCCAGTATCTCTGAAGACAGCTTGTGGACGGGGGATACGACATGTCGGCACACATCGTACGAGCTGAGGATGACCGAGCGCTCGCTGGTAGCTCGATCAAGAGCAGATTTTAGTCTGCCTATCTCCTCGTCGTATCTGGTAATTTCTGTCGGCGCAGCAGAAATGAAGGATTGGATTTGGGTAGCCTCGAGGTCGGTGGGGGAGGAACGCGAAGTCAGAAGCTCCTGTATCCGCGGGTTTTTCGCGAAAGAGAGCAGGTGAGAGGAGAGGAAGGCGGCCGTCTCCTTGGCGTCAACGTTCTGGTCGGAATCCGCCATGAGTGAACTGAGTGGCAACAAAAAGAGAGAAGTCGATGACCAACAGCGCCAAATAACCACATCCCACGGTTCTGATTACGAGCGCGGCTTTGCAAAAATCTCCGCATGTCACCGGGAATTTTTCATGACTGAATGAAAGCTCATTTTCCCTCAGGCCGGGTCCAGTACTGTTTCCCGCAATCATCTCAGGGAAAGTGAGCGGAAATGTTGGGAGGATCGGAGTTCCCAGGAGGCCCGATAGCTTGAATTTTTTCCCGAACGAGTTAGTCTCCCAAACACCTGAAATGATTGTGCTCGCTTCCCGAGCGCCGACCATAGAGACAGGAATTCAACAAGTATCGACCTCCGAGTTGTTCGTTCGATTGAACCTTGAAGCGTGGGCGGAGCACGGAAATGCGGACAAAAAAGTATGTTCACGCAGGCTCCATTTATAACTTACAGTGGGAATTCCGTAGCACCTCGGACCTCGAATCAAAGCCCAAACGCAACCGTCTCACCCCCATATATATCTGCGATGACTTTCGCGTTTCCGCCCTCGCCCGCCCCGGCGGCGACATACAATGGGATGAAATGGTCCTGGAGAAATGTAAAACGTCGAAGACCATACAACCGAGAGCAAACACACCTCCCGTGGGTGAGACGCACGAAAACCGGCGTGTTTGGTTAAGTTAACCATGGCAGTCTTGCGTTCAGTTTCCTATTGCGGTGAGGATCGAGGAATAAACATCAATGAAAAAATGCAGGAATGAAACCACGTACGTTAATAATCGCCACAGCAGCGAGCACCGCCTTATCGAACGCCTTGTGCGCAGGCTGAGCGGACGAAGGCGCGAAGGAAGCCACGTCACGGAGATTGTGGACGGTGAGACCGCCTGAGAGGACTAGAATTCCTTCCTCCCTATACAGATTCAATCGGGTAAACAATTGCGATCGTCCGGCCTGAGAAGACGCACCGCAACTTCGCCACGGCCCTCCCCAGCACCCAATTGGTCTCGGGATTCAAACTCGAGTCGATGGACACCTGCACAATGGGTATCTCGACGAACTCGTCGCCGAACATGAGGCGGAAAGGGATGAAGACGCCATGGTCCAAGCCCGGGCCTTCGAATACATCAGCGACATTCTCGTTGACAGGAACCAAAAAAATAACGCACCTTAAAAACCACGTCCATCTGACCCACGGTTCTCGGGCTTGGGGCTGAGCCGCGCACTTTGACCGGCCTGTACGTGACGCGAGCTTGTGAGAAAGGGTCCAACGTTGTGTCGAAGAGAAGGTACACAGTTACAAACCTGTTTGTACAGCTCAACGACACGTCTCGAGAGCACAGAGTCGCCTCTGGATTTGAACTTCAACTGATACAGCTCGGGACGGAACCCCTGTCCATAGGAACTTCAGCTCAGTGTCGAATAGTTCAAATTGCTTTCCGAACGTAGTAATCCATCAGCAGCGGGTTCTCGTCTCCATAATCAGTTACTGTGAACCGCGTTAGTGTGATCAGGACTCTCGTGAATGGAAACATACCTAAACGCTCGTTGTTTGTCTCCCAGTGTGCACTGAAAACGACGATGCCTTTCGGTTGATACTTTTCCAAGAGTGCAGGGCCAAACTCCTGTGGCACAGTTAAATCATAGAAGAGTATCTCAAGTGTGTTGTTTACCTTGAGGAACGTGGCCAAAGGACCATTGGCGCCGGCCCATCTGTGGAATGATAAATACCCTGCACGTTAATTCATGAAGATCCCGTCACGATACATACTTGGTAACATCCCCGCCGAAGCGGCCGCTATTGGTCGAGGTCAGGAGAGGTGATCCAAACCGAAGAAGAACGAGGAAATTTCGTCGGGCGTGGCAGGCAGGCTGTCGAGATTTGCTCTCCAGTTGGTCTGGAACACCTTGATGTCTGCGATTTCGCTTTCTTTCGGATACATTGCAGACGTGAATTTGCGGATGATTAGGAGGCGATCAGAGAGTCCAGAGAAGCGGGAAGAGATATGGTGCCGGTGAGTGGATTGCGAGGGGTAGAAAGCGGAGAGGACACTGATGATGAAGAAGGTTGCTGGCAACTTGTTGCTAGAGTGAGTCGAATCGCGGTGCGCATGAGTGCGCACCTTATGCCGCTTTATAAGTTGCTATAAGCTCAATAGGCGGCGGTGTTCCGGCTCTTGGTCAGAGGTGAATGAAGGAAAAACCTTACGCCGGCGGAGACCCGAGTGGCGAAGGTTCTCGGCCCGGGCCGGCAGAGAGTTTCATACGGTGATCGGGCCGGGTAGCCGTGCAACATTGACACTTGTCAACATTCCGCCGCTTGCCCCTGTTCCCATTTGGAAATTTGATGTCGGCAGGAATTGCGGATCGGTTTGAGATCAATGATGCCACAGACGGCCCGAGACCGCAAGTACTTAAGAAGAAATCTGAAGGCCTACAAGCCTTTGCCTCAGAAGGTAGTGCTGGGGGGGAGAATGGTACTCTTCCCCTATCTCCCCTCCTTCCACATAACGGTATGTCAACGTCGTTGAATTCACCCCTTTTGCTGATCTGAGTTCAAATGATTAGAGAATTGAGATGATTACTGACGGGGGAGACCCTGGTAGACCCACCCGACGCAGGGCCTGCGCCGGCCCCCTACGTGCTGCAGAGCTCGCCGCCGGGCCCGCTGGGGGGAGCGCAAGGCAAACATTTTTGTGCGAACTTGGGGAGTCGATCGAGTGACCGCCAAAAAATGGATGACCTGGAACCTGATACTCTCATTACCGTTGAGCGATGAGGCTGACAAGTTGGGTGAAATTAAGCCCCATCTAGTGCGCTCCCGTTGTCCAAGACACGGCTTGACTTGCCGACATCAAATTCCGCCGAGACTGCCGACATCAAATCCCCAAATCGGGACAGGGGCGAGCGGCGGAATTCGAACAATGAACATTGACTCTGTTCTTACTTGCCACGTCGCAAACTTGTCGTAAACCTTCATGTCTCTCCGGTTCCTCGGTCGACATTCTCTGCCGCAACATGGGCGTGCCAGTGGGGTCCCGCCGGAAGCCTTGCTTCCCATTGAATTATGAGAGTGCATTTTCCACGAATTTGGACTTCTCACAGATACTGTTCAGGCGCTTTCTGCAACCTGACGAGCATTCAACCAGCTCTGTATGTCCAAATACCCAACATATAGAGGCATTTCACCCCAGTCCCTCGCATCTGGGAATATCTCCATCGACTCGGATCTCCTCGCGGCCTTACAATGGGCATTCTGCATCCCGGCGCTCGGGTGCCTCTCCTGCAACTTCGGGTTGTGCTGGGAGCTTCAAGACATGCTATGCTTGCGGAATATAGTTTGTAGATCATCTTCTATCCGGAAGTTGGAACTGACATTCTACGGCGACGTCTCCCGCCGCCCATCGGGAAAAGTCGTTGTAAATGCTTTCCGTGACATTATGGCTTCCATGGCAGAGCGAGTCAAGGGACCTACAGTCTTCATCAGGTGGAACGACATCTTCACCTGCCGCCCTCAGGACATACGCGGCTGGAAGATTCACAAGTTCCATTTTGCCGGCACCAGTCTTCGAAATCGCGTTCTCGCTACTATTCGCTCCCCAGGCCTTTGCAGACTACCGTCCGCCTTCACGATGGTGGATCCGCCAGCGTCTTCCCAATTTCAGGGATAAGATCTGCATACATCTCCGAAATTCCCTCCATTACAAGGGTTTCGGGCGTCTCATCCACCTTAATCGTCTTGAACTCCGAATTCATCAAATCCCTTGTCCTGGGATATTCTGAGGACAGGCGCAGATTCTCCATCCCTGGCGATGAGCTTTCCGTCGTTCTCCCCAACCTCACGCTGCCGGAACTCACCTCCATTACGCTGAATACAGACAGCATCGACTCCATCGTCCTGTCACAATTTCTCGCTCGACACAAATACATAAAATTGTTCGAATATTATTATTCCAATCGCGGCGCCGACGCTATCATCGCCCATGCTTTAGCTCTACCACATCTGAATCGTATCAGATCCAGAGAGCCAGCGAACCTGATTCACCTCCTCAATATCTTCAAAGCATCCCCCAACCTCACCAACTTTGGTTTCGATTTCGATCGTTCGACATTCGAAAAAATCGCTGCCCAGAACATCTTGCTGCAACGCCTAAGTCTGCGCATCGAGGACATCCAGTTGGAGCTCCACTTGACGGTCGGGGATATGCTACCATTAGACGAACACGAGTGCACTCACTGCATTCAAGGATGGGATAGCCACCGGGACGCCTCGCCGCTGACGTCGGCTAGCTGAGGCTATGTTCGGCTAGTCGGCCGGCTAGCCGCAGCTGCCCACGGCTACCGAGGGTCAGCTAGCCTAGAGCTAGACAAAGCGGGCCATTGATGCGGCTAGCTGGCCGGCTAGCCGAACATAGCCTCAGCTAGCCGAAGCTAAGAATAGCTAGCCGGGGCCCCGGCTATCCGGCGGCTGAATGCAGTGACTGTCGTTCGCTCGCTTACCGGAGTAGTGTCAGTGAAGATGGATGTTTCAAGTGGCGTGGTCATTGAACATATGTTCCCGTGGTTGCGACCTTGAAAGGGTGGGATTTGGGACGTTGGAGACCCCCGCAAATGTTGATGAAGGAAGAAAATTCATCCAAGACATCAAGGCGGCGTTGTCGGTTGAAGTAGTAGTACCATGGTGGACTGGGCCAGAACCAATTTAAATTCTAGACGAGCAACACACATATTCGTTGAGAAAAGAAGACAATTCTTCGGCCAGGTTGCTGCTGTCGTGCAGGATTGTAGCTACGAAAACGATGTACGAAAGCGAACAAAATTTGAAAGAGTATCCGGTACGCTTTCATGAGGAATTACGGAGCAGCATTGACCTTGAGCACCCCACTAGCATCCAGCTTTGGGAAGGCCTCTCGAAGTCGTTGTGCGTCGTCTGGCGCCAGTTGAAAAGTAAGGTTCACTTGGACAAGCATGGGTATCTCGGAGAGCATCGTATCAAGCTTTTCGATCCCCCCATCCTCTTTGTGCCAACCCGAACCGGTGAGTATTAGACCGATATTCTGGATACGAGCCTGTGGAGTGAGATTGGACTGGGATATTGCATGCGCGATGGCAGCGAGCTTGACTTGAGGTCCCACAACGACCAGATGTGTCAAGGAAGGGAAACGAGAAAGCTCGACGTGTTGGTTTACCAAAGCGTCTGCGCCAAAAGCTAATCTTGTACCAAAGCGTCTGCGCCAAAATCAAGATTAGCTTTAGAAACCGCACGGGGAGTGTATGTACTTGCCGTGGAAACAGACTAAGCGCTTGAGAGTCCACCGGCCGAGCTCTAGGGCTCTTGCCATCGCCGGACTCATCTTTTGCACTAAGACGAAGTCCACGAGTTGTGTCAAGTCAAACGGACAGTGGGGGTGAGTAAAGTACTCTCCCAGCGACTTTGAGCTATCGAGATGAAGGAATTTGATCGATGGCCGTTGCGTTGGTGCAGCAGGGACTTCTGGAATTCCGTAGTAGGATCCAGAGAGCCTGAGGTGTTCGAGCCGCAAAGACGGGTTGCAGAATACACGGGTCATTATTGACAAATGTTGTCCAGGCGGTATGTGTGGCGTGCTAAATTCCAATTTTTGGACAGAAGGCAATGTGATGAGCTGCTGCGCATAATCGAGTATCGGATTCGGCTCGGAATTCACCGCCATCGCTGGGCCCGGATTGCTGAGGGGAAATCGGAAGGCGACCACCTCTAGATGTGTTAGGCCCATGGCACATATTTGCGCCAGGACATGTAGGACGAATGGCACATCGAGGATACGGATGAACGGGATGAGGTGTGGCGAAGCGGACAGAGTTTGGCCCAAACGCCCACAGACAGACTGGTTAGTCTCCGGATTGATAAAGTCGTGACTTGGTATGACGACACGTCGAAAGAAGTGGTATTGGGCACGAGGTGTCCACGAGCGCGAGACAAGAGCGCACGATTGGAGATCTTGTTGAGAATCGCCAAGGCAGGAGATTACGTCGTCCCAAATGTCTTGTATAGTGGTCATGGCGGTTTGATATAAGCGGTCGGATGGCCTTCAAGGAAAGAGTTTCACGACACAATCGTCAACGGGATGCGAGTCGCGACTCAGCCCTAAGATGTAGATAAGCGGAGGAATCTAGACAAAAGGCGGAGCACCAGTATTACCACTGAAAGATAATCGGTAGCAAAAAAAATGCGACTGGACGCGAGCAAATCCAAACGTTGTGGAAGTTGCGAGGAAGGGTGTGACGGGAGAGGTCACGCCATCAACCGGAATAACGGTCCGGGCATTGCCCCTCTTGTCGACCACCATGCCTCAACCCTTCGACGAGAGCACCGACGCCATCCTCCGGTCCTCTGATGACCTGGACTTTCCTGTTCATCGCGCAGTTCTAGCTCTCGCTTCCCCGTTCTTCCGCGATATGTTTTCCATTCCACAGCCGGACTCGGAGCTAAAGGTTCCCATCATCCCCGTCGCCGAGTCGAGCCTCATCCTAGAGAAGCTCCTTGGAACGTGGTACCCGGGGATGGAGGCCGCAGTAACCTTCGACCGGATAGACCAATTGGCGGAGGTTCTCGAACTAGCGGTGTTGAAGTACGAGTTTCGCGTCGCTGGCCCGATCATGAGGCGCTATCTGCATGATTATCTCGATACGGACGCCGTGGGTGTATACGCCATCGCCTGCCGCTACCACTGGGGGGACCTGGCGAGGAAGGCAGCCAGGCACTCTCTGAAACTCAGCCTACCATGCGTCCTCCGTAACGCCACCCCACAGCTTCGCCACATACCGGCCAACTTGTATCACGCCCTTCTGCGCTACCACAACGCATGCAGTTCGGTTTCTGGCTCGCTCGGCCTGCTCGTGTTGTCCAGTAGAACATGGGCTTGGATGATATGCACTAATGATTCATGTTCGGCGCCCAAAACTCTTCTTAACCAGACCAGAAATGCTCCGCCGCCAAAAGCGTGGATCTTCGACTACATGGATCGCGCGAAGGCTGCCTTGAAAGAGACGCCAGGAGCGAGTGTTTCTGATATAGTGTTTCTCGTGCCGACGATCACGAAGCTCGCATCCTGCAACAGCTGCATTTGCGCAACCACCGGAGTCAGAGATCTAGCCAATTTCATTAACAACGAGTACCTCCCAAGATTACAGCAGGCATTGGACAAGGTAAGTGCTTCTTTCAACTCAGCTAGACGAACTGGACTCCACTAATTTATCGATAGGTTCCTCTTGAACTTGGGTTCTAAATGTAAAATCCTTTGTATTCACCGTTGTAATTCCATCGATATCATTCACGACTTGGCTTTTTCAAGATGTGTGCCTGCGTGCTTTTATTCGGCGATCGCGGGACGGGATCTTCCTTTGAACTTTTCACGAGATTTCAGCGTGTGTGCTGATTGCAACCTGCGCAAGTCTATTCCTCCAATAGCGTGGAGCCAGCTGTTTATCGCATTAGAGGCTGGGCCGCTACTCAATTTTCCTGCACACAATTCTGGTGGGGCCGATTCTGAAGAACCTCAAGATTTCAGAAATGATGGCACGGGTTTTCAACCAACTCCGAGAAAGGGACAACGCTGGAGAGAATTTCCACCCTGGCGACGAGAAAAGGCCAGCTTGTGGGATCGTGGACATGTACAAGTTGCGCCTGCCATCTGCGACTTTCAAGCAAGCTTCGAGCTGTAATCTGCATCATTGTATTCAGGCGACGGCACTGCATCGCACATCGCGGGAGGTTAACATTTGCTGTCGGTAGGTACGCAGGATTGCCATAGTGGGTCCTTGGTCCTCCACAAGGTGCGCCTCTGATATGATCTTTCTCAACAGCTCCCCTCCCGCGTGAGGGAATAGATCTTCTCTCGCTACCGTACTTAAGGCCAGCAAAGACATCTTCTCAACTCCATCCCTCTCAGAGCAGGCTCTGCCGCCATTTTTTGTCTTCAAGATGATGGTAATTATAACTATGCACATTATTCCATCTGAAAGTAGTGCTGACCCAACATCAGTCCGATGCTTGGTTTGCTATCAGCCAACTTTGGGTGCGTCCCAGAGAACGTTCTGACCTGAAATCAAAACTGACTGCTATCTTTTTTAGGTTAGCACTCTCTTCTACGGTCAGTATACATATTCGACCGGCAAAATGAATCTCTTGTCCTCATCTACTCTCAGGAATATATGTCGTCCTCTTTGCATTTGCATCTACATTCTTTTACACCGACCCCATACTCCGGGAAACATTATCCTCTTGGTCACCACAATTGCCCTTTTCACCCTTTCCACCGTTCAAACTGTAATATGCCTCATCCTTGGCTCTATATATATCGACGACCTCGATCTTCCGTTCGACAAACTTGTCACTGCTAATACCATCTTATACGCCGTCAACAAGTGCGTGTCAAAATGGCTCATCCTGAAAGTTTATTTACTCATTGCCTGTTCAGTACTATTGCCGACGGGCTGCTTGTAAGTTTATTCCGTCGTTGGCCACTACTCGAGCGTAATGATTCTTTAGATCTATCGCTGCTGTTGCGTTTGGAACAACAATATCTATGTTGTGATCTACCTACACTCTTACTTATCCCCACAAGCGGTAAGTGAAATAATTGTCACGATTCACACCATGTTCACGCTTTGCTGCCAAGTATTCGGTATCGGGTTCAAACTTCGTGTTGTCAAGGACAACTTTATCTTTTTCACGCTCTCTCTGGTTACCAATGTGCTCGTCACCATACACACAGGTACCCTCCTCGCGTTAATTTTTGGGTACCGAACTGAAAGCTCATCTAGCGACGCGCATCTGGTGGATTCAGCGTAGGGCTCGCGCGTATCTTCAGCCGAGTGTGCGACGGCGCTATGCTTCTACCATAGCCATTCTGTGCGTCCATTTCCTGTCGCTCAACTTGTTTCTCTCATTATTTTCCCGATGCCATATAGAATCGAATCCGGTGTAATATATTCCGTATTTGTGCTTGCCTACTTGATCGTCGACGCCTTCCCCGAAACAGCAATCGTGGATGAGCCGCTCTTCCAGCTGCTCGCCCAGGTCATGGTACGTCGCTCACTGGAACCCGACAGCCCACCGTTCATCTCACTGCCACAGGGAATCGCGCTGACATTGATAATCGTCCGTGTGGGACTGGGTGTCGCTGTGGAAGGCGCTGACTCGAGGGGAACTGTAGTTGCCCCGAGTATCTTCCCACCCAAGCAGTCCAGTCTCGGGACGACGGATGGCAACCTGTCTGACAAGGATGTTTTCACATTGTCGAGTGATCTTGAGATGGGGAGCCCGAGAGTCGTAGCAAGCGAGACTTGAGCAGGCGTGCATTTTGATCCCTACAAAAAATTATTTACATAGCATATACCCGTGATACCATACCCTCTGCTGCCGCGTTTTTGCAGTGTTCGCCCTAAAGGCCTTTAATGGGGGTCCGAGATTTCTAAAGGCCTTTTAAAGCGTAAAGGCCTTTAGCTAAAGGGCAGCTAAAGGCCTGTGATCAATTTCCCACGCGGTCCAACACCGTTAATTTTATTCGCGCTCAAGCCAATGAAGTGCTACTTTTAAGCACAAAATTTGTTCTAGAATCTATCTCAATACCCTGTCATCTGGAACTTTGTACTCAATCAATACCTCCTCCTCCTCGGCTGTTGCCGACAGATGATTGCTTACAGCCAGGTCCCAGCCCACCAAATAATTTGTTTTTTCCACGCGGGGAGACTATTGGGGCGAATTTGTGGCCTCAGTGACTTGTTAGATGTTGTCATCTGCCTCTTCCCGTTCAAAACCAGCGTGACTAATGGTGATGACATGACAGCTAAAGGCCTTTATAAAGGGCAACTTTTCGGGCAAAAATCTTAAAGGCCTTTATAAAGGCCTCCTAAAGGCCTTTACCCTTTAGGTGAACACTGCGTTTTCGCGAGAACGGCCCCGCGCGCGAAGTTTCGAATCCTCCAAGTCCAAGGTTTCTGTTGTGCGAGACCAGTTGTCAAAAAGCCTAACTTGAACTGGACGTAGTCAGGGTTTCTCTTTCCCTCGAGGGAATTTAAAAGTACTAAACGCAAGATCACGGCAAACCCCGGGTTCAGCATGCGGACGGCATTCGGCCCAATCGTTGGAGGATTACATAAAATGTTAATGTGAAAAATACAAGGCCTACATCAGCTCACTAAGATAATATTCGATACTGCAGTTGACGACGAATACTATGGCTGGGACAATAACGTGTTTGTCTGTGGCGGCGGAACACAAGAAGGTTTGGATCAAGCGATCGTGATGGGCGCTATCAGTGATTCGCCTGATCAACGCTTGTTTGGAGGTTTTACGGCCTCTGTGAGGTACGATCGTTGGCCCTAAAACGGGGTTTATGATCGAGGTTGATGCTGACGTGAGCTGACCTCCTCTCATCCCTCGCCACCATCAGCATACTGCGAAGCGGCCAATCCACTACCAAGTCAAGCTCGAAAGAAGTTCTTTCTCATGTCTTCCACTTCACAAACCTTTTGCCTAGTAATATAGGCGGAGGTGGCAACCGGCTGATCGGCAGCGGTCGGCATCGTGTTCCACTGGCATCCAATGCCGGGCCAATGGGAATCACGGACTTCAGCGAGATTGTTGCCCAGCGAGTTCCAGCGGATTCCACTGGGAATGGCTGGAAATATTTGTGCAAGAACTTCACCCATTCCCGGTGGATTCCACTGCATTCCGCCGCATTTCGATGGGAATAGGCGGAGATCTTTGTGGTAATTTGCACCATTCCCCGTGGATTACGCCGCATCCCTCCGCATTCTGAGAGGAAGGGGTGGATATCTGCACGAACTCCAACAGTCATTTCCGACGCAGTCTACCGCAACGTACGGAAAGTCCCTCCTGCACAAATTGCTGTCCAAGTTCAAAGTTGTAATCACTCCCCACTAGGTGCATGAACTTTGGACATCTTGGGTAGGCCAAGAATACTGTAGAGTCTAGCTGCCTCGTATAATGTTATACAGATTCCGTAAAGTCGATACGGTATTCTGATGGCAATTGTGAACCGTGAGAAACTGTGCTGGTGCCACAGTGTTTACAATGTGAAAGCAAATACATTGAGGCTTTGAAATACTAAGATGTGCTCCAGTCATGGCAATTGCAACAGGAAGGATAAAACAACACATATCTAGGCAAGCAGGGGTTAAATGCAGATGTTCTTTTGTATAAGTAATAGATCCAGCGGATTCCGGTGGAAGTCGGTGGCCAAACGGGGATCGGTCCGGTGGTCACTGGTCGATGTCATAATCCTTGGCGCACATCATCGATCACCATGTGCCAGCGGTGTCCGCCACTTGGTCCGCCAGCGAACTTTCCAGCGGCGGGTATATTACTCGTCGACCGACGAAGTCTTCACACTGGGCTTGAGTGCAACCACCATCTCAGAATCTAAAATTGATAATACTTCGTGCCGTTGGACGGTGGGAACGTACTGCTACAGCCCTCTAGGTTGCAGCAAGGCAGACACGCCGCCACACCACGTTTACTTCAATAATTTTGCCAATTTCTCGGTTCCTGTCGGGGGCAGCTTCTAAACTCTTGTAATTGGCGCTGAACGGGTCTCTATGCGCGTCAACGAAACGTTGGTAATATACGAGCCAGTAAACCACCTCGCGGCTCGCCCACGGTGAGTGCGAACCGAAACAATACAATGCAATGGATTTTGCTACCAATGCGGTCAGTGGTCTTTGTCCCGGAAGGTTATCCAATGGGCCTTCAATATCGGGACGATAAGCCTTCTCTTTGAGAAGCGACAGGTCGACAGCACGCCTCCTACATTCCACCCGTCAATATCTCTGTTCTCAGCCATTCAGCGCTCACCTCGTGTTTGACGATATGAATGGATTAGCGCCGTCCAGATTAGAATGGCCCTGTGATCATTTCGGCGCTTCGTGGAAATGATAAAAGCAGGCCTCTTCCTCATTGCGCGGGAAACCAGCATAGTTTCTGCGGGCAAATTCGGGCCACCATGGCATTTGACCATCCGGAAGATGAACCGATTTCGATCGCGGCGGCTGCACTCATAGAGGCTCAAGCTGATGCGGCAGCGTGCATACCCTCTTCCCATTCACGATACTGTGTTACTTATCACTGCTCGATAGGCCGAACAGCAAACTTGTATTTGACCCCGAATGGTGTCCGGTGCCCAGAACTCGAAACCCTACTCGGCCTCCGGCCCGTGCGCCAGGGTGCGCACTGAATCCTTCTCTAATATTCGTTTCCTCACTGCGGCTTGCTAGGGTGCGTTCCTGGGCATCCATTGCCAGAAATCAGCCACCTCTTCAACACGATCAAACTCTCCCTACCCCGTCTGCATATGTTCCTGTATCCGAGTCTCCAGCTTCTACTGCGACCGTACCCGCATCACCGGTCCCTCCCGGGCATACACTTCCAACTCAACCTCCAATTCCGGAGGATGCTGTCGCAGAACTACTCGAGAAAAACCAGGACGTGTTTGACAAAGTTATCAACCATCGGTTTCCTCAGGCATTTGGCCAGGGTACTGCATCCCTCGATGGTTTCCGACACTACATGATTGTAAGTCATTGTAATCTCTTCGTCTGTGGTGTTCTCATTCAATATTCTTGCACAGCAAGACTGGCTGTATCTGAAGACCTGCACCCAATTAAAATTCCTTGCGCTTGGGACAGTCACCTATGGTGAAGAGGTCGAGGGATTTGATGTCCGTTACAAGGTCGAGTATACGAACAAGTTGGCGGACATTTGCGGTACTATGCTCGGGATTACCAAGAGCACCATGGAGACCACTACGCCAAGCACGGAGCTTGACACGACTGAAAAATTCTATCGGAAGGCCCTTCAAAGCGACAAGGCCTGGCTCGGGTTTGTCTTGATCTGTTTCTGATGTCTTCAAAAGTTGGAAATTACCAAACAGATACTATGTTGTCCTGCTACCTTGCGTATTAGTAAGA
This sequence comes from Mycena metata, assembly GCA_029378385.1. Taxonomy (NCBI): domain Eukaryota; kingdom Fungi; phylum Basidiomycota; class Agaricomycetes; order Agaricales; family Mycenaceae; genus Mycena; species Mycena metata. The sequence continues at coordinate 140,010 of JARKIB010000086.1, read as the reverse complement.
CAGGCAGCCTCAAGTGGAGCCCATTGAATGTCTCATGATCCAGTTGCTTAGATTTATTTCAAGATCGCGGAACGTTTGATGAAAGATCCGTCGACAGCCAAAAGTGAGCATCGCATCCTACATTTTGTGCATTTCTAATGTCCACCAGATGTTGTTTACCACCAAGCCTGGACGGTGCTCAACCACGACGATTCATCCGTGGGAAAATATATCAGTATGCTCATAACTCACTATACCCGTTCTCTCAACTCTCAAAACAACAACCAGAATTCATTAACAAGAATATTGCACTCAACGGCGGCGTAAAGGAGTGGAACTGGATGTTCAGGATTGCCTGCGAGCGCGAATTGGAGATTTTCAACACAGGCCTGCACGCCCCTACCCCATTCCAAATCATACCTGACGGAATCCACTCGATACACATTTCCTCTTCAAAGGGTGTCAGACTTGTGCTCGCCGTTCACAATATCACGGATTTGCGGCCACCCTTGGATAAATATCTTCCGAGCAATCCCAGATCGTGTATTTTGGGAATAAAGCCAACGGGCGGGGATAACGAAAAGGTAGGGTCGAGATGAACTATGGTCTTCCCTAAACTAATAAACAATGTAGTGGCACATCTTGGCGACCAAAGACGGATATACATTCAAAAACCTGGGGACAAGTCTTTATCTCGGGATATCCCCTGCACTAGCTCACAAAGAATACCGAACTTTGCAAGCTGTATCGAATCCATACTACTGGTGGGTCAATCCCAGTTCAAGCCAGCCTGACCAGGGACCTTCGCTGTACCAGTACGTTGACTTGTGAACAACGTGAGGCATACAGCAAGGCTGACATAGCACTTGCCAGGATCTATGACTCGGGGAATCTGCGATATACACTACACGCTGCCACCGAAGCTCTCAATGGCATTGGCTCTTTTACTCCGGTATGCCATTTAGGGATGTACACGAGTATTTGCTAACAAGGGCCCAATGCAGATCATCGCCCACGAGAACTCGGAAGCCCCTTGCCAAATGTGGTCTTTCGACGGCTACAGGTTCAAGCCATATGAGCGCAAACAGAGAACCCCGGACAAAGACACCGAACAATCGCCGAAAGCTCAGGCGACCACATCGGAGATGAAGAAACTCATGGATAAGCACAGTCGTGAGATGAAGGAAATGGCAGAAGTGATTGCAGCGAGGGACAGGGTGTTGAGGGTGGAGGTGGCAGAGCGATCTAAAACACAGGAACAACAGAGAACCCCGGACAAAGACAGCGAACAATCGCCGAAAGCCCCGGCGACCGCATCAGATATGAAGAAACTCATGGATAAGCACAGTCGTGAGATGAAAGAAGTGGCAGAAGTGATTGCGGCGAAGGACAGGGCGTTGGACGTGGCAGATCAATCCAAAATACAGGAACAACAGAGGACCCCGGACAAAGACGATGAACAATCGCCGAAAGCCCCGGCGACTGCATCAGAGATGAAGAAACTCATGGATAAGCACAGTCGTGAGATGAAGGAAATGGTAGAAATGATTGCGGCGAAGGACAGGGCGTTGAGGGTGGAGGTGACAGAGCGATTTAAAATACAGGAACAGATGAAGGCATTGGCAGAGAAGCATAAGGAGGAGCTGGAGAAACTGGAAAGAGTCAAGATGGCGATGATCCGGACCGGTCAAGAACAGAAGGCACACATCCTGTCACTACGCAACGCGTTGCTCGCAGCGGTAGAGGAGGCAGAAGTGAGTGATTGGAAGTATCGAGACCTGCTCCGGCACATGCGGGCTCAGGTATGTGTTCTGCTCTACCATCCCACAAGCCGACTCATCACGAGTGTTAGGTCTGCCATTGGGAGTTATTTAGCGGTACATTCCGTCGTGCTGCCTTTGATCCGGCCCCTATTGAGTTTGGCCTTCAAAACAACGTCTCCGCTTTCATCATCCGGTATCACGTGGATGGCGACAAAGAAATATCGTGTATTCACAGTGTTCAAGAAGGGGGGACATGGAGTGAGTGCCCTTCCCAGAGGCTTCGGGTCGAAGTACTTAAATGTTCCTTTAATGCAGACACCCGCGCAGCCAGTGGCATGGAAGTCGGCCATTTCCAAGTACTTGTCGGGAATCTGTCACATTTATTCTGGGCCCCATGTCATGGCCGCTTTGAAGTCAAGTCAATGCTTCACAACCCCGTCCCTGGCTTCGACAAAGACATAGACGAAGTCTCAGATACTTGGTTTATTGCGCGTTACTCCTATCCGGGCACTGTATATGCGACGGGGGTAAAGGATGGTACAGATGGTACGTAAAATACCAGTTCAGAAGGATCTAGTTACGGAACAAACGGTCCCACTTTTCAGGTATCCCATGGGGGTCATCGATGATACAGGTGTGTATACCATTGAGGATACCGTGAAACAGCACTGATTCCGCATTCCTGTCAGGACTACGAGGTGCTCTGTTACAGAGACTTGTAGTTGGTGGTCATTTCCGGCAGATATACATCCCTACAGTTTACTTCTGTCTTCTGTCGCATGATTCCGCTGTGCTTTGATATCAACGTGAATTAGATTCCAAATTTGGTGTTATTTGTGAATGTCAGGCCATAGGTTATTATGGATCACTTGACACATCGAAATATTCTAGATGTCAAAAACCTCACTCATTTCTAGGCCGAATGCCTTCGCAAGTACCGCAGGGCTATCGCATTGAAATACCCACGCGTGAAAGATTGTGTCTGTGTCGAATCTCATGCTTGTGATATCAAGCCTGGTTCCGGCAAACGGGGTGGAAGGTGGTGCCACGAAGTTCATTGGCTCAATAGATCGTGAAGAATTACCCCCATTGTCATTTGTCAATTTTATTGAGGGCGATTCCCCCCTATGACGATACCACTTTATTTAATACATGACAGCACCTTCAGTTCCGGCCTTGGAGGATAAAAACAAGAGTAAATTCTGGCGAGATGAATTATTTCCCACGGTTGTGATTTGATTCACACAGTTCAAGACGTATTCACCCAACTTGTGAATTGTACGTAAACTCTGTAGCCTGTGCCCCTGGAAGAGAAATGTACTCACAGGCCACAATGGTACGTCCTAACTGGGCCAACCTTCCAGATTCCACGCGGACTTTTGTAAGTTGATTATGGCGCTCGCAATTGAGAGGAACTGCTTCAAAATCAACTTCCAGGCACACGGATTGCGACGGAAATTTCGGATCTGTGGGATCGTTATTCAGCGGGAAGACCGACGGTTGTGTGGAAAAGAACCGCAAAAACGAATTTTTGGTCCTGAGATTTTCGGGGCCGAGCGAGGTAAAGTGGAGGAAGGTAAAGGAGAGGATGGTGATCATGAGGGAGTCCTGCAAGAGGCTTTCCATTTTTGAAGCTAGGTAGCTTGGAGGGTCCTTAAGTTTTAAAGCCCCTATCGGACAAAAGAAACAATCTCATCAGTTTATTGAGAAATTTTCGAAGATCTCTTAAGATGAGATCTAGGGGTCTGGATGGACATTTATTCACGTGATACCATACCCCCAGATGACGAATCTGGGAGAACGGCTCCGCGCGCGCGACGTTTCGGATGCTCCAAGTCCAACAAATCCAAGGATCTAAGCCTTCTGCCGGGATAACACTTGGGCGAGACCAGTTGTCGGAAAGCAATGCCCACCTACCAAATCATTGCCTGGACCAAGTCAAGGTTTTTCTTCCTCCCCAGTGGTGAGAGCACTGAAGGGTGACCAACGTTTTCGTTTTCCCGGTTTCAATTCGATTTCAACATCAACCACGGCAAATCCCGACGATCAAACACTCGGCGCTCACGGCCCGCCTCCATCGACTTAACACGATCAACATTATCAACTCAGACCAAGGCTGATCCTCGGCTTGCCTCCATGACAGTCTTAGAGCCTGGCTTCTTTGTTACCTAGATTGTTCAAATTGATAACAGTTCAATACTTACTCTGAAAATGCTCCGACGTTGAAAGATTGGACTCGGACCAACCGTCAAGCAAATGGATCAACTGCTCGAAGACCGGATGGCGTAGTCGCGGTGAATCAGCGGATAACGCAGCTTCCGCGGATGCAAATGGATCCGGACACATCATTCCGCTTTGTCTGAGACCCGCAGAAGGAATAAAAGACGGCCACAGTTCCTCTCCTGCACTTTATTCGCCCTTCTACTCCTCGTTCTTGCTAACACTTGCACTTTGAATCCTCCACGCTCTCATTATGAAATTTTGTCTATTCATCTTCGCGACCCTCTTCCTTGCGTCTTCCACTACCAACGCCCGTCCCGCTTGGACAGAAACCGTGAGTTCTACGTCCTGGAAAATTGGCGAAGTACTGATCCTATCTCAGGGCCACGCAAAATGTCCTACGCCGTCATCATCAGTCCCATTTTCCCGATTATTCAACAACATCGAGGATTATCTCCTCACGCCCAACGCCGTCGAGCAGTCCCGCGCCGTCAAGCACGGGTATGAATCTGACGGCCTCGTCGCACGCGCCCTCAGAACGAAGGAATTATCGACTGTCCCTCTGTATCACGTTTTGGTCGGCAAGACCCACGCCAATTTCTACACGACGCGCAAACACGAGCGCGATGTAGCCCTTCGTGGAGGCGCTAGGAACAACGTCGACCTGGGCATCGCGGCCTATGTCTTTCCAAAGCGGCTTTGCGGCGGCAAGCCGTTGTATCGCTTGCTCAACCGCTCGACGGGGGAATACTTTTATACAACGGATGAGGGGGAAAGGAAATTTGCCGTGTCAGACCAGGGGTACGATGCACCGGAAATCGCGGGGTTCGTGTTGAAGCAATGAGATACTTTGTAAATGTACTATCTACCAATTCACTGGTCTGTCCTCCAAGCGCACAATCGTCTACAAACGATTGATTTATGAGCCGAATTCATCTAACGAACGAAAAGATCCGTGTAAAGTCGAGGCGGCGAGGTTAAACTGTCTGTTCGATATACAAGTTTCAAGGAGACGTCACTGTGATGGGACGGTGATCAAACAAGTGGCTGGAGAACCGTTTAATATTCAACACGAGATGTGGGGACAGAATGGCTCTGAATGGGACTCGTAAACTTAAAAGGGGATTTCTAGAGAGAGGCCGGATGGGGATCCAGAGCGAGTAGTCGGAGCCACGCTGGTGCGCACAGGGTGCTTGGTATTCCGGAAAGCGGCTTGAATTGAGTTGAACTTCATATACATCTTAGTCATTCAGCATCGAAGACACCAAGACTACAGAGAAAACTGAAATCTACAAGTAGGAGTCATCAAACAGAAACCCTCCCTTGTCCTCCAACGCGTATAATCCATCAAATAATTCTTGCGAAAACTGGCGGCTCGCGTCGCAGGATGCGGATATTTTGATCGTAAATGGCCTAGCATCCGAGCGCCCCGGAACAATGCGGCGAGAAGAAGCAAACTCCAAGAACGACTCCTCGCCGAATTTTCCCAGTGTGCCGAGCCTTAGAACCCGGAGGTGTGGAATGAGGTTCGCCTGGTCCGGCCGCCATGTAGGTTGGTGCAGTAGGTGGTCGGTGATCGTGATGTGCTCCTCGTCTGTATTCGCGCAGTCCAGAATCTGTAGCTCCTCCAGCAAGGGTAAGACCGAAAGGGAGAATTTCGATGTCTGTGATTATGGAGTCAACTTCGAATGACCGCAGGGTATTGCGCAACAGGGAGCGGGAGGCAAAGTCTAGGAATCGCGGTGCGTTCCAGAGGGGAGGTAGTCAGTACTTGCAGAAGATGGAAAGATGGCCCAAGCGGGGCAAAGAAAGGCCTGCGAAAATTTCGCCCAGAACTTTGCTGGTACGGGTGAGATATGTGGTCTCGTCCAGTTTGTTGTGTTCAGTACTGAATCCGATCCTCAAGGACGGGATGTTCGAGGCTGCTGTTGATAAATGAAGCGGGAGGTCGAGTGTGGCAGCATAGACCACAATTGTACACCTTGCCTCAGCTGAAAGAAGAGGTAGCATGTCAAGTGACAACATGCGACAGAGTCCATTGGCAATAGTCAACTGACGAAGTTGTCCCCACGGTAGTTGTAGAGAAGCCCCATCAAACCACCCACTAATTTCCGCCGTCTTCAATCGGGGAATGGCGCCGAAAACTTCCGCAGTGGCCTCCACATTCGCGCGGCGCGCGGAAAGCAGGGTGAGACTTTCCAACACCGGGAGGTTTCCTTGCGCGTGGGCAAGAAACGTCAAATGTGAAGGATCTACCGATAGGTAAGCTGTCTGCCACCGGCGAGAGTGCTGGGCCAGCAGTTTCAAGACTGATTTGTGGCTCGGGTGTTTGCGGCCGATGGCCGCTTCGAGAGTGAGAGGAAAGTCTGCTCCACGTTTGAGCGAAGACACAAGCAGGGCAAGCAAGGTGGCCGAAGAGATAGTGGATTTACGCCACAGGGTTGTGTCAACTGTAATCGTGGACCACAGTTTCGGGGAGTTCATTACGATATCGTGCCAGCGAGAACAGACCTTCACCAAAGACATGGGTCAGTGGCTCGAAATTCAAATTGTTAAAAGAGCATACCCGGGAGATCCGAAGCAAATATATTTTGGCAAGCCGGTCCTCCTCTTGGTCTACCGTGGTCGTATCATCGACAGAATTAAAGTCGGGTGAACACAAATCGAAGATCTCGACCAATAGCTCTGTCGGAAGGCGCCGAACGGGCGAAAAAAGACTTCGACAATCATCGACGTGTGATTCGAGGAGTGCTCTTTCCGACTTCAGTTCAGCCAGGGCCTCCTCTAGCATCCGAATTTCAGTGGCGTATCGCGCGAGCTCGACGGGAGAGTTGTCAAGAACGCTGTGCGAGCGGGCCAGCAAGGTCGCAGATGGCGGAGAGTGGGAGCGTATTACGCCGCGCAGTTCCGAGATTTGCGAGGGACTGGGGAGGAGGTACGACTGCTTGAATGGTTTTGACATGAGGGTTCGGAACAAAGCGCCTGGAGTACAGCCACAGTGCGGACCGCGTTTACCCGATGTCACGTAATTTGAACCAAGCGCGAGTTCGATGAGAGGATTCGGGAATACACCCGCATTGTGCACAAATTCAGGTTGATTTAGCCCTTCTATGGACGAAGCCATTTGATATGCCCGTGCGAGAGTCAAGGCTCGTGTGCATTATATTTGGACTAATCTCGGCATCTTCAAGTTGGAATTTTACCTTGCGCAGTGACCTCAGCAGGGAGGTCACCATTGATATTGGCCAACCGTAAACTCCCTGGATAACTCAGGTTGTAACATATTCTCTGGCAGATCCCTAGACGATTCTGGACGAAATACGTCAACTTCAATTCAGTAAGCGAAACCGCGGGCGAGCTCAAGTTTTTTTCTGTCTTCGCCCACGTTCATCTCTCCACTGCTTAAACCAGGTCCACATGCTACGAATTCTTCAAAGGTCTTCCGACACGCGTACAAGAACTTTGCGAAAAACGACTACCCTGATTCAAGTACGAATCAAGATTCATGCGAGGCATAATCCAGATCTACGCAATCTCTCAAGAAATGAGGCTGAAGCAAACCTCACCGCTAGGCTGAGGTTTGCCAACTTTGAACCAGGGTCGTGCTTTCTTCAAACACGCCCTAACGGCTTCAAATAATAAAAATCGTTGGCCAAAGCGCCTTGAGCACCTACATCTAGTTAACTGAGACCCTTTAAAAATTTGACCCTTGTCTTCCACCTCAATCCTCACTCTGGTAGACACATCAGATCTCTGGGCGCCGGCTCTTGCAAGTTATGGGATTCGAACGAAACCTAATTAGTGGCAGTTAGTACGTGTTTAACCTTGGACATGTGAAATCACATTGTGTCCGACCCTGACGGTTTTCCCTCCTTAGAATTGAAGAAACGCGGTTGAACCAGGGAATCAAGCCTTCGGCCGAATTTGATGCGATAGTTGATGGTTGATGGACTTCTCCTGCGTCAAACCGGTAAAAATCGCGAATAACCAGTCGTGGCGCGCGGAACGCTCTCAAGACTGATCTTCACCGCGCGTCTTTCACGGGGACTCGCATCTGGGCCAACCCCCGTCCCTCCCTCTGCCACCACCGATCCCAGCGACGTGGAAGACGAACGGACCGTTCGGCAGCAAGAACAAGAGCAGCCACCCGGCCCACGCCCGGTATGGCAAGTAGCATCCTCCGTTCGCTACCGTGCACATGTGAGGGCGCTCCGGGAGCAGTTTAAAAAGGGTCCTCAGGTGTGTATTAAAAATCTTGATTTTATCTGCGTGTGCGTTCTCGATCGCGGCTAGCGGCTGTGTTTGTCGTGAACGATGGCGCAAAGCGGTTGTGTCTTTTCTGAATGCTCGCAGACGGAAGATATGTAAGAGTAACCATATCTTCAGAGATGAGAGGTCCAAGCCTTTCTTTTCATGTCCTCGATCGGCGGCTGGTCTATTTGAAGCACAGTGTGCGGTTCGGGACGCATCTTGACGCAATGGACCGCGACATGTGTGCCATGGCCGTTGCGCACAGACTGTGGTGCCTCGCGATCTTCTCCGGAACTTCCTACATTCTTTCTTCCTATCTTTGCTATCTTTTTTTCACTAAATGCTCACCACATCTACCCACAGCTCTCGAGTGTGAATAACGGGGCTCTACTCAAAGCTGCTTCCCGCTCCGCTTCTTTTTCAACCGTTACCACCTTGCTCGACGATAGGGAGCGTACAGGTGAGTCGCAATCCCAGAGAAACGCAAAATTGACTGGTATACCCCTAGGAAGTGGACTTGGTAGAGATGCAGGTGACGAAGGCGGTCGCCCGGGACGAACGGTGTACGTCTCAGGCATCCCTGTGGGCGTGACTATCGCGCAGGTGCTCGATCTCGGTACGCCTTACCTGTCATTTTCGCAGAAATGCGCTGTGCTCATTCATTATATTCTACACCACAGTAACCTTCGGCCCCCTCGAATCCATCAGAGCCCACCCCTCCTCCGCGTTCAAACACCCCCCATTTACATCGTCGTCCGCCTTCTCCGCCTCACTCCAGCCCCCCTCGCACGCAGACGGCGCCCCCACCGCCGGCGCAAGCTCTTCCTCTCCCTCCTCACCTTCCGAAGAATGGCTTCGTTGGGGTGAAGATCCCACAAACTCCGAGCCAGAGTACAAGCGTCCCGGACCCGGAGCCGGCTCCCTCTTCCTCACCTTCCTCGACATCCCCACCGCCCTCGCCTTCGTCAACTCCGCCTCCTCCCCCGCCGGACAACTCTACCTCCTCGGCCGCCCGCTAAGCATCAGGTGGGCCCGGGGCCAACCCTATCTCCGGTCCAATTGGGTGCAGCGGGCGATTACGGAGGAGTGCGTTGTTCCATTTCCTTGCTTGTAGATATTTCCACGCTGACCACATCCCGCCCCTCCCAGCAACGCCTCCCGCACAATCTACCTCCGGAACCTCCCCCCAACCATCGCCGCCTCCCCGTCCGCCCTCCGCGACGCGCTTGACGGGCGATTTGGGTACGTCGAGCACGTCGAGATCATCAAGGTCCAGACAGGTGTGCCCATGGGGCTGGTCAGTTTCTTGAATATTGCGGAGGGGATAAAGGTGAGCGAGTGCTTCACCTTTCAGAATTTTATCGTTGGGGAAAGTGTTTGCGGCGGCTTATTCAAACGCGCGTTTCGTCTGGGGAGGGCACATCCTTGGATGCGCGGGACCGAGATGGGAGAAGGTGGCGTTGGGGGCGCGACGTGCGACCGCCGACAACGAGGGAGCGGTGGACGCGGAGCACGACGGAGAGGGAGTGCGCATGTGTGTTCTGTTGGAGCGCGTTTTGTGTGGACGCGGTGAGAGGCGAGGAAGGCAGGGGAGGCGGTGTGGAGTCTACATTCTGGGAGGCGTCGATGTGATGTGGGCGTGCGAGTCGCGGCGCGCGCGGATGGAGGGGCACGAGGTCGCGGAGGGGCAGCGGGAAGGTGTTGATCACGCAGCGGCCGCTTGTGTGGGAGGAAGGCGCGTCTTTCTCCCCTTTTTGGATGCACCCTAACGTTGCCTCGGGCGTTGTCGTGCTCCACCGCTGCCCGGGCTAGGTGTTGTAGTCCCAGCGAAGCGCGCGTGTAGGACCGATCGCCGGGCATGAAGCCCCCGCTCCTCTCCCTCCCCTTCGTTCTCGTTCTCCGTTCCTTTTCGTTTCGTCCGCCGCCAGTCCATACTGACCTCAATCTCACTAGGCCGTCACCGCCATCCAAAACCTGACCGCCTGGGCTGGCGTGCAGGCCGGCTACTCCAGGGACCGCTGCTGGACCAAGACAGTACGATCGTGAGTTTTTCTTTCTTTCGGGTTTCTTTCGTGGGATGTCGCGGGACGCGGCTACCTCGAGTCGTCGTTCGACACCTGCGAGAGTAAAATTGGGGCGTCCTTTCAAACTCACCTTGCCACCAGATTCCCTCCTGTCGCCTCCGTCAAGTCTGCCGACCTCCGCTCCAGTCCCGAGCCTATGGCGTGGGGTACGGTTTCCGCTTTATCTCCGTCCTCGTCTTGCTCATCCCATCGTTCCCAGACGCTCCCCCCCGGGCTGGCAAGCGTACCCTGTACCTTAGCGACATCCCCCCCGGCCCCACTGTGGAGGACTTGTGCGACGTGATCCGCGGCGGGATGCTACAGGCTGTGTCACTGCACGACACACATGGCCGGCGTACCGCGGTGAGTCTCTGCTCCTCACATCTCTTCCTTTCCCCTCCTCCCGGTCTAATACCACCGCCGCAGGTGATCACCTTCATTCGCCACCTCGCGGCCAAAGCCTTTTACGGAAGGTCAATCACCCTAGGCATCACGCTCGGTGGTCGCCCTCTCAAGATTACCTGGATCCGGGACTCGTCGCCGCTCTCGCCGACGCTCGCGGTCGCGGTCAGCACCGGCGCGTCGCGCACTATCGTGATTCAGGGCCAGGACGCGCAGGACTTGGATGCTTTTACCGAGGAGAAGCTCAGGGAGGACTTCGGCGTCTTTGGGGACCTCGAACGTGTTGAGGTCTTGAAGGAGGAGTGAGTGCTCGGAGGCATGTGTCCCTACGCGAGACCCTGACGCTGTCCGACAGGCGCTGCGCAGTTATGCACTTCACCAACATCTGGAACGCGATGAAGGCCCACAAGGATATCCGCCTGCGCGAAGAGTACTTGACACTGAAAATTGGATACGGCGACGATCGATGTGCTGCCCCGCCTCCGCTTCTGACAGCTGCTGCAGACGAGCAGGGATCTCAACGAGTAGACAGTGGTGAATAAAAAAGAAAAGACAATCCCTCGCATTATCCATCTCTACTAACTTGCGCCTGAAATCGGCCGCGGCAATTGTCGTGCGGGGGTATGGCTGAACAGGAAGTACTTTGTGGTAAAATTCCACCCTTCCCGTTATGGCAATCCTTTAACCATATTTGGATGAAGGAACCTTAACACGATGTCCGTCTACTGAAGAAGCGATGGGCTCTACCGCAGCGCACAGGTCACTTTGTGTTAACAACGACCTCGGTGCCATTTAACCGTCGCCATTCACCGCCTCCTGCGAGTTCTCGCCGCCTGAATTGCACATGAGAATGAAGAATTTCTTATTATGCGTACGCTGGGCAGCGTTATCGGGGAGAAAGAGCGCAGGATGGGTGATTCCCGGGCCATTGAGCCATTGAACCGTTGCGCAGGGTTTTCACAACGTTGTAATACGAGCGTCGAGCATGTTTCAGGCATAAAAAGTTGGTTGGACGCAACTTGTACAATCAATGTTGTATTCGTATGCCCTACATCGACCCTTTGGAGGAACCTCGGGCTGTTTAAAATCCAGTTTCGAGTCGAAGCTTGGTTTGACATCGGGTAAACGCGGTCCGAACTCGGACTGTGGCTTTACCTAGGCGTTTTATCTCGAACCATCATGTCAGAGGCGTTCAAGAAGTCGTACCTCATCCCCAGTCCCTCGCAAATCTCGGAGCTGCGCGAGATCATACGCTCCCACTCGCCGCCATCTGCGACCTTGCTATCCCGCTCGCAGAACGTTGCTGACAATACGCATCCCTCGAGCTCGCGCGATATGCCACTGAAATTCAGATGTTAGAGGAGACCGTGGCTGAACTGAGGTCGGAAAAAGCACTCCTCGAATCATACGCCGATAATTGCAGAAGTCTCTTTTCGCCCGCTCGGCGCCTTCCGACAGAGCTATTGGTCGAAATCTTCGATTTGTGTTCTCCCGAGTTTAATTCCGTCGAGGATACGACCACGGTGAAACAAGAAGAAACGGGACTTGCCAAATATATCTTCTTCAGATCTCCCGGGTATGTCTTATCCTGGTTTGAATTCGAGCCACTGACCCATCTCTTTGGTGAAGGTGTGTCTCGCTGGCACGACATCGTAATGAACTCCCCGAAACTGTGGTCCATGATTACAGTTGATACAACCCTGTGGAACGAATCTGCAATGTCTTCGGCCACCCTAGTTGCCCTGCTTGCATCGTCGCTCAATCGCGGAGCAAACTTTCCTCTCACTCTCGAAGCGGCCATGATTGATTCCGACCATTCGAGCCGCAATTCGAGTCATAAATCCGTCGGGGAACTATTGGCTCAACACTCCTACCGATGGCAGACGGTTTACCTATGGGTAGATCCTTCACAATTGATGTTTCTTGGCCACGCGAGAGGAAACCTCCCACTGTTGGAAACTCTCACCCTGATTTCCCCGCACACCGCGGTGGGGCCCACCGTCGAAGTTTTCACCGTCGCTCCCCGATTGAAGACAGCAGTCCATGGGTTTGCGTCTTCTCCGCCACTACCAAGGGGACAACTTCTCCAGTTGACCATTGGGAGATCGCATGCTGTCACTTGACATGCTGCCTCTTCTTTCGACTGAAGCCAAGTGCACACTCGAAATCTTTGCTGCAAGACTCAAACTTCCCCTGAATTTACCTTCGACAACCTCGGGCATTCCGTCCTTTTACCGCCTTTTCCTTCTGACTTCCACCTGCATCCTGACGGGCCAGTTGCTCTGTCTTTGTCGACGGTCGTACCTTCAGGGAGGATGGGACCAACATTGACGAGGATACTTCGCTCCTTGAATTCTCTCCAACGCGGCACGGCCCACGAAGTCGTGAAATTTCATCAAGATGATTCTCTGCAAGTTCTTCGCTCATATCGATGTCTCAGCATCTTGAAATTCCGTTTGGCTATGTCTCCATCCGAACTCTATCCAACCATCCGGAATCTATTCAAACATCCCCGAAAACGTGTTGAAGTGAAGCAATGTCTCGTCGCACCTCAACACGTACGGCGGTTTAACGGACATCCTCGGGCCGCTCGCCCTCTTCAAAATTCGTTATGAGGACCTATTCAAAAGTCTGCACGAACAAACTCCTGAAATCAATAATCTCGTCGCTCGGAACTTGAGCATGAAATCTTGAGGTTTGTTTCCCTTGTGTTTTCCGCTTATCCATTCATACTATAACATATCTCGGTGCCGACTCACGTCGCTGGATTCGAAGGGCGAAATATTTAGGGTGTGGACATTTCGAAAATCAAGTGTGATGGTACATCTGAGACCGATCACACCTCCTAGCCTTATGCATCCTCACACACCACTCCCTCCTGCGCCCCAGTACTTCTGTGCTTGCCAAACGCCATTTGAGCATTCTCCTCTGCTTTCTGCAACCCCAGATTGCCGCGACCTTTTACGCAACAACGGCAACCCGAAGGACATCGGGACTGCGGAATTCCACTCCTTCATCTCGGCCGCTCCCGCAGAAATTACCAGATACGAAATCGAAATCAGCAGACGCCAGAGTGCATTGTATGAAGTCGTAGCAGCTCACGTTGCAATACTCGCCTCTTACAATGCTTGTCGAGCAGTGGTGGACTCGCCGATCCGCAAGCTGTCGACGGAAATATTGACTCAAATATTCCAAATTGCCGTCCCTTATTCCGATTACCACTTCGGCGCTTCAGCAACGCGCCAGCCAACGTGCCCATTGTCCAGAGTGTGTCTCCGCTGGCACTCGATCGTGATGGGCACGCCTGCATTATGGTCTCATCTATGTGTAGATTTGACCCCCTCACCCAACGTCCCGGCCGAGAGAAGGACCAAGATTCTCGATGAGATGAAATCCGCCCTTGACCGCGGAGCCAATCATCCGCTCACGTCGTGCATTGAGTGCGGCTCTGCACCTCGCAATGAGGTACTGGAAATTCTCACCAGACAATCACATTTGATTGCATTCATGGTTGGCCAACGATTGCCTTGGAAGGAGTCATTGGGCGAATTCCTCGGTTGAAGAATTTGGCCTTTAACAGCCGCCATCGAACGGGGTACCATCCCCCGTTGCTTGCGTTCCGGGACGCGCCGCAGTTGAAACAATTCAAAGGGAGTGGGCCGGTGGACAAGATCGGGATTCTCCCTTGGCTACGACTTGAAACAGTCATATTGGATTGCACTGCCGATTTTACCAAAGGTCTAGGGGATCTGGCCGATGTTATGTCGGCCATCTCCCGCCTCTCGTCGACCCAGCACTTCGGAATTCGGTGCAACTTCACAAAGGCCATGCCATCCCCGATCTCTCTCGCTTCTCCCCTTCCCCCGATCTCCTCCAACGTCGGTGCACTCTCTATTTGGATTGCTTCGCGCGCTGAAGCTACAGATGCCGCTCCACATGGTCGCCTTCTGGCAGAAATATTTGACTGTTTAACCTTGCCCAGCGTGCGCGTATTGGTTCTCGTTTCGAATCGCGGTCTCGCATGGCCCCATGCCGCATTCCTTCGCCTGTCCATCCGCTCGTCATTCAGCGAGCATCTCATCTCTCTCGACATCTCACAGGCAGTCCTCGAGGAGCATGAGCTCCTTGAATGCCTCCAGGGGCTTCCCTCCCTATTGCGCCTCACGATTTCGGATGATCTCCCTCCGGCCGTGGGGCCCCTCCGGGATGAGAACACCTTCCTCATCACGGATTCTCTCCTCCAGCGTCTGACAATGAATTCCGACGATGCAACTCGAGCCTCGTCCCCAAACTTGCTTCTCTCCATTTAGCATCGCTTTTGAACTTCGACGCTTCAGTTCATGCTTCAGTTCTTCTAACGATGCTGTCATCGCGCATCGGACAAGAACGAGAACCAGTTCGGTGAGCGATGCTGGCGTCGCGCCAATCTTCGCCCAGTGTCCAACCGCTTGATTGCCAGATTCGTTGCTCTAGACCCGGAAATTGAGGCCCGTTTACGGGAGCTCGAGGCACAAGGGGAACTTTATTCCTCCTTCGAGGGGGCGAATATCCCATTTCTCCAAGGTATAGTGGATCCCATTTCGTTTGGCTATAGGAAGTTGAAGCATTTTGTTTAGATCTGGAATATGAGAGCTGTTTTCAATCCTTCAACCCGTTCTGGGGACAATGTTGATGAACCGACCTATTACCTATCATCCCTTATTTAGTTACCAGGCCGGCTTATCGTTAATATCTATGCATTATACCTTGCGCACTCAAAGGATCTCTTGTTTGGTTACTGGCAGCTTGACTCTTGGGCGCTTTTATTTCCGTTCCAGGCGAAGCTCATTTATTCAACCATTGAGGCATGCGTGCCGTTCAAGCCCGACAGAAATCTGGCGAATCTAGTCCAGCATAAGTGGCGATAGAAACGCAGGTAGTATACGGTCGTCAGAAATCGAACATTTGAAGTCGAAGTTTGAGTCGACAACTGAACGACGACGGCTTGGCTTGAGTGGATTAGCGGCGCCGAGTGATCATCTCAAACAGCAACTCTTGAGCCTCATCCTACCTCTCTGAAGGCCTGAAGTATTTGAAGTATCCAGTCGCTTTGCAGTCACGCGCCCGTCTTTCAACGGGCCGTTTTTATTTGCGCGAACGCGTACGGGCGTGAACCGGCGTCGCACGGCCAGGAGACGGGAGCCCTAGCCGGGCCTTTCAACTCTTAGACCGCATGTGAACTCTCCCGGGTGACTCTAAACGGGCTGAGTAGGTGGTCGAATAAAACAACATCGGAACCAAACCCAACTTCGAACCGTGTGAAAGTGGTGATGAGAACATCGGACAATTTGAAAACAATTGAAATTCGACTATAATGACCCATAAGTCAAAAGAGCGTCAAGTTTTTGAAAGTTCGGCGGAAAGAAGGACTGGGAACATATTTGGTGGTTTGGGAGACTTTATGTAACATCGAGCATGAAATGTGAGCGGCATGGATCGCGACTGCGTTCGAGAAATAATTATGATACGCGTTTTCGACGGCTTTGTGTCGAAACAAATGAGTCTGAGGAGGACGTTAGCCGGCGTATTCGGCGTACACTCGCTTACCATTTGCCGGATAATTCGAACTCGTTGGAATGAATTCCAATTTCACCACTTCGACCCAGGACAGCTCCGAGTGATATTGGTAGGCCGGGTTGGGAACGACAAGGCATTTTCGGACCACGTCCGAATAGATTGCGTTAGAGCTGTGAAGCATGTTAGAGAGGATGGTGGCAGTCGCCCGGTTCCATCGCTCGCGGAAAAGGATCTTGAGATTTCGGTAGATAAGAATGCACAGTTATGCAAAATCAACTCTCAACTCTTACCCATGCTTTAAAGGTATCAAGTGGCAGTATCTCCATCGCCTTGGCAACTCTAACACCCATGCTGTGGCGGGCCGATTGATTCGCCAAGTCACTGTGGTTGTGTCTTGTGGCATAAAGAAGAACTTCCAATGGATGTGCAGACATGGAATCCCTGTTCGGCGTGAATAGAGATCCTCGCCTGAAGAGGCAAGAGAACGACGTACTTCAAGTTCATTCTCATCCTGCACAGTGTAAGTGCCGAGTAGACCTCGTATTTTTCGGCCGCCTCAGCCAAGTCTGCGAACGTTGAGAATTCCAGCGCCTGGAGATCCGGCTGCGGTTGGGGATACATGAATTGGAATAGCAGCTCAAGCGTATCAGAGGATTCCGACAGCTCGACGACCTCCTGGCCACTCTCCGGTCGTGTCGAGCTTTGGGCGCTCGCAAATACCGGCGAATGCACTTCAAGATTCTTGCGATGAACCTTGAAACGGACGCCATCCGAAGAGGAGACGGTGAGATCTGAATCGGCGGCGCAGACTGGGGAGGAACGAAAGTCAACTACAATCGGAGAGATTTTGGGACGTCGTACATTGCTTCGATATCTGTGGAGCGGCCATGCTGGATGGAGGCGAGGCAAGGAAGCGTGGAATCACGAGTCTTACCAAACCGAAACTTAAAAATAGGTCGTGTTGCCAAGTTGGGTCGTGAGAATGAGTCACTACGACTGTCGCACTCTGACCCGTTCAATTTCAATTTAAAATCGCCTCGTATTAAGGTATCCCCCATCCACCCTCGACGAACGTCACGTGTATTTCCTATTCTGGCGAAAACCTCTCTACAACAATATGCAGCCTGAATTGGGTCAAACCCTTCGTCAAAGTTGAAGATATTCTGCATAAATGTTTTATGGGAATGACTTCTGTAGCATAATGCCCACGAGGAATATCTAGTTACACCCCCAATTTGGTCGGAGCTCACGGGAAGCTTCCAGCTCAAATATCGGGAGAGATCCTTCCAAAACATTGACGGGACATCCCGGGAATGATTTCGGGATCTCTCTGGGAAAATGATTCGAGAATACGGAGATTGGCTTTGATTTCCTCCATACAAGTCGTATATCAGCTCTTTGAATGCTTCCTGCCCTACTGCAGTGGCTACTTTTCGGTTTCTAAGCGGGACGCGTGCTTAAGCATTTCTCCAAAATTTGGGGTCCGTGCAACCTGCCAATCACAGATCATTTCCAAACAACATACAATTGTGACGTGTCCTTCTTATCCGTTCCCCCCATGTCGCTCGCTGCCCTCCTCCCCCTCTTCCCTTCTTCGTCGGCCCTGTCATTCACGGGATTCCTCAAGTCCTTCCCCTCAAACCCAGCTTCTCTCAAGGCTTCAAAATGTTTGGACGGTCTTCAAGGAAATCCTCAAGTGCCCACAAGTGCGATGCGGCGACACAGCAGCCTTTCAGCCTTTCAACCTCAAGATAAAGTTCTTCAATCATATCCTCAAGTCCTTCAATCGTATCCTCTTGTTCTTCAAGCTGCAAGCTGCCATGGAGCCTCCAAGCATGCAAGATCTTGGTGCACAGTCCCAGGGCCTTCATTACTTTGAGTCTTCGACCGTCTTGTATTTCATCCGGGTCTACTTTCCTTCATCTTTCTGTAGTATACACTATTACTGTTGTACGCATCGTGAATATACCGATTTCATTCTATTTTGGTCTGAAAACAAAAACAAAACAAAAACAAAAATATGATCTCAAGAGAGGTTATGCGGGACCTCCCCAGGATGGAGGATTCCAAAATGATCAGGGGATAGTGGTTTTTGATCTCACCGGGCGGTTTTTGGGGAGGTCTCCGCGTACAAGTCCCGATATGGCAGTTCGGACCTCCGGGAGGTCCGACCAAATTGGGGGTGTACAAGATTGATCCACCGCCCGATTTCCCATCAATAATGATGGCCCAACGAGGCTTGGTGAAACTTTTGTAACTACATTGCACAGGAGGGTCTGGCCGGACCAAGTTTTTTTTTACAGATGGAATGGATGGATTCAAAGATATTTGACGAAGCGATTTCCCGTATCTTTCCTTGTTCCTTCAATATTGATTATTTTTTCGCCGTACACCCAATAAGGAAATACACGTGACATTCGTCGAGGGTGGACGGCGGATACCTTATCGAGTAGGTACTTGGTACGAAGTGAGAAGCCAAATTCAGGACACGAACAGCCTGATCCTCGCTTTTCAGCAATGTGAGGAGCCGGAGCACTATCTTCAACATCGATGGTGTGTACGCATGTTCGGGTGAAAACAGACACTAACATTTGCCATCGCCCTACCGACTAGCAGGGAAGTGTTTGCAAATTCTCCGGCCTACGGCCAACCGCAAACCGAAATTCTTCCCCATTCTGCAATGCCCCCAGTCGGGCGACGAACTCCGCTGAAAGTTCAAGGCCGTCATGACGCCGATAACACATTTCCACAGTGAATGGGCATGCACCGGATCGTCCAGGAAGGATGCGCGAGGACACAAAATTTACGAGAGACTCCTCGCGGAATCCGACAAACGAGGCCGGGCTCACAAAGTTGAGGCGAGGAACAAGGCTGGCTTGGTCCGACGACCACGCGAGCTGTTGAAGGAGGTTGTCGGCGATGACGTCTATGTGGCCCGAGTTTCAGATTCGCAGGTTCTCAGGTGGGTAGCGCAAAAATTTCATGGGCAGATTGAAACCTCGTGGCAGCTGCGAGCGTAGTAAGTTCTTCGAGTATGGGAAGGTTTCCTCAAAGGGGAATCGGGATTCGAAAATTGGATGTGGGTCAATTTTTTTTTTCAACCTTGGCTGGACCTCCCCCCCCCTCCTTCTATATAGGGAAGGTGTTTCCCACCCCTAGCGCCGGGTCGGTCTCTCCGGACTTCCCGCCGCCTACTAAACCCGTGTCGGCCAACTACTAACCACTCAATTTCAATGTTTAAGGCACTTATAATCCTCTAAAAAACTATCTCAAGTGCTACAAAGGCTTTAAGTAAACCTGCAGAATATTTTTGACCCCACCTACGGACCATTTTGGGTTGAACTTGGCTAGAACCAGTACCTCAACACCGTCTGAGATGAGTGGGAAGTAGATTTCTGTGTTCAACACTCACTAGTGGCTCTCCCATACCTCTCCCAGCCTTTTTTCTCCCTCCCATACCTTATAGGGAGAAGTTTTTTTTCGGCCCTCGGCCAGACCCCCCCCCTCTCTCCACGTCCGCAATTTTAATCCCAATTCCCCCTTGGGTTTCCTTTCGCCTCAGCAAGGAGCCGCAAAGTTCCTCCATCCCTCCAAAGACACCGACAGCAGTGTTGAGCGAGCAATGTGCTAGGTGCCTCCTCGCTTGAATCGTCACGGTCAGGTTCAACGGAAGCACGGAGAGTGAGAGGGAAGTCCGCGCTACGATTAAGGGAGATGCGATTCGAGCAAGGAGGGCAGCAGAAGACCGGGAGGACCGGACCCTCACACTTGTATGTGATCGTAGACCATATTCGTTGCAATGTTGTGCCATCAGAAGCATACCTGAAGAAGCCGCAAGGGGATGAACAGTTATCGCATCTACTAGTTTGCCAGATCGTACTTGCGAAACCCGAACCAAATGATCTTGAGCTACTCTATCCTCCTCCTCAACCGTAGTGTCCGAAGAAATCAAATTCGAACCGAGGCGACAAAGTTGAAAATCTCTACCACCAACTCTGATGGAAGGCGCCGAGCAGGCACAAACACGCGGTGTCCCTCCAGGTACAAGTCCAATAATGCTCGGTCCAACTTCAGCTTAGTGTTCGCCCTAACATCTCGATTTCGGTGTCGTAGCATGCGAGCTTTGGCGGGGAGGCGTCAAAGATGGTCTGAAACTTTCCTGCCACGCCCCACGGTAGGAGGCCGGAAAGTGTTTGAGCGTAGAATATCGTGAAGCTCTAAAATTTGTGAGACTGTGGGCACAAGAAACTCGGATTCTGTCCGCGACATGGGGGTTGAGGACAACCACGATTGTTGGCATCAACTCGGGTACAGTATGCCTTTCTCTCTCACCTCCAAGCTGATCCGATCGCTGCCCTTCTTCCCTCGGAACGTAGGGCTCTCACCGCACGAGGTGCTTCCCATTGAATTATGGGAATGCATATTTCACGAAGTTTCCGACAGCAGCCTTCTCTGCTATTGTAGAAATAAGGGCGTATGGGGGGGAATGGAAGGGGAAAAGATATATTTCTGCCTACTACATGACCAGCATTTTATAGTAGAGAACAATAGGATTATAGGAGAGAAGAAGAATGAACAAGAAATTGCTGCGTGGCTCTGAGACGCGTCGCAGGGCATCAAACACGTTTGGGTCGTCCTCCTACGTGTCACAGGTTATGTTTCATGGGGTCCAGCTCTATGGTAAAGGACTTGAGGTGTTTCGGCCACGTAGTCCAACATGGCCAATCTGACACGGTCACGTGTGCAGAGCTTAACGCGAAAACAGCAACACTCCCCCTCAAGCACGAGTCATTCCGAGGTGCAAGACGAAATACTCATGCTTGGACTTATCCAAAGGTTTGGTAAACGAATTTCTTACCACCATCATCTCAATGCCAAAGTTGGCTGCCTGCACGTTCCTTCCACCCTGCGCCGCTAAATATGCCGCACAGTAGTCTGGAGAGCCTGCACTGCGCCCCTTCCGCACGGATGTATGCATGGTGAAAGAAAAAAACCAGTGCACATTCACCATCCACTTGGTCGGCGAACATCCAGCTCAATTTTGGGTGTATCCTTCCAGTTTTTGTCCTGTGTATGCTCCGCCACATCCTCAACCTGTACTCGAATGCTCGGCGTGATTGGAGTCCCGCTCATCGCTCAGCGCTCACCACCCTCCCTCTGCGCCCTCTGCGCCCTCGGGTGATTTGTCAGCGCCACCATCTTCGGTCCATACCGCCACTTACGTGTAAGTGTCCGCGTCCGACGCTCTCGGAAACGTTATCCTTGAGTGGCCACATCCTGGGTGGTGTTCGCACCTCCTTTGCGGGATCTGGATGATCTTCCAATAGTCTCTCTATCTGTTCGAGGTCTCCGCGTAAAACTTTTCAAGTAGGAACACCGGTCTGCGATCAATCTTATTCTTTGAACTGGGTCAATCTTCGCGATTTCTGGTCCGTTCGAAAGTCCGCTCACCTTTTACCTACGCCGGATTGTCTCTGTCCACACAGACGAGAAATACGCGAGCATTAACCTTCGGACAGGTTACTTATTATATTTTTACCTGATCATTACAAAGTCAAAGCACGGACTACGCCCTATTGTGAACATCGTATCATGGCGATTGAAGACATCACCAACTGATTAACTCCCAAAGAACTCAGACAACCACGACCTGTGTCGACTGTCCCTAGATCCGCGGCTGTGAAGTCTCGCCCCGGGCCGACAGTGCTCCAAGTCAATAACATAGTCGAAGTTGAAGTTAATTTTAGTCAATCGGATGTTTCACGTTCCACCTCCATAGTCGATCCACAACTGTGGCGCGCTACCTTCAAACCGGGAGAATACCTCTACGAGTTCGTTGTTTCCTTCTTGCTCTCAGCCACCTGAAATATCTCCTTGGTCTGGAACGGATATTTACACCAATGCCTCTTTTAATAGTTCTGTTGAACTCAACGGCAAGTGTAAAACATCCGAGACCAAAGATATTACCAAGGCTGCGAGGCAACTGCCTTTCGATTGTCCTGAACTAGTGCTAACTCGGCTCGCCTTCATCGAGGGCGTCGAGGACTTCGCCAAGCTCGTTCACAAGTTCAATCTGAACTGGTTGGAAGGAGAACTTGATTCGTTTCACAAGCTCTACTCACTGGTTGGGAGATTCAAGTTTTTCAGCACAATTTACAGTGAAAAATGTCGTTTGTTTTTCAGACATTTTTCACTGAAAAAGTAGGTAAAAAACTTAAATCATTTTCACTATTTTTCGAGCTTGAGGTAAAAAATTCAAAAGAAAGGCAAAAAGTGGTGAAAATTTTTCACCTCTTTTTTCACTGCAAAATGTCTGAAAACCCAACAACATTTTTCACTTCAAATTGTGCTGAAAAATTTGAATCTCCCAACCAGTGACTTGTTACATGTCCGTCGTGAAACCCAAAAGGACAAACCCCCGACGCAAATCACTTCCTGTATACGGCACTATATAAGGTGAAGACTCAAAAACATCGGGAGCCACTGTCCTCTTTGTTGATTTCAACTCACCTCTCAGCCGTGGAAACCTTGCAATATGTGGAACATGCACACCATCCGGTGATGCATGTCATGTCCTGGAAGTACTTTATATGCCGTGCCCGTGTTTCGTCTAGCTGCTTGAGAGGTTTCCGGTACTAATTTTTTTTCGTCTTTCAGCGTTCTTTTGGTTCTACCGCGGCGTGTGCAGCAAACGCGACCGTGAGCTCGGCTGAGAGGATTCTGGAGGGCCCAGGGACGATGGTGTATTTAATTAGTGCTTTGTACACCGGGAGAATTCCTGGAAACCGGTGTCCATGAGTTGGACCGTGCCGTGTAATGCTACCTACCTACCTACCTACCATCCCGAGCAGCTGGCGAATTGCACCCAGCTTCTTGATGTTGAACATCCATTCAAGGTCCGTCTCAGCGGCCTCCATGCGAGGATCGTCATATCATCGACATGGACAGCGATGATTGTGAGTTCGGCATCGTTGCGCTTGATGTAGACGCATTGGTCCACGAGTAGTCGGAGGTAGCCGTGGGAGAGGAAGGTTGAATTCAATGCGAGGTTCTAAACATGGCCCGACTGCTTCAAGCCATAAAGGGCTTTGTTGAGTCGCCAAACTTTTGTGGTGCCATCACGGTAGCACTCCGGCTGCTGCATGTGTATCTCCTCATCAAGCTTGCCATTGAGATACGCGCCGATCACATCGACTACGTGGATCTCAAGGTTGTAGCGTGCAGCAAGAGCAAGAAGCAGCCGGATGCTTTCCATGCGGATGACGGGGGCAGATGTCTAATCGTAGTCAATGCGAGAATCCTTTCGTGACCAGCCGGGCTTTATAATGTGTAATTGAACCGCTCTTGTCGCGTTTCACACGGAAAACCCACTTGCACGCAATCACTGTGCGGCCTTGAGGCAAGGCACATAGGGAGAAGGTGCCGAGCTTTCGGAGTTGCTCCATCTCATCATCCATCGCCTGCTTCCACTCTGTCCAGTCGGGGTGCGACTTGGCTTCAACGACGGTGAGTGGGTCGTTAGAGACAGGATCGATGATTGCGGTAAGGGCGTAGGCAAGATCAACCTGTGTGGATTTGTGGACGCGAGGCCTGAGCACAATGTTGTCTTTGCTGATAGCGCTGCTGATGTCGTGTGGCGCTTTCTCAGGCGTTGATGGTAGGGGTGTTGGCGTAGGAGAGGGAATAGGAGTGAGTGTGGAAGGGGTGCGGGAGGTAATTCCGGCGCAGCCTCATGCTCGAGTTCTAACATATTCTCCTCCTCGACTTGAGGCGGAGGCGGGATATTTGTAGTCGGTTCAACATTGATGAATGTAATGTTTCGCGAGGTAAGAACCTGCCGTGTGCTCGCGTTGAAGGGTCTTCACTATGTGCACGGATGGAAAATGCTAGAAATGAGATAGACGGAGTATATCCAACTAAACCAAAACTAAACACTAAAACTACCACTCTCTGCACTGGGTGATGAACGGGTTTGTTCGGGGGTGAAAGCCAAGTATTAGGCTTGTATAGACCAAATGAGTCGAGTTCTTTCAATGCGCTATGGCTTTGGCTCTACTTCTGATCGAAGGAGCAGGACGGTCTGTTTGGCAAGTCTGATTCAACACAAGTTGGGGTTTTTGCTCGAAAGCGGGTTTTATTGCAAGTAACGGTGGTTTAGACCGGCATAGGGTTTTTGTCAATGTTCTGGGGTAACAGGTCACACACACACAGGAACGTTCAGTTCAAGTTGCGGAATAGTTCGGTCAAATAGTTCAAGTCCAATCGGTTCAAATAGTTCAAGTCCGTGCGAGTCAGGTTCAAGTCCGTGCGAGTCAGGTTCAAGTCCGTGCGAGTCCAAGTCCGTGCGAGTCAATCAAGTCCGTGCGAGTCCAATTCCTTTCAACAAGTCCGTGCGAGTCCAAGTCCGTGCGAGTCAATCAAGTCCGTGCGAGTCCAGTTCCGTTCAGGTTCAAATCCAATCCAATCCGATCATTCAAGTTTTGTGTGAAATACAAGTGCGCGTAGCGACTAGCAGTCCAAGAGCACGACTAACTAGAACGAATGGCTTGTAAGGCCACTGTCCCGGGGAGTCTGCTGCCCTCTCTACTCTACTCTACTGTCCTTTTATACATGATTCAGAAATATGTGACTAATAAATATTTGATGTTCATTCGGTAGACTATCCGGTATCAGCGTTTCAGATATTTCGGTTCTTCTTCCGATTGGTTAGCTCGGCTGGCTTCCGTGGTCCAGATGGAGGTTGGTCCGTTTTTGGTGAGTGGGGTGTTTGGTTCTTCCTGACCATGTCTTCTTCATCCTGTTGCTTCCAGCTCTCTCTGGAACGCATTCACAGACTTGGCTCAGTCAACTAGACGGCCGTCTAGTTCGTAGGTGTTTTGGTATATCCGTGCCAGTAGTGGTACTGGACTTGGTTCAACTTCGCTTCAGATCACTTTCGCCTCTCCGCAATCACAGATCACTTCATCCCAGAATAGTTCGGTAAACTATCCGAGGTGGTCCCCCGTTTGCGCCAAACAGCCCGTTCGGTTGGCTTTCCGAACTGGTACCAAAATAGACCATCGGCTGGCTACCCGAGATAGACCGGTTGGCTATCCGAGATAAGTCCAGGCACCAAGTGCATTTCTCGGTCTGTCAAGTTTCGAAGTCACGTGCTCGGTCGCGTCACGTCCTTGGTTCAAACTCCTCCAAACAGATGGCTTCTTGCCAACTGGTTTCGGATCATTACTACTCCGTCCCGTATAGTTGGTGAATTTAACTCCTCCTCATAGTAAGTGGTCTGGCTGGCACTTTGGCCTTTCCGAATCTTGTTACATATCCGTCTAGTTCGTGCACTTGATTTTCGGAGACACATCTAGTAGTGGTACTTCCTGTCCATAGAACCGGTTGCACTTAATAGGGTCATCCTAGCCATCTGGACCATTTAATCAGACTTGTGTGAGGCCACAATCCGCTCTGGTTGACTTATAGCTTCGGTCTAGTTCACTGTTAAAAATGAAAAGGTTTCGTCTTTTCACGCGTAGCAGTTTTCCCGGCTTATCAGCGTTATAGTATCTCCAGGCACGGGACTCGTCAGAAAGACCCATGAACAGGCATGAACGGGTTTTTGCAACAATCTTCGAGCTCTTGCCATCCTGCGTCAAGACTTCACACGGTGCTCCAAATTCCTGGAGTGCCGCCACGTTCGGTTTCTTGCCCCAGAAAGCCTCGTCTGGTGTTATCCTGTCACCAAGAGCGTGCGTTAGGGATCGGTTTTTCAGGTATGTGGCATATGTGATTGCTTCGGGCCAAAGATATTGTGGTATGGCATGTGCAATGAGCATGGCACGGCCGTGCTCAACGAGGGTGCAATTCAAGCGTTCAGCAACACCATTCTGAGCCGCAGAGTATGGGGCGGTAAGCTCAAGACATATCCCACGCGAGCTGAGATAATCTCGAAGCTCCTTGGAGATATACTCCTTTGCGTTGTTGCAGTGAAAAGCCTTGACACGTTTCCCGGTCTGCGTGAAAATATATGCGTCGTAATCTTTGATCCGAGGCAGCACCTCCGTGCGCTTCTTCAGGGTGTAGATAATGGTGCGACGTGTTGCACCATCGGTGAAGCTAATATAGTACCGCCCGCCGCGAATTCCAGTCACGCGCGACGGTCCCAAACATCAGTGAATGTCATTTCACCGATCTCAGTATACTCACGTTCAGCTTCAGCTGGAAACGGAGCAACGTGTGATTTCACTTTGATGCATACTGTGCATTGAGCAGAGGGTTGGGCTGAGGAATCGATATCCATCCCCTCAACCATGTTGTGATTTTTCAACAGCTTTACGGAGGCTGGAGAAATATGGCCAAAGATGCGATGCCATTTATCCCAGGAGTGCGTAGTTGCAGCAGGGAATGCATGTGTAGTTGACAGAGGTGCAACAGGAGATGGAGGTGCATCCAATGCATCAGAAACTGGGAATGCAATCGGTGCAGAACAGGAGGTGCTCGGAGTAACATGGATGCGGTACAGATTTCCAATCCATTTACCACGCATGATCTCTTGGTGTTTGGATCCCGGGGAATAAACATGCATAAGATCTCCGTTGAATTGAATAATGAACCCTGCGTCGGCGATGCGCCCAATCGAAATGAGGTTAAATGGTGCATTGGGGACGTGCAATGCATTACCAAGGGTTATATTGAACGCTGAGGCCTTGACATGCGAGGCAACGGTGACGGTGCCAACTCTATGGCACCGAACACTACCAAAACCCGACACAGTGTGATTCATGGTGGGTGTGTATGTGTGGAAGAGATCCCTCGAAATGAGAATGTGTTTACTGGCGCCTGAGTCGGCAATCCATGAACCGACTGGCAATGATGCATTATTGTCATGCGCCATGAATAAAAAATCCGAGTTGTCTAGAGCAGAAACCTGCGCGACATGCACGTTGTTCTTACCTGCAAATCGTTCCTTTGACTCGCGTGTATTCTCCTCCTTTTGCGCCCGTGTGTAAGTCTTTCCCGACTTGACATCGCGGCAGTCCGCGCTATCATGTGCCCAATTCTGCCGCATCCGAAGCAGGTAATATTAGCATTGAATTGAGACTGTTTGCCGCGCTGTTTTTGGTAGTGTGCGGGAAGTGCCACCTCGTCCGAGGAGGGTTTCGCATGGCGGCGGCGGTCCTGCTCGAGGATGCGTGCAACCAGTTTGGTCGATTCGGTAAGGGAAGCGGTGTCGACCCCAGAAATAAAGGTGTCCCACAAATCGGGAAGTGACGTGAGAAGGGTAATAGAGTATTCCTCCTCTATAAGCTGGGTACCCTGCGCCGCGAGCTTGGAACGCAGGTTGGTGAGCGTGCAAATATGCTCCTCGATGCTGCTGCCTTCCTTGCAGTAAAGGCGAGCGAGTTGCCGGCGAAGCAGTACAACAGTAATAACTCCCTAGGGCGCGTATGTGTTGGCTAGCGTGTCCCAAGCGGATTTCGATGTAGTGGCGTCCATGATGTAAATCAGCAGGTCATCCGTGACTCGGAGACGGATTTGAGATAGAGCTTGGCGGTCCTTGTGATCCCATTCGGCAATGAAGGCGGCGACATATGTGTGTCAATAGAATGTGAGAGGCGTCAAGTAGGCTTCACAAAGGAACTAGTGGACGCGAGAGGCGGCCGGCGCGCCGCAGAAGAAGTGGATGTGGATATGAACGAGTAAAGTTGAACCGTGGGAACGGTTGAGTGATCCAGATGATGCGAGTGATGGAATGTGGGAGAAAATCAGTTATGGCCAGGGCCCATAATCTATTATAGAAATAAGGGTGTATGGGGGGGGAATGGAAGGGGAAAATATATATTTCTGCCTACTACATGACCAGCATTTTATAGTAGAGAACAATAGGAGAGAAGAACAATGAACAAGAAATTGCTGCGTGGTTCTGAGATGCGTCACAGCGCGTCAAACACGTTTGGGTCGTCCTCCTATGTGTCACAGGTTATGTTTCATGGAGTCCAGCTCCATAGTAAAGGACTCGAGGTGTTTCGGCCACGTAGTCCAACATGGCCAACCTGACACGGTCACGTGTGCAGAGCTTAACGCGAAAACAACAACATCTGCCTCGCTGCGACTTGTCTTATGGGGCCATTGCTTCGCATAGCATGTACGAGGACTTTTTTTCTTGCTGAATATATCATTGGCTTCAAACTCAAACTTGAACTCTAGGTGGAATTGGGATTAAAATTAAATCAGATGCAGGGGAGATGAGTTTTTTCAACCTTAGTTGGACCCACCCACTAGTGTTGTGTCCAAGACAAGGGCCTACTACTTGTTGGAGTGTCTGCGATCTGAACACCTGCGCCAACCCCTGCATGACGCGAGCCGGGAAGCGGGGTTCTTTGGCTCCCTCCACCTCTTGCCAATCCTCTCTAATCCCAAACTACTGAAGCCACTGGCGGAGTTTGTCCATGCAATGGGGGCGCTTTGAAGGATGACAAGATACATCTCATTTATTTATTTATTTTTCCTCTCCTCTCTTCCTTTCCAAAAACCTACTGTACTATACTACTTAATTATCTCCACCCCATGAACCTCCGCAAATACCTGGCATGATGATACCTGGGACACTTTTACGATACCAAACTCCACCAACGCACGGACCTTTACAGAAGAACAATTTCCCAACTTGTAGATTATTTATTCCACTCTCATCGTCTCTTCAGAAAAATAGATACCTTAGGAAACCCCTCTTAGATACCTACATACCACATACTTAGGAACTGCTGTCGTAGCCGTACCTAGCCCACCTACAGCGTAATGAAATGATTTCCATCATCATCATCATCACTGGTGTTGTGGGCAGAATTATTTTGAGCCAATCAAGCCAGGCAGAATGGCAAATTGGCACAGCAGAATTGTGGCAGAATTCGGCAGATTTGGCAAATCAATTCAGTGAATTTTGGCAAAGTCGTGGTTATTCTGACTATCAGCTCTCCAAGAATATTTGGTAGCCTCCCAGTAGATGATAACCGCGTTCTGGCCTCTCTGGAGACCACCCAGACCTGGGAAGCAGGTACTTTATCTATTCGGGTGTTGTCTTTCAACTTTCCCAAGGATAAGTTACAATGTGTCACCACTCAAAATCATTCATTAACAGGAAGGTTGAAGAATAGCAATAAAGAACTTTTTACTCACTATTTTGCCTCAAAATGTTTGAAATCTTTGCTATTTTATGACTAAATCTGCCAAATTCTGCTGGTCCAACCTCAATTGAGCCATTCTGCCAGCCATTCTGCCCGGCGGAATGGCAGAATGGCAGACTTCTGCCAACAACACTACCACCCACCCTCATTCTATATAGGGAAGGTCTTTCCCACCCTTAGTGCCGGGCCGTTCTGCCCGGACCTCCCCACCCACAAAACATGATTCGGACACCTACTACCACCCGATCTTAATACACGAGGTACATATAACCCTCTATAGGATCATCTCAAGCACTTCAAAGGGTTCAAATGGACTCACAGACTTTCTTTAACCCCACCCTAAGACCGCCTACACACCATCTTTAGGCTTTAGTTGAACTTAGTGATGGACCGGCTTCGGCCTCAGGCCGAAAAGCCGGGGGTTTTTTTGGCCTGCAACCCGGGCCAAAGCCGGGCCAAATTGTCGGCCTGAGGGGGCCTGGGGCCCGGCCTGCCATTTGTTCAAGCCGAAGCCGAGCCGAAAAGCCCCAGCTTTTTTGGGTCATTATGAAGCACATTGGGAGAACTCAAAGATTATCCATAACAGTGTTTCTGTCACTCTGGGTGTGAATGATATCCGAAGTATTATAACTGCAGAGGTCCCAATAAGGAACAAGCAAGCACTGTACCGACGTACAACGTGTTCTATTGTACGTTACAGATATCCCCTGCTTCGACGCTGTGATAGCCTATCTACCTCCCAAAATGAAAGTAATAAACATCTCACGTAAAAGCTGGGTAGAAAGGGCTCGGTTCGTTCGCAGGTCTAGCCATGAATCCTAAATACAACGGGGAAGAACGGGGCGTCTCTTGAAATGTACCGAGAATTTGCTTACAATGTCGAGGATCTCATTCAACAGTTCAACTGATGGCATCACCCAGGCCTTCGCATCGCCCACTGACGTCCAGGAGCAACTATGCAGCTGACAGCATGAAATGAGTACCAAAACACTCTTATAAGCCCATGCAACCGTAGTAAAGTAATTAATACTCGCCGAATAGCAGCTGGGAAAAATTCAACCAAAGCCAGGCCAAGCCGAACCGGGCCTAAGGGAGGCGGCCTGGCCTGAGATTTTGGAAAGCCCAAGCCCCCGAAAGCGGGCCAAAGCCCCGGCTTTCAGGCCAAGCCGAGGCCGGCACATCATTAGGGGGAGGACAGGGAGTTCACCTGCAGAATTGCAGGGAGTTCGACGGAGTTCGATCGAAGGGAACGGGAGTTTGCACGTGAAAGTTAGGGAATGGCTAGGAGAACAGGGAGTTCTCGTGCAGAAGCGCAGGGAGTTTGAGGGAGTTGAAAGGAAGGGTTAGGGACTTGCACGTCGACAAGGGCAGGGACGGCAAATCCCTAGGGAGATTCACAAATAGAACATTAGTTCTAATTTGTGCTCTTGAGCTCCAAGAATGTCCGGCCAGAAATGGCTTATATAAGCTGACCGGCTCGGACCAAAAAGGTAGCCGAAAAAATCAACCAGAAATATTTTTCACCTAGTTTTTCAACCTTCGTGCGAGGGGATCACGCCGACCGAGGAACGAGGTCGGGCGCGACACCCGAGCAAAACCTCTGGTTCTATTTGTGCCCCGCCGCTTACATACCAGGGAGCCCCGGGCCGGCCGAGGGAGTTGGAAAAGGAGACGTCATCGAAAAGGAGCGTTTTCCCATCAAAACCGCCCGACGCCCCCACGTGACCGGGAGTTTGGGTGCATTTCCGCCACAAAGGCGTGCATATCGCGTGCAATATTAAGTAGATTGAGATGAAAGATTTCAGGGACGTGGTCTTCATGTATTCGAAGACCATATCCAGGGGGCAGCCAGAAATCTGCCGAGGGGGTCGAGGGAGCAGGGAGACAGTGCAACAATCGTTAGGTTTTTTGGGGGTTGAAGATTAATTCACGGAGCGTGCAATAATGGTGCGCTTACCGTGGGAATGTGGGAAGGTATGTACTTTGATAACCCAAATCGACCTAGGTGACTCCTAAAGGTCAGAACCGACGGGCAAAACCTCGTTTTTCGATGGCAAACAGGGTGGTGTGGGGCAATTTTAAAGGAAAACCGCTGTGGAGCTTCTATGCAATTTTTACAGCAAGGAGACACTTTCAAGGGGTGATTTTTGGTCAGAAAATCACTTGGGACTACATCTTTCGATTGGTATTACTTGGGGGACACATTTCTTTAGTAGCAGGGCTAGGTACTTCGATCTACAATGAGCAGCAGGGAGAAGCACTGCATAGCACCAGGTTTGAGCGAACGAGGGCGCCAAAGGCGCCTTTGGTCAAATCAATGGAAGCCCGTGAAGCTGGATTAACTGGATACGTTATATATGGGCAGGCTGCTTGGATTCCGGGGTTCTGAGATTTGTGGGCACATTGAAGCATATTGAAGCAAGTTAGACAGTGGACAGGACCCGATATCTCTCTCTCAAAACCTTGCTCACGCCGGTAGGAACATGCCTGAAATGGCCGAGGATGGTTGAAATCAACCGACTTTCGACGGCATGGTGATTATGAAGTTTGAACAGAATCCAGTAGCTCCCAATACCCTTCAGAAACAGTGGAAGCTCTCATTTGTGATCCGTGCGTGTAACTCTGGTGATGTGCCTTTGTTATTCAATTTATTGTGTTTGTACTCGTCGATTACGATCACATATTGCTCCTTTCGCTACTAAGTTACACTTAATTCAAATGTTATTCCTTGGTATTCAAACCGTCATGCATATCTCACCTTTCACGCTTTCACGGACAGTTCTTTCAACACTTTGGACACTCGGTCACAATTCAAAGCACACGCCCTCTCCAGGACCTTGGATCACATCTAGTGCGAGATTGAAACTTTGGGGGGCCTCTCCAATGTTCCATTGGTTGTTCCAAACAGGCTATTTTCCTTGAGGACACGCAAATAAATTCCAGACCCAGGATATGTGCTTCAACTACCCTGAATTGTACTGTTTCATACTGTCAAATAAATGGTTGCAACGACTACACGAAAGACTCGGTCTCAGCACCAATGCACGCCAATTGGCAGAAAGCCGGGATACCCAAATGTGACCATCGTCAGGTTGAGGATGGCCAGCGATGGCGATGAAACTTCAAGCCCCAACCGATGAGTGTAATGATCCAATCTTCTTGAAATACACTACATTCCAGTAAATCCACACCAAGGCTTCCCCTCCACAACTGCATTGATATTAGCACGAACTTGATCTTCCTTCCAGTTGAGCGCACCGTTGCGTCTTCCGCACAGCCCGAAAGTAATGATTGCCTTCCGTTTGGGCAGACATCCCATTTATTGTGCGGAGATCCTCGCGAAAGTTTTGCGGGGAGTACAAAAGTTGCGGCCACAACTTGTCTTTATCTTGCGGGCGACGTGTCTGTATCTTGCGGGCGACATCTATGAATATTTTGTGGGATGCCACGATTTCTCCGCAAGTTAAGCGCCGTGATTATCCTTATTTTTTTTGCGGGGAAGAGAACTAATCACCTATCTTTGGGGCGGTAAGTCCGACATCACTAGTTTATCTTGCGGCCGATCAAATGTGCAATTAGACCGCCATACGAGCTTGAGCTTGAGCCCTGTTACAGTTGGTTGCGCTTACTACGACCTTGATGCTGCCTTACCTGACTCACTGTTGCTATCGGTTCAGTACATTTGTTTTCATTGAACCACTACATTCAGACTGAAAAAAGTATTCTTGTAGCAATACTTGTAGTAGCCTCACTAGCGCAGCTAGATAGATTTTAGATGCTGGTAGAATAGCGGTATTAAACTAGGATAGTTTAGGGACAAATTTATATGCATAAAAGATTCTATCAGATTCCACAAAAAGAAATTCTACTGCACCCGATCAGGCCCTAACGAAAGTTAGCAATATCAATCCTGAGGCAACGCAGGACCCGTAAATTCGGGAATGTCGCCGGATTTTGCAACCTCCGGGGTCCCTGTAACATTGGTTGAAAGGCCGCCTGTGTCGATGGGTGTACCAGCCGCAGGATTGGACTCGTCGGATGCGAGTTCAGCGATGAGAGCCTTAACGATGCCCGGGATGTCGGTCTGTGCAAGTTCCAGGAAGGTTGGGCTTGCCGCAAACGTCTTTGATGCTTTGAGTATTGTTGCCCGTGCATTGGGATCATCAAAGCTTTGGATTGGAGGGGAACCGTCATACCAACCAATCCACCTGACAATCACGGCGCTCAGGGTGGGAGAATCGCCGTTGAGAATCTTCAGTAAAGAATTGGCAAACCGCCGTTGAAACGACCGCGAGAAACTGGGTGTCCCGGACACGTAGAAGGTTAAGAGGCTGAATGTTTCGGTTTCCACATCTTTATCGCTGTTGTTCAGTGGGAACCTGCCGCGGGCTTCCAGAAATTCCGCCAATATCGTACAGAACTCCTCCCTCTGTTGTTCCGATAATTTCGGCGGTACAGCATATGAAGTAAGGGCTGGGACGCCAGATGCCCGCCTCAATATCCCTGCTTTGAGGACGGCCACGGTGCATGAGGATAAAAATGTTTGCTGGGCGGCCTGGACCGCCATGACTGTTTGCTCATCAAAGATGGCAAACCGACAATACACCCGGTAACAAGAAAACCAGATGACGGTCAAGGTGGTGTCCTTGAGGGTCTCCTCGAGGCGTCCATTAAAGGTGGCAAGGCATTTTGTGAGCAAAGACCCCATAAATCTGGGATCACATGTAGGAAGAATTCGAGCCCAAACTTCCTTGGTTTTGGTTCGACCACCCATGTAAAGGAGGAAGAGGCGCAGAAACACAGTATCGAGACATTCAGGGTTCCCCTGGAGTAGGTGGAGTATCGCATCGAGACTGATGTCAAGGGGGTGGATGGTTTCATGTCGTAGTATTGTTTGAGCGTTCGTTTCGACGATGGCAATGAAAGTATCTTTGAGTTTCATTGCAGCAGTCGTGCTTGGCCGCAATGCAACTTGCTGTATCATGGAAGATGTGGCTTCAAATTCATAGGGCATCTCCTCGACACTGCCAGAGCTGCGCAGATACTCCGCCAGAATATCATAGGCAAGGTCGTTGCATGACTTCAAGGCGTCGACCGATCGTTGGACAAGTGATGATGTGTCAGTCGAATCGGAGACAATGAACTGCTCCAGAACACTACTGAATCCGGTGAATGAGAGGTCCGCTGCTCGATTCTGAATTTTTCTGAGGATGGTGCCAACATTTTGGACAGGCGACGTATTTGTGATATTTTCCAACACCGGGATGATGTCACGAATGAAGGACAAGAGTGAGCAGAGATCACTGCATCGAACCAGCGCATACACCGAGGTTAAATGGGACATCAATGTCGGGGTGACGTTCACCGATGTCAGTTGGGATGCCAGCATAGTGTGATCAAAAATCGGGAAGGATTGTCGTTTCGAAGCCTCCGACACCGAAACACACGCGAGTGCCCACAGCGCTTTGATGCAGCAAATACGACGGCGAACCTGCAGATCCGGCGCAAAAAACCCAGTATCGCAGCCTCGTAAAAGGGCTTCAATGCGGGATACTAGTTGGAGGTCGCTGGTTTCAAGCAGCAAATTGATCATGTCGTTGTACAGGCGTCGCCTCCCAGTGGGACCCCATACGAGTTCCGGAAGTGCCTCCATAATCGGCTCCAGTTCATCATCCGACAAGGACCTTACGGCCCACACCATTGCGTGTCTGTCTCGTTTCGCCCGACCTTCCGATTTATCAGTAGCGTCGTGGATCATAATGTCGATCATTGTCGGAATGCCTTTGTGTTCCGAGGGCGGTTGGCTGGATACGATTGCAGCCTCCTCGTCCGGCGACCATTTCCATCCAGACAAGAATAGAGCGTAAACTTGACGAAAGAACCCCCAGAGAATATTTGAGAGGGGAGTTCGATATGGGGCGTCGGAGGAAAACATCGGTAGTACCGTCAGGTACATGTAAACGATTGAAATCGATGCGAGCAATGCCGCCGCCATAGCAGTAACGACTGCATTGATTGGCTGAAGAAATGCGACGAGGCCGACAAAGAAGAGTAGGAGGGATATGTGCAGTAGTAGTGGGATGAACTGAACCATTGCGTACATCCCGAATCTTTCCAGTCCATGGTAAAGATACGCGAAGATACGAGCGCGAATGATGGGAGATTGTTTTAGTTCGCTACTGTGGATGAAATGTCTCGACCATTGCTCCACAAGTGTCGCAATGAGAGCACACGCAAGGCTGAATCCCAGGCTGAGGAACCAGAGAGTGTTGCAAAAAAGTGCAGCGGAGGTAGGGCGAGCTGTCATTAACGGTGTTACATCCACGGCGGACACGTTGGATCCCCCTTGTAGCTGAAGGGAGATCTGAGCTAGAATCGCAATGGTGATCGCCCCTTGATCTGGACTCAAACTTTTGTAGCTCTCGATTAAGAAGGCCGTCAAGCTAGCTGAGAAGAGACCCGCCTATCATGTGTGACCAGAGTTAGTACACCTTTTGAAGAGAAACTTTCACCCACAAAGATGAGCAGTCCCTCCATGTCTGCTCTCCAACCCTCGACCAGAGCCTTGTCATACTTTTCTGCTTCGGACACATAAACCGACCATAGTTTTGCGCCAGCCAATTCATCAGGGTCTTCATATAAGACTCTGGATCAGCGAACGCTGTGGATACAACGTTTGTACTCACCGGCTTGCTCTTTCAGGGGAGTGGTGCGGTGCACGGAACTCATCGTGATGGTGGGTCGCAAGCAGCGATTCTTGCACGTGCAGCAGATCAACCACAGCCTCGGGAACTCGTAACGTTGACGATCCGGACAGTTACGTGGTTATTAACGTTCTGTTTTTGGCTAACTGCTACGACCTGAGCGGAATAGACTCGGATACTTAATATATCAGGCAGGTCCCTGTCAGGGCCGCCAATAATT
Organism: Mycena metata; assembly: GCA_029378385.1. Taxonomy (NCBI): domain Eukaryota; kingdom Fungi; phylum Basidiomycota; class Agaricomycetes; order Agaricales; family Mycenaceae; genus Mycena; species Mycena metata. The sequence continues at coordinate 103,683 of JARKIB010000086.1, read as the reverse complement.
GAGATAAGGGCCCCGCAAGAATCGTCCAGAAGCCAAGTAGTCACGCCAAGAGTCACGCAAACGAGCGGGTGAGGTGCTGGATTTAGTGTTGCCGCAGATTGAGTCGAGTCGAGCCGGTGTCACCAACTCGTCTCAACTCGATCAACCGAGTTGAGCCGAGTTTTGATCGAGTTGAGACGAGTTGGCGTTCCCATCAGTCTCACGGCCCAGTTTGGAGCGAAGCGTCAAGAAAGGTGGAGAAAGAGGGCAGGGGAGGTGCAATTTGAGGACCTTGAATACAATACTCTTAGGTACTTCAATTTAGGCAGTTTATCCGTTCTTTTCTCATTTTTTGGCGAGTGAAACTGCCCAGTTCTCCCGAACCATCTAATTGAGGTGCTAAAATGCTCTGGAAAATTCAGGGAGGCAGTTTCATGTTTAAAGTCTCACATAATGTTTTTTTGGGGGGCATTTGAGCTTCTAGGATGTGCCTATACTAGAATATCATTCTGTTGGCTGCTTTTGATGAGGCCTGCCAAAATTTCTAGCGGGATGGGAAGATGTTGGCATCAAGTTGATCAACTCGACTGACACCGGTGTGTAACTCGACTCAGCTCGACCAGTCGAGTTCATCAACTCGGCAAGCGAGTCGAGCTCAAAATCAGATCCAACTCACACCGACGGCAACACTAGCTGGATTCCAGAAAACTTACTAGCTACCTACGCACTGGCTAACTAAATACCATTCAGTCTAACTACCTTATTCTAGAAATGTACTCTACCTTGTATCTACAAATGTAATGTTCTTTGTGTGATGAGAATCAAATAGCAACGAGATACTATGGGCGCGCGAGCGACCTTGTCCAGAATTGAACACTCCTTCGGGTATCTCGGGCATGGATGCAATCAGTCCGGCACATCAGTTACAGTCCCCAACCGTAACGTGGCAGTGTGTCGCACCTTGAATACATCCGCCCACATCGTCACTACGCCACGCCACAAGCCGGCGTCCCCTGAGTCCCCCTCACATCGACTCACACGAATGGAGGAGGAGGAGGAATAAATTATACTGGCGCGGTCCCACAATTGGAACAGCCAGTTTACTAAGAACAAACATGTAGCTAGAATATGGGTGGCTATCCACATTTAACTCCAAGATGCCCCTAGAGCACAACATACTACCAGCGGGGGGCGGAGAACCAACCAGCACGACAAGCACTCCCTGCTCGACACGGCCAAACATCGAGCTGGTGTGCGCAGGTAAACCGACCCAGTGGGAAAAAACCCTGTCGCATCACCGAGAGTTGCATCGCGGTCGAAGGAACTGCAGTCCCGTTGGGCATGTATGCGAATACTAAAAGAAGGTATAAATTGTGAACAACAATCTTGAAAACGCGTCCGCCGTGATTTGCTGCTTGGTTCGGTGGGATGAAATATCAAAGTTGAGATGTTGTCGTCTCGAGATGAGGTTATGGTGAGTTGACGCAATGGCGCATTGATACACTGTTGGCTAGCAGTGGACAATGGCGGGTATCCTGAGGTAGTTGGGGGCGCGGTGGGCTGGGGCGGGTAGCGTCCTTGACAGGAAGTCCCCAGTACATCCTGCGCGATGTGGTGTGCGTCGCAGGCAGCCATACGCCAACATGAGCTGGATGCAGCTCTATTATCGCAGATGTCGTATCAATTTTATTTTCCCCGAGTTCCCTGTCCTGTGCTCCTCATCTGTATAACAAAGTGCTTAGTTGGTGCCCACTCCTGCATCCACGGTGGGATGTCAGGTAGCTGGGTGCGCCAACGGCAAACTTCGATTTTCGATGGTGGTGGTAGCGGATCAAGTCAGTATCCTTGTCAAACGTACAGCAGCCTGTCCATGTCGCACGTGTTCTAATACCGGGGGTTTGATGATTGGAATATGAGACATGCGATAGGCAGGGAAGGGTGGTGGCTGCTCATATCATGAAGGGAGACAGATGCGCATATTCTGGAGTTGCGGGCTAGGCGGCATACTCGTTATCAACAAAATTAACCGGAACTGGTGTGCAGGTGGAAGACACAGTGAGTCTTGCAAGTTTTTTGTGCCAGGATCAACAAATGAATATCCCTCAGCATCCTCCCCAATCTACGTGGTGTACCACCCTCTTTTATGGTGTCAAATTTAAGGCTGAATTCAATTTTTGGTTTAGGCGGTAATTTTCGGTCTCTTTTAATTCCTTCATAGACACACAATGGGGTACTTATCATAAATGAAACTCCTTGCACACAAGGAATAAAACCCAGAGTGAATTTTGAGACAATTGTTCGTGTGATTATACCCCTGAGTCCCGTCCAAAACAGGAAGTACCATCAATTTTGGAACAATTTCGAAATTTAATGATACACCACGTATGAGGTATCACAGTGCCAAGTGTGATAATCCAGGCAGAATTAGGTCTATATCATGAATCTGATCACCAAAGTCATGAAAATTTCGACCAGACACCGTCAAAACTGAATTTCCGGTTAATTTTGTGGATAATGAATAGTCAGACAGAACGGCAGGCTTTATACGCAGGACAAAGATCTTGGGAAAGCGCCCGGCAAAATCAGAACAGCAGCCAAGTAGAACGTCACCACTTTGTGGGGTCAAGAGGAATATAAGAACGAGAGACTAATTTTAGTCCTCGTAATTCAACGACCTCTGTATCGCTACTATCAGTGACTGCCTAGTGGGCCAGTCGGGGTAGTGGGCCATTGGCCAATAGAAGCGTAGAGACCACCTGATTATGTGTTCTGGGAATTGTGGAACGAAGTTGAATGTCTGAGTGCATTTGGGAGTTGAGAATACCGGCACACCGGGATACACCGGGCTCAGATCGGGTATGTCTCAGTCATGGGCCGGAGATGCCGCACTGAAATGATGATGCGGCATGGCGTCGGCCTGACGTCATACTTTGTTGAACTAGAGCTATATGGGCCATTCAAACAGAGAGATAGATAGAGCTTGTCCATTGGTAGTTCAACAATTGATAACCAAACAACTGAAGCTTAATCCCCCTATCTTGTGTGCTGGGAACTTGAGACATGGAGTAATACATGAAAGTATTTTCTGGAGGTTGGAGCAGGGATTATCCCGGCAAAGCCTGCAAGAGTCCCTCATACTGATTCCATATCATAAAATAAATCCAGTGCATAACTTGAACCCTGATGAACTTTGTTGTTATCAAAGGCTGAAAATTTCAAAGGGTAAGCTAGAAGTCATGTCTATCTCCATGCACTGTAAGCGACCAGCAATCAAGCGAAGCCCTACAGCGGGGAAACATCAATGGCATCAGTGACATCAAACTCCGCTTTGGGTGCCGTGTTGCCGCCGGTGAACACAGCCCCCCGGTATTCCGGTATTCTCAGCTCCCAAACTTTGTGGAATGTCTGAGATGTAGATCAAATTCTGAGGCGGAGTGATGCGTTGATCAGATGCTGTGCTCCCTTTGTTTCCGGCGGTGGTGGGAATTTGATGATTTGTTATCTCCGAACCGTTCGTTTGCGCTGGCTTTCGTCCGTTGTCGACTATTTCTCCACCTAATCCCACGTTTGTGGGCTCGTTTTGTTGCCTCTACTCAGGGTAACTGCTTTCAATGGGCCCCGGACGTCTGAATGGCCCCGACTGTGCGCTAGACTGTCGAAGAAAAATCCGGGCTCCTTCTCGTCGGTGCAAGACAGACCAGCCTCTGGCGACGGACCCGACACTACTGTTGCTCTAGAATTTGGCATGTACACTTGTTATATACACCTCCGTGGCTTTCCACTTCCTTTTGGCAGCTCCTGCTCGACTTCAGGTTCACTACGGGTCTTTCCTCCGAACTACCGAATTTTACCGTCGGAAATAGATGGATTTTGTTTGGCTTATTCTTGGCATGAAGGAACCATTCAACTTCCTTAGGTACGTGCTATTACTTCCTTTCTATCCCTTCAGCCCTTAATATTCAAGGGGGTGCCGGGCCGTGAATGCCGGACCGGACCCTGGGTGGTTGGTTGGGCGCCGAGGTCGATTTCTTTTTTTTGTTGAAGAAAATTTTTCGGTCCAAAAACCGTTTATAACTCACATTGGAGCCTCCTTTTACCCCGACGATGAATGCACATACTACCCGGACCCTTCTGCGACCGTCGCGACCCAAAGTCCACACTATTTTCCGCATTCAGTGAATGTTCAATGATCCGCCATCCTGCGGCATCCCAAGTGCACTAAAAAAAGAATATCACGTTCAATCAGAGCGAATTTTGCATAACCGCTCAAAGATGGCGACAGCAGACACATGAAGGGCCTCCAGGACCGGTACACGTTTTTCGTGGTCGTGAGGCAATCCCAATTATGATTTTAATTCGCCAGGCGTTGGATGCTCTCTGGCAAAAGGACGTACACAAGCCAGGAACAGCCGTTTGCACCCCAGTTCAAATATCTTGCGCTGATCTTGCATAGTATCACCTCCATTGTCTTGAGTAGGGAAATCACTGCATTCCGGGCCTTCCTATGCTGACTCAGTTCAGCCGGATGTAGCTCAGTATGGGTCAGTGTAGGGGGCTACAACAGGTCAGTTTGGATACCTATGCACAGCTGGACAGGATTGAGTTGAGCCGGATGTAGCTCCGTATGGGTCTGCTCAGGTGGCCTAGCCTGGGTAATCGTAGGTCAGTTCAAATACCTACACTCACTTTATGTCAGTCTAGTTTGTACCTGTTTTCAATTTTGGTTTTAAAACTGGTTCATTAACCAAGTTGGGTGCAGCTACGCTGGCATCGATGTAGGCGCCTACAATGATCTGCACTGACCTGCACTTACCTTAGCTATGCTATACCCAGTTATGCAGATCTACACAGACCTAGGCAGGCCTAGACACACCTACATTCATCTATGCAGGCTGTGTGTAGGTGGCACCAAGGGTAGCTCGGTGTAGGCCCCTACGCTCAGGCTGAGTTTGGGAGGCCCCGGAACGCAGTGAATGCTGAGGGGAATTGGGTTTGTCATGTGCTTCTTTACGTGGTCATTTTGCGGCGAAGCGTTATCGGACGTGAAAACACTGAAAAGTAGCTTACATTTGGCGGCATGGTTGGTGGATTACTTCAATCAATCTGTTTCGGCGTTGCCAATTGAGTTTGGATCATTCTGTGTCCGTCTTGCATTACCAGAGGATCCTACGGGCAGGTTGAGGAGAAGTTAGTGCAAAAGGGCACGCGAAAGGGTGCCATAATTGCCTTATTTGAACGTCACGTGGTATGACGTTGTTGGTTGGTTCACCGAAATCCAGAAAAGACAAAAACCGGCATATGTTCCGTCGTTCACAAAAAAATTGTTTGGCTTATTCTTGGCATGAAGGAACCATTCAACTTCCTTAGGTACGTGCTATTACTTCCTCTCTATCCCTTCAGCCCTTAATATTGACCCTTCTCATTTGTAGCGTGTGCGATTTCGTCGATACCCCAATTTCCCCCTTGCTCCAGCCAAAGGTCCTCCTACTCATAACCCATGTACACCTTTGAGCCTCATCCTGAGTGTATACAATCATGCATTCGAACCTCTTGAGTGATTCTGAGTGCTCTGCGCTGGCTGTTACGACTCGAAACCACTCATTTTGGCCGGTGGCCCACTCGACCGTTTTTGCCCCTTTGGGAGTACTGTACCATTACGTTCAAATCGACAGTCACGTGTCACGCACCCCCCTGTCGATGTCGAATTTTGGTCGCGGTCACGTGTCACGGAGGCCGGTGTCGAATTGGTCCAGCGGTTCGTCACGCCGCCGAAAAATCGCGTAAAACAGCGTAAAAAATTGCTCCGACTCCCCACCCTTGCTGAGTGTGGTTTAAACCAATTCCTGGACCATTAATACCCGCAATTTTAAAATTATAAAGGCCCTCCGGGCATCCCTGGTACCTCTTGCCGGTACCTACTCTATAGGAACTCGATGACCAACACGCACTCACCCTTTTGGAACTGACACTATTTAATAGCATGTCCGGAGGGTCCCAGTGTTCCGTAACTTCGCCAACTCCAGTTTTCAGAATTGAGCAGACGGTGAGCCTCCGGCCCTTATGCTATTTAAAGAAAGTATTTACAAAAGCTCTGTCTTGCTTGCAGGAGCTGACGGTGGGCCTCCGGCTCTCGCCCTGAACTAAAGATGTTTCACATGTTGTTTGAACTCCAGAATTGTGCAGCAGTACCAGATAGACTCACCAGCCAGTTCGATTCCGACTTTTACTCACTACAACAAAAGATTTCTCACAGATCATCTTCATAATGGGGGCATCGAATCTCCATCCCTTCTTCAGTGAGTCTCACGCGGGTGATGGACGTGCAGTTCTCCATACATTGCTCACAGTATTTTGTTATTGTACGGTGCGGTATTGGGTGCACATTGAACGGCCCTGGACGAGGTTTTGACAATGGTTTGAACAGTAAATAATTGTTGTTGCAAGTTGAATCACACGTGTGGCTCATCAATGCTCTCAAAAGAAATTGCTTATGATCGAGTAATGGTAAATTGTGGCACACAGTTAATGCCCGCAAATGTTTGACCGTGAGGGCATTATACATAGAGACAAAGCGAGAGACAGTATCTGTGCGACAGATAATATAGTTTCGATGGCTAAATCTGCTCAATTCATCTCGTGGGCCGCAGCGGAGGAACTGAAAATACTGGTTGAGCTCGAATGATCTGATTGCGCCCGGTTCTGGAAGCCCGTCCTCATTGATGTATAAGATCTCCAGTGCTGAAGCGGGGGATAGTAGATGAACAGGATTGGAATTGAGTCGTCGTTTCTGACCAAGTCGTTGAAATAACATGTAGACCTGCGCACCGGGGCAGGCGACATTACATTTGTGATTCCTAAGAGCATCACGATGCAGATCTTGGCGGGATGAACCTCGTGTGCCCAATGCATGTCCTTCTGCCAAAGCTCTAGTGTCCTTTGCACTCAAGAACCTGAAAGACTTAACAAAAGCTGAAATGTTGTGGCACGATACAACCAGATCCACAGAGGAAGCCCCCGGTGCGCCAGATAAACCCACAAATTGATACCAGAGCTCAAGTTCTGGAGAAGAAATCAACGGCATAGAACGAGCGGGTTCTTTGCTAGTCTTGTCTTGGATGGTGCACACTTCAGGGTATTGAACGGTGAACATCTCGGGTTTGCATTGAACATTGAACATTTCGGGTCGATGTACATTAATCGGGTCAGTTCGGAGGACATTGGATGGGTAAACGGCAAACGGTGAACACAAAACGGCCAGCGGTGAACAGGGTATCACAGAGCTAGAAAAGGGTCATCATCAGCCTGTCGTCACTAATCTAATGCCACGAGAATCACGTACCGAGGGCCATGATCATTGGCATCCGTTGCATGTACCGACATCGACATCCTGCGAAGTAAGGTGGGGATGGATCGGGGAAAGAGGCGAGACAGCAGATTGAGTCTTGTGGTTAATGGTTGATGCGAGACAAAACCACTTCGCGCTTGAAGTGGTTTGAGGGAGGATGGTGGTTTGGGAGAAAGAGACAAAACTGATGATCGCGATGTCGCGGACAGTTAGGGGCAGTTGCCATCGTAAACTGATCGCACCGCATTTGGTCGGGCGAAATTTTAATTAGCTATTTCAATATTTGTTTATTTATTTTCGATGTAAGATCGGTGCCAATTGTCTTGATGACAATTCGTGTTTTAGACCTGGTATATGGTACCAGGAATTTGAGTGTGCGGTTGGGTTTCTAGTCTAAAATCACCCTAAAGTGGCCTGCAAAAAGAACCGGAAATAAAATACCAACAAGGCTTCAACACATTGTGCAAAAATTTCGTTGCTATCCCAAGAAATTACCTTCAGCAGAAGGGTAGGATTTGCGGCTGATGTCGAATTTTTTCCCTTGTCACGCACCTTTCGGGTCGCTGTCGAAATGTCGAAATGGTTGAACTAGTCACGCGTCACCCCCCGTGTCGATTTGAACGTAATGGTACAGTACCGCCGAAAATAAATTCACCGCGAGCCCAAAACACAACATAAAATTGCTCTAAAATATCTCATTCAACTCTTTGTATGCTAGTCCTTACTCTAGGGGTAGAGCCCGGGGTTATATTGCACTTTGCGAGCCAACCAGCGGGCAAAAGTGCTAAGGTGGCCCAGTTCCCAGTCGCTGATAGTATATACCTTCTGCGAACGGGTGTCTCGTCTGGTGACATCACCGTTCATGCAGATGTTATTTAGGCCCTAAAACTGGGTTTATTCATCCCTCCCATTACATCCCTTTCCTGCCAGGTCGAAGCGGCGAGGGCTCACAGACACCTATTCAGCCTACGGAATATAATTCAGCGCAGTAAATCCATCGCAAAGCTAAACCTGACGTTCGACCAAGATCTCTTTGAGTACAAAGACCCTTCTCACGCGCTGTCTGACACCCTGGGCCGCGTCTCTTTCAAGACTATGATGAACCCTCTTCGGGACATTTTAGCTGCAATGTCCGAGCGATTTAACGGTCCGGTCGTTATCGTAAACTGGATGGACATCTTTACCACCCGCCCTCGTGATATACGCCATTGGAACCTTCACAAGTTCCACTTTGCCGGCGGTCTTCGAAACCACGTTCATAGGAGCGACCCCACCGGCGGGATTAGCACACTCATCCGCCTTCATGACAGCTCATCCGCCCGCATTTCTCCCATCACATCATTACTATCCATTCGCATTCACAAAATTCCCTCCATTACAAGTCGCGCTGGGTTCTCCACTTTAATCGTGTGGAACGAGAAAGACATCAGGAGCATTTTCCTTGGACGCTCGGACAAAAGCCCCAGCTACAAATATTGCATTGGGGGCCCTGACCTATCAGCCGTCCTGCCCCACCTCACCCTGCCTGCGCTCTTTTGGATCACGCTCAATACCGACGACATTGACCCCGTCGTCCTCTCCGAATTTCTCGCTCGACAGCAGAAGATATCAGACCTCCAGTATGAGCCTACACTCACAAGAAATCATGCCCCACTCGTTGCTGCAGCTCTCAGCCTGCCCCTCCTCCGCACACTTCACTCGCAGGACCCAGCCAACATGATCCGTCTCCTTGCCGCGGTTGGGGCATCCCCAGGACTCTCTAGATTCAAATTCCGATTTGACCGCTCGACGCCAGACGGAATTACAGATCTCACGTTGCTGCTGCGTCGTCTTGCCGCACGCACGACAGAAATACTGCAGCTCTCCCTGGCAACGAGCGACGAGCGCCCGCTGTCCGACGAGGAACACGCCGTCGCGTCATCTCTCGCGGTGGTCCGGTCGGTGCGGATGATGATTCCCGATAGCGCAGCACAAACAAGGGACCTCCTGAGTTGGCTAGCCCTGCTGCCGCAGTTAAGGGTGGTCGACTTTGGGTCCTTTCTTTCTCATGCAGGCCGCAAGAAAACGAAATTTACAGAAGAGGCTCGGGAGGCCTTACCGGCCGCTGTTGTAATAATTATAGAATAAATTTTCCTCTCCGCATAGTGCTTTTACAACCGTTACACCTGCGCCGTTCACCGTTTCGCGTACGGTCGGGTTCCGTTGGGTCGTGCCAGTACTTTCCGAACCATTCACCAAATCTGGCGGTACGATTCAAGCTCTTCGCAAAGAATGACCCGGGACCCTCGCTCAGACGAGGCCTCGAACCCAATCGCATCGTTCCTTGCACAATCACTGTATTTCCTATTATAGTATCCATATACCCATATCCGGACGCCGCCCCTTCGATTTCCAGTGAGAGCCTAGGTGGTATGCAAGCAATATATCCCACACGCAACAGTACAAGCATACACACCGTATCATAGAGGACATCCATTATATTGAGAGACACTATTGAGACAGAGATAGCCAGGCATCGAGACAGAGAGAGATATTGAGATTGACGATTCGACAGAGATATGGATGACAGGCGTATGGAGAACAGGACACAGGTGAGGAGGGGCCGAGTAGTCGCTGCTAAGGTAGGCTATGAGATCTGTATCTTCGCATTACGATTTGGGATTTGTGTGTGGTGTCGAAGACCGAGAGACGGAGGGAGAGGCGAGCGCAACGGTCCGTTAGGGAAACGCACACGTATAAATGGAGGCATAATTAAGTGAGCGGACGGCGGGCGCGGGGACCGCGCCGACCAATAACACTTTAACAAGAGGAAATCGAAAGAAGAAAAGTTAATAAAAGATTCAGGGAAGGTGGTTTGTATCGTAGCGTATGGAATATAACGGGACATCAAGAACAAGAAGCGGGTGCATAGAAGCAATCGGAAGTGAATAAAAAGCCCAAAAAGCGGAGCGTGGTGCACGCACGCAGCAGCAGGTTTTGTAGGTGGATGGCTGCTGCGCGGTGGAGAGGCCGACGAGCGAGCGGGACGACTGGAAAGGTACAAGAAGACGAAGATGGGTCTCGGGCCCGCGCAAAGTGCAAAAAGCGCAAATAGGCGGACCCGGTATCGTTTTATCGTCCCGTCGCGCGCCGGCGGTTTTGCGTGGTCTCCCCTCCACCCATCCTTCCCCGTGCCGTGCGTTATGTGGGCGGGGCCAAGACGGGCAAAGGCGAGGTGTGTCGGTAAGTATGGATGTGGGTGGGTGAGGATGTGGTGCTTTTATCGTTCGTAGTGCAAAATGTTCCGATCCAGTGCCGAGAGAGACAGTCAGAGAGCGAGGTCGAGACGGAGACGGAAAAGAGTGAAGTGAATGAAGAAACGGGGTATCGTGGAAGGCTCGCGCGCCCGCCGCCTTTATTGTATGCGCAAGGGCGCAGTTCAGGCAGCCGCAGCGGCGGCCTCAACCCCCTCCTGCTTCACGCCGTCCGCTGCCTCTGCCTCCGCCTGCACCGCCTCGACGTCAAAGTCCATGTCCTCGGGGGCCTCGATGGCGCTGAGCGGCTCCGCCGAGTTAGGTCCGTTCCCACTCGCGCCGCGCCGGGCGCCGCTAGCGCCCTGCGGGCCCGAGCGAGGCGGGTTCGCACACCGATCCTTCCCGTGCGCGATACGCAGGTTCGCGTACTCTGGCCGGTTCTTGATGGCGTCGATCGCCTTGATCGCATTTGAGATGTTGGTAAAGTTCACGAACGCACAGTTCCTGTCGAGCATCGTCAGCACATTGTCCACGGGGGAGAGAAGGACGACTCACTTCTCCTTCAAAAAGTTAACAAGCTCAATGTCCCCAAATTCGCCAAAGTCCGCCTTGAGTCGCTCTTCGCTGAACACCTCAAAGTCCTCGACGTTCCCGATGTACACGTTGCGCGTCGCACCGGCGTGCACCGCCAGCGCAAGCGTCGGCGCGAGCGGGCCCGAGTTCTTCCCCCAGCCGATCTTGAGGCGGCGGTTGTTGAGGGTGAGACCCTGGTACGACGAGACCTGGAAGAAGGTGAAGGCCGCCGCGGGGTCGATGAAGGTGATGAACTGCAGCGGCGTCAGGATGACCGGGTAAAAAGGCCAGAGACGGCACTCACAGCAATGTGCTTGTCGGCCATGTACCGCACGCTCTGCAGCACACCGCCGCGGATGGCGTTGCACAGGTCCTCCGTGCTGGTCTCGGGGTGGATGTTGCCGAGGTAGACGGTGCGGTTGCCACCGGCCATGCCGAGACCGGGCAAGGCGCCTATGGGGAGCAGTGGTTAGCGTTCGTGAAGGTGAGGATCAAGGCAAGCGCTGTCATCTCGTCGGGGCCATGGATAATGTAAAGCCGACCACCGCGAAGACGAAGAGGAAAACGAAAAAGGCGGCCGGAGAGATTAAGCACAGAATCGACCACGCACCCAGCATCCCCATCCCACCAGGGCTCATCGGGCTCATCATCCCGCCCATTCCACCCATGTTAAACATGCCCATGCCCATCATCGCGCTGAGCGCATCGGGGCTGAAGGGCGCGGGCGTGTACGGCGCGTAGCCGGTGTTCGGCGAACCTTGCTGCTGCGCGGAGGTCGGGGTTTGGGTGGCGTTCTGAGAAGGCAAGTGTCAGCAAGGTCGTCAAAGCAGGAGGAATGAAGGGGAATCGGGACCGAGATGAAAGAAGGGAGACGACGGCGTGATGCATGAAAGTGAATGGATGGAAGAGTGATGATGGGAAGTGCGACAAAGAAGAAGGAAGACGCAGATCATGTGGGTAGTATGGAGGATGTACGAGGGGGAAACATAAAGGCGACGACGGCGTAGAAATAACAAAAGATTGAAAGTCGGAAAAAAACGCACCCCAGTAAAGGGATTCGCCCCTCCCCCACTCGGGTGCGCGCTCGCGGGGCTGTTCTGGTAGTTGTTGTTGGCGCCGCCGTTTGCGTTAGCACCCCCGTTAGCAGCGTTGGGCGGGGAGGAGAACGAGTTGGGGTTGGAGGTCGCGATCGGGGAGGAGAATCTAGCAAAGTCGTCAGCGTCAACGTCAACAAGTAGATCGCGCGCAAACACTCACGCCCCCATGCCCACAACGGGGCTCATCCCCATCCCGCCCATGCCCATGCCTGCCATGCCCATCATGCCCATGTTCATGCCCGCCATCGAGTTGAAGCCCATGAGGCTCTGCGCGGCGGCCGCCTGCGCCTGGTGCGCCGCGGCCTGCTGGGACTTGGGTACATAGGCGCAGCGGTCCTTGCCGTAGTTGACGCGCTTGCCGGCCCATGCGGGGTCCGTCGGGAGGGTGTTGACGACCTGCGGGAGGATGCGTAAGCAAAGGCGAAGGAGGATGGTGACGAACAAAGGGGAGGACACACCTTCGTAGCGACACTAATACTCAAAAAGTGCACAAACCCAATGTTCTTGTCCCGCACGATCTTGACCTGGTCGATGAGCCCAAAGCGCCCGAGCTCGTCGCGGAGGGCCTCCTCGGTCATGCCCTCCTCGAGGCCGCCGAGGTAGACGTTGCGGGAGGCACCGCTAGGAGGGGATTAGTAAGGTTATGGGGAGGAGAAAGAGAAAGGATGAGAGGAGGGAACGAGGACGACACACGAAACGAGCACGTCGACGCCGAGGACAAGCGCGGGGGAGGAGAACAACATCCAAGTCCTTCCTCCCCGCGCAAGAAACATACGCCGATACTCCGAGATAGGACGTCGACGCGCGCGTGGGGAGGCAAAGAAAAGGACGGCCCTTCCTATCCTCCGTGGGTGCGCGACAGAGAATTGTCGCCGCCCGAGTCCGCACACGCCGAGGACGAGCGCCTGGGATAACGACTCCCGCCGGGCAAACCGACTCCTAGGTCGGACGGCGCGCGCCCGCGCGAAGTTTCTTCTCCTCCCGCAGAACGACGCGACGAGGCACCTCCCCCCCTTCGTGCCCGCTCCACACCCGTTCGATCAAGCGACGGCGTCGACCCGTATGGACGTAAGAGAAATGCAAAAGAAACGCACCTCTGCGCAATCGCCTGCATCACCTGCGCGGGCACCGGGCTCGGCTTGCCCCAGCCAACTTTGAGCTCCTGCCCGTGGAGGGAGAGTTTCCTGGCGACGATGTTAGCGTTTGTTCGAGTGGGGAAGGAGAGAGGAAAGGATAGGAGGGAGGGAAGGAGAAGGAGGGAAGACAGGCCCCGCTCGGCTCCACGGCCAACAATGGGTCCAAGCGATAGCCGCTACGACGTCGTTGCCCGGCTGCTCGTGTCGCTCCGCCTGGCCGCACCGACGCAGGACGCGCGGAGCCCGACGCCGTACTCGTGCCGCCCGCAAGACAGAACTCCGCGGCGTGCGTTGTCCATCTCCCCCGGCGAAGGCGAAGACGAGCACCGCGGACGCACACTCGACTCGACTCGCACCACAACGGCCTCTCGCCCGATGCCACCCACACCACCGTACGCAGTCGAATCGCACGGCACACGTCCAAGTCGAGTAGAATCGGGGGAAAAAATGACGATAAGAAATAGACGCACCTCAAACTCGCATCCGCAAAAAACGCCGCCGCCGTCGGGGCATCCAAGAACGACAGGAAGACGCACGACTTTTCGGGGAGGACGCGGATCGACTCGAGGGGGCCGAAGTGCACTGTGGGTTTTTGTGAGTAATTCTTTGCGGGTAAGAAAATATAAAGACATGAAGGACAAGATTGGGGGCGCGGCCCCATCTGCGGGCGATCAAGACGCGAGGGATGTGCATCTCCACCGAGACGACGACGACGAGTGGTGCCGGAGACCCCCTCGTCCAGACGCGTACGTTCCTCCACTCCCGAAGGCAAGAAGCGAGGCAGGCGGGTGCGTCTGTCACCCCTCGACGACGGCGGACGACGACGCATGATGGAAGCGAGATAGCTCATCGCCTCGTCCTCAGCGCGTCCGTCCAGCGCCTCGTCCTCGTCCTCATCCTCGCGCGCATCTCCTCCTCCTTTGGCCACCCTCGTCTCCCCGTCCACCCTCATCTCATCTCATCTCGCTCGCTCGGACCGGAAAGTTGAAGGGCGAAGGAGACTCACCCAAATTAAGTAACTCATCAACGCTCGCGCTCGGCGGCAAGTTCCCAATATACACCGTGCGCCCGGCTTGTGGCGCGCCGCCGGGGGACATCACTAGAAACAAAACGCAGGAAGGTCAGTATGGGGGTCGTCGTAATAATTGGAGGCGCAAGCAAATGAGATGCAAGGCGCGCGAGGACGGTGTCCACGCCCCGCGCGTAAAAAACGCCTCCGCGCGTAAAACGAAGCGTACCGCGCCGCGCCGCGCGCAAGTCGTCGTGCATAATTCCACACAAAAGTAACGAGAAAAAAACGCAAACAAAAAACGCACTCTGCATCCCCCCCATCCCCATCCCCATCGCGCTCATCTGCCCCGCCTGCGCCGGGTTCGCATACACCGCCTGCGCCGCCGGGATGTTCACGTTCAGGCTCGGCAGGCGCTGCAGGGGGGAGAACGCCTGCTGCTGCTGTTGTTGTTGGGTGAGGTTTTGCCCGGCGGAGGGGGTGGTGGTGTTTGTTGTTGGCTGCATCGAAAGGTGATGAGTTGGGAAAACGGGACAAGGGCGGGACGAAGAGAAGTAAGGGAAGCAGCGAAGGCAGAAGGAAGGGGAGAACGAGAAGAAACAAAAGGGAACGCGGAAAGGAGTAACGGCAACGGCACCGAGAAAGGAGGGAGGCAAAGGCCGAGGCGCGGACAACAATCGGCCGATATGTGTGTACACGCGCGCGGGAGGGATAACCTCCGTGATCGACGTGGGCGTGGGCGCAGGGAAGGCGCCACGAGGTTCGGATGATAGATCGCCGCCGTTTAGAGGAAGACCCCGAATGGGATCAAAAGGAAAGAAAGATGTAAGCAAAAGAAGGCCAGAAAATAAAATAAAGCGGTAGTGATCGTGATAACGACCAAGCGTGGACACGCATATTGCAGCATGCCAGCGATTGAGGAAGCGGAAAGAAAAGAAAGTGCGAGTAAGAGTAAGAAGGAAGAAAAGGACGTGGACCGCCCAGGTGCTCGAGCTGCTGAAAGAAATAGCGCCTGCGCTCCACCAGGGAAAATGCACCCAAAACAAGATAAAAACAGCCAGCGAAGTCGCTGGTAGCAATCCATCCGTGCGTGATAGAGTGAGTACCGTGTACGCCGCATTTGTATTCGCGCGCGGACACGCAAAACGCCGCGATTGGGCGACGAAAATAAGGAAATAAATGGGAGTCGAAAGAGGAAAAAGGCCCAAAAGAAAAAGAAAAAGGCAGCGGTGCGGAAAGGGTAGCGATGGGCAGAGAGACGGACGTAGGCGCCCGACGCGCGCGTGGAGTGTCCCAGACGCCAGCGAGGCCAGCGAGCGACGCCGGATGCTTATCAGGTCCGACCGAAGAAAAAAGGAAAGGGGTGTCGGTGCGCGCGCACCCATCCGCACCGAAAAAAGGAAGACGCACGACGTCAAGGGACAAGACGTTGAGTCAGCCCCGCCCATAAAAAGTACGAAAGGAAAGGAAAAAGACGCCAAAAACGCAAAACGACACACACCTGGAACCCCTGCCCACCCCACATCCCATACGGGCTAAACTGCGCATACGGGCTCTGTCCGGCGCCCACAACAGGACTCTGCCCTCCCTGCCCCGCCTGTGCCTGTGCCTGCGCCTGTGCCTGTGCCTGCGCCTGCTGATACTCGTTCTGCTGCTGCGCATTAGCAGCCGCGAGCGAATGGGTGTTGATGCTGAGCTGCGGCGTGGCATAGAGCTGCTGCTGGCCGCTGTACTGTGCGCCCGCGTTCGCGCCGGGGCCGTAGCCGTAGTTTGCGTACGCGCTGGCGTTGTTGGCGTTATTGTTGTTGTTGTTGGGGGACGCAGAGGAGGGGGAAGGGGCGGATTGGTTTGTGGGGGACCACCTGGCCTTTTTTGAGTCGGGGCCGGCGGGGGTGTCCATCGAGCGCTGCTTGCGTTTCGTCGTCACAAGAAGGGAATCCAGAGAATCCACGCCAATTCAACGGCGACAAAGGAATTGAAGGTGAAAGTGGCGAAAAGCAAAGGCGAAAGGGGAAGACAAACAAATGATCATGAGTGCGACGAAATATTGCATAGCAACCCGGCTAAACGCACCTTCATCATGTCGATATCAAACGAGTACGGCGGGTACGGCGCAGAGGCGGGGAAGGCGGCCTGTCCATGTCCGTGCGTCATCCCAGCGATTACAGGAAATTCAATGTACAGTGAAGAGAGGGAAAGCAACGAGTGTCAGGGTGCAAAAGCAAAGGGTGTCAATCAACGAGTGTGTCTTTGGGCCAACGAGTGTGTGGGGTGGTGCAATAAAGAGACACGCACAAAAGGGATTGGGAAGGGGAAAACAATCGCTGCGAGACGACACGTCAAAGAAGCAAGGTACCTGATGCGCACGGACCATACAATGTTCTATTAAGGGTGTACATGCTAGCCCTATTTCTAACGAAGCAGGATGTATGAAGGGATGCATGCAGGAGGAGTGCACACCCCCAATTTTCTTATCGCAGGAGACTCTCCACGCGACCTCTGTGCGCTGGCAGGAACACGGCAAACACCGATCGCGTATCTCTTGATGCAGGGTCCTGCTTCTCTTGTTCTTGTTCGAGATCTGCACCGACTCTATAGCCAAGCTCAAGCTGAAACGGAGCCAAACCAGATCCAAGCGCTGTAAAAAAACCAGAGTTTTGAAGATATCGCGCCTCCGGTGGGATTCGAACCCACCTCTCCTCGTTAATCTCTCAACTGCCGTTGCACAATCTCGAGGCGACCTACACTGATCCACAGAGGCTCCATGCTCTACTCCCCGTTGCTCCCAGATACATCTCATCCTTAATTGATCACACAATAGGCCCAGGAACATTTTTTTAAAAAATAGTGATGCATCAAGCCCAATCATGCATATGATCAGTCACAGGAATCAGGATGTACGTGTAAACTTGGAATCCCCGAAAAAAAAAAGGTCATGTTTGGAGATCCAGGCCTCCGGCGGGATTCGAACCCATATCTCCTCGTTAATTCTCCGTACGCGTTATTAGTACTCTAACAATCTCGAGGCGATCTACCCTGATCCACAAAGGCTTCATACCCTATCCCTTCCCGCCATATACATACGTGTGCATGCGACTCGGCATTCAAAAGAACAACGGAAAAATCCTGTTCTTTTGAGAAAAAAAAAACTTGCCACGGTTTAATCATGCCTCCGGCGGGATTCGAACCCACATCTCCTCCAGAAAACTTTGAATTCCGAATACATAATGCGAAGGAGTTCTACCAGCTGAGCTACGGAGGCATGGATGCACTTGAGTCCTCATCTTTACTAAGCTTAAGGGTAGTTTCAATGTCAATGCGCCCAGGACAAAAACTGTAACAAGGTTGAAAGAAAAAAAAACCCAGACCACGGAAGTTGAAATTGTGACAACGAAACGTTGGGGACGGCCGAGTCAGAAAAAAAAAAAAAAAGTGTAAGAGCTCAATTGGTCAGGTCTCTGGTGGGACTCGAACCCACATCTCCTCGTTAATCTCGATTGCCGTCGCACAATCTCGAGGTGATCTACCCTGATCCACAGAGGCTTCATATCCTATGCCTTCCGTCCACATTATGGCGGTCAGAGTGCCCCTTTAATAAAAGGGGTACAAAGAGTCCACTTTAGTGTGGATTTTTGGCCCACAAGTAGAAATTTTTGCAGTAAGGGATTTTTATTTCACACAAGAAAAAAAGTTCTGCATTTCACACTCCTGTTGCAGAGAGGTGTGTAAAGTGTTACTCAAAAGTACACTTTTTTTGCCAGTGCGGTAAGTGGCTGTGCTAAGCGGATCAAAGCCTCCACTGATGTGCAAGCCCTCCTATTATGAACTGGTATGGTCTACAGGGTGGCAGCGAGCCGGTCGATCTTCAACTACCTCCTATCAGACCTGCCGCCATCGGAACAGCGCATGCCATCAAGCCGAGGACAAGCCGAGTTTGTTTTTATCCGACAAAGGATTTTTTTCTGTGGTGCTTGAAAGTGAACACTCTGAGTGAAAAAAAGCACACAGTACACTCAATACTTAAAAACCTTTTTACTCATTGAAAATTTTGCACTTTCGAGTCTCAAAAGTTGGTGTAAAAACAGACTGTTTACACCGCTTTTATTAAAGGGGCACTCTGACCGCCATACCACATGCGTGCACGCGAACCGGCATCCAAAAGAATAAAAATAAAATAAACCTTCCGCGATTCCATGCCTCCGGTGGGACTCGAACCCATATCTCCTCGTTGGTTCTCCGTTAACCACCCTAACAATTTAAAGCAATCTACCCTGATCCACGAAGGCTTCATACCATATCCCTTCCCACCACATGCATGCATGCGAATCAGCATCCAAAAGAACAACATAAAAATCCTGAAAAATATATATTTTACTCTGTCATCGCATGTCTCCAGCGGGACTCGAACCCACATTTCCCCCATTGAATACCAACATTTTATAGGAATTCCAAATCGAACTTGAAAAAGGTTGCGGGGGATTAATTATGCCTCCGGTGGGAGCTGAACCCACATCTCCCCGTTAATCTTCCAAGAAAGACTCAAGATATCTCGAGGTGATCTACCCTGATCCACGGAGGCTTCATACCCTGTTTCCTTTCTCCCCGTATACATTTCTATACCTCCGGCGGGACTGGAACCCACATCTCCTCGTTACCTTGCCTTTACGTTTAAAATATCAAGGTGATCCACCGTGATCCACAGAGGCTTCACACCCTGTGTCCTTCTTCCTGATGATATCAGGGTGCTCAAACCCAATCACATCTGTGAGCGCGGTTAGTACTAAGTACAAATCCCCCCCCCCCCCAAAAAAAAAAAAAAAAAAAGACAAAAAATCGAAAAAGGCGGGATTGGATCCATGCCTCCGGTGGGACTCGAACCCACATCTCCTCGTTAACTTCCATATGCATAACATGTATGATCTTGAGGTGATCTACCCTGATCCACAGAGGCTTTATACCCTACTCCCTACTCCCCACTACTCCCATATGCATCCTATCCTCAATTCATCACATAAGTAATAGGTCAGGAACATAAAAAAAGTAGTCATTAAGCCCAGTCACCGGAATCAGGATGTACGAGTAAACTTGGAATCCCCGAAAAAAAAAAATCGTCGTGGTCAATCCATGCCTCCGGCGGGACTCGAACCCACATCTCCTCGCGAACTCTACTTTTTTTGTAACAATCTCGAGGCGATCTGCACTGATCCACAGAGGTGTTATACCCCGTTTCCTTACACAGCCGGCAAGCGCCATGACCGCGGCTTCATGGCGTTTGACCGGCGTGGGACCGACACTGGCCATGGCATTGGCCAGGCGTTGGCTGGGCGTTGGCCAATTTGAACATCTCACCTTCAGCGGTTCTTGTTTTCTTTCCCTTTCCTCCCTCTAAAAAAAATGTTTGGAACTTGCAGGAAGCTTATTTCATCAACTTAGTTTCATGCTCTTAAATTTCCCTACACGTTATCGAGTCCTGGGCTCAACCCAGATGCAGAACCAATCCAATGTGAGACACAGGTTGGAGGAGGCAAAAACCAAGGTATGGTGTTGTATGTGCTCTCTTAAATTTTCTGCAACCTCACCTGACATTGTTCAGAGTCAACTTACGGCCGTGAAGAGATAGATGTGTGAGACAAGGGTGAGAAAGTTTGTTACGCTTTGTGAACGGCTAAGCCTTCCCACGCTGACAAGAGAACAAAGAAATTGGCCAACGCCCAGGCAACGCCTGGCCAACGCCATGGCCAGTGTCAGTCCCACGCCGGTCTAACACCATGAAGCCGCGGTCATGGCACTTGCCGGCTGTGTTACTCCTCCATACATCAGTAATAAAAAAGAAGGACCAAAAAAGAGCTCTTGTCCAAAAACAAAAAAAGGCCATGTTTGGAGGTCCAGGCCTCCGGCGGGATTCGAACCCACATCTCCTCGTTAATTATCTGTGTACTCTCATAACAATTCCAGGTGATCTACCCTGATCTACAGAGGCTTCATATCCTATGCCTTCCCACCATATATGTGTGCATGCGAATCGGTATCCAAAAGAACAACGGATTTTTTTTTTTGAAAATAAAACTTCTACTCTGTCAGCGCATGCCTTCCGCGGGATTCGAACCCACGTCTCCCCGTAAATATGCAACACAGCAAGCAATCACATAACTGGGGTGATCTACCCTGATCCACAGAAGCTTCATACCCTACTACACTACTCCCGTATGCATCCCATCCTTAAATAATCACATATATAATAGGGCCCAGGAACATAAAAAACAGTGGTACCTTAAGCCTAGTCCAACCTGAATTGAACACGTACATGACTCGGAGGTCAGGATAATTTTATTAGGACATACTAGTAGACTTTGAGCCCCACCCCCCAGATCCAGAATGCCTCCGGTGGGACTCGAACCCACATTTTCTCGTTAATTTTCAAACCTAAAGCCCAAGATATCAAGACGATCTACACTGATCCAGGGAGGCTTCATGCTTCATACCTTGTTTCCCTGTTTCTCACTCCTCCATTAGGCAGCAGGCATCTGGACTGGGTGCCAGAATGAAAAAGAAGTGCAATGAGGACAAAAAAGTTGGACATTGCTGTTGTATGCTCCAGTGGGATTCGAACCCACCTCTCCTCGCTAATTTCAATCAGCGCATCCTCAAGAGATCGAGACGATTTACACTGATCCACAGAGGCTTCATACCCTACTCCCCACTGCTCCCATATGCATCCCATAATTCCCATCCTTAAGTGATCACATATATAATAGGGCCCAGGAACATAAAAAAACAGTAGGTGCCTCAAGTCCAGCTCAACGCGTACATGACTCGGAGGTCAGGAATTAGGAAATACTAATAAACTTTGAACCCCACCGCACCCCAAAAGAAAAAGTAGAAAAAAATGCAAATCCAGAATGCCTCCGGTGGGACTCAAACCCACATCTCCTCATTAATTTTCAAAGCAGCAAGCCTCTTTAAGATATTGAGGTGATCAACACTGATCCACAGAGGCTTCATAACCACTTGGTGCTGGCTCTATAGATCACACACCTTTCCATCTGACTTTCATTTTCCTAGCATTGGCTCACTGGCAAGAACACAGATGTTAATCTTTATCAAACTTGACTTCACACAATCTCGAGGCGATCTACATTGATCCACAGAGGCTTCATGCCCTGTGCTTCCTCCCCATATATATCATATAATAACTGGGACCACAGAAAAGAAGTGCAAGCAGGGGGAAAAAATTGCCAAAGGCCTGCAGTGGGACTTGAACCCACATCCCCCCGCAAATATGCAGCTTCGCAACTATTGACATAACTGGGGTGATCTACATCCACAGAGGCTTTATAACCAACTCGGTGCTAGCTCTACAGAGGACGCACCTTTTGATCTGAGACTTTTATTTGCCTAGCATTGGCTCACTGGCAAGAACCAGGATGTTAGTGTGATTGGTTAAACCACTGAGCATGGTCTTCTTATCTGAAATTGTACTTGACAGCTACTCGACAGGTGCGTGACAAGCGAAAGAATTCGACATGGGCCGCAAATCTTATCTTTTGGTTGAAGCTGCGCTTTAAGCAAATGTCGATGCTTCTGGGCCGGAACGCATCCAACGCCCATAACTTACGGATTGTCCCATGGGAACTGGACTTGACTTGGCCAGATGAATTATACCGCCGGCCTTGCATGGTGCTCTCTGCAGTTTCGTGGGTTACTCTAGTGCGTGTACCTAAGTTTTTTTTTTGTACCGAAGTCTTGTTCAACACATCTTCCCCGTCGTTGAATTGATGATTCGCGCTGGCCTATAGGTCCTAGATGTTCCTTATCGCATGCACAACCTATCCATGTACCGCGCCAGGCAAGACTTCAAAGTTATTATTTTTCTTCAAGGCGATCCCACCTTCGCGGATGTCCGCCATAGCCCATGGTCCGTTTTGGTCCTTGTTTGGTCCGTTGACAGCCAACGGCGGTCGCCGCTTGGCCGCCGGCATCTGTCTCGGTAACCCAGACGTTCTAGCTCAGTCACCTCCGCCCGCTTTATCTTATCTCGGAATTTGTTCCGGCTGTTTGACATAAATGATAAGAAAATGATAGACGGTGACTTCGCTAGAACGTCTGGGGCATTTCGTATAGTGATACCCTGGGTGGCGTCACACCATCTTCCCCCTTCCCCTCCCCCTCCCAAATTGCCCCAGAGGTTGCTGAAGATCATTCTCCTAGATCCCTGCATGCCCTCCCAATTTTTTCCGGAATTTTAGGCCCGTTTTGGCACCTCTTTTATGGTCCTCAAGATCAGGTGTTTTGGGCACGGCCGCCGCACAGCAGATGTCAAATTCACTGAAACTCGTCCAAAGAAAATTCGGAAAAAATTACCATCAGTTTATATTCATGTAGACAGCCCTTTCAGCCAAATCCCAACTCATTCAATGGCCTCTGAGGTGCACACAACGCGAAATCGAGAGCGGTGTGACATTTGATGGGTGACAGCACCCAGGGTATCACGGACGAAATGCCCCAGACGTTCCGGTGTGATCTCTGCACATCTTTTCTTATCATTTATTAAAACTCCGCTGATCTACAGATAAGATAAGAGATCACACCCGGAACGTCTGGGTTACCGAGACAGCGCCGGCATATAACTCAAAATTTGACTGATGGTTTCCATCACCGCACTGTCACATCACAGACTCACCGTGCCTGAAATTGGACCATTGTTGTCTCCTCTCCGCCCTCTCCGTTATTGGTTCCTGAACTTCCATGAAAGGTGCCACTCGATGAGTGCCACTGACATTCAAGGACAGCTGTACGTGTTTAAGAGTACTTTCGCTTATCGATCGCCGACTGCGTCGAGCAGGATTGTCGGCGCTTTTGACATTTCGCCCTTCAGTGCGCGCCTTCTAAGTCCGCCTCAATCTAGAGCTCATACCCTCACCCAGCGCTCCTAGTTTACGATCACCTCCTGACGCTCGAGTGGGAAATCTCACGGTATTGGGGCGAGGCGTTCACCTTGACCGTACCCAATGTACTGTTTTTTGCCAACCGATATGGCACACTATTTGGCAACATTCCTGTCATTATTCCGTATTTCTGGAACAGTCAGACCTTGACAAGAAAAATAACGGTCAATTGAAATTTCCTTCGGTTCAGCAGCATACTAAACCTCACTAGACGTGCGGCTTATCATTATTTCTCGTGAATCCGGATAAGTTGACGGTGTGTTTCGATTAGATGTCACAAGTTGGAGTCGTACCACCAATACTTCATCGTTGCGACTCAGCTCTTGGTCGGAGGTATGTACGTTTGTTTGACAGCGTAACCTCAAGCCCATCCCTTCTCAGTAATGCTCTTTCTGCGGACCTATGCGCTATATGAGCGGAGCAAACGCGTCCTCGTGTTGATGCTTGGCGTGGCTGTCGGAACTGTGGCTGTTGGGCTTGTACGTCGCCCTCAGCCTATCATATGCAATACAACTGACGAAAAACATTACAGTGGTCAGTCATCACGGACACATCGGATGATACCAGCATGATTCTTCATTTCGGATGCAACTTCACAACATCTCGCTCTGAGTGCGTCTATATTCTATCTTTGGTCTGAAGTCTCTCCCTCTGAATTGAGATTATCAGAGGGAACAGCCTCGCCGTGGCTTGGGCTGGTGTCACCGTATATGACTCCACGATCTTTCTCCTCACGTTGTATAAAGTATTTGGTCGGCATCGTGCCAATGGACTGGATCTCTTCACCGTATTACTACGCGACGGTGTGGCCTTCTCTCTCAGCTCCTCCGGTCGTGCTTCTGACGCCTTTGTGTTAGGTTCCCTCTACTTTGGGTACTTCATTTTCTCCTGCTGCTCCTTAGACTCCCTCTGACAACCACACAGAGTCATGGTCATGTCTAACCTAGCCAACATTCTAACACTTGTTGTGAGTGCAAGGCACAGTTATTTGCGTTTACCATATCCGTTAACCAATGCCCCTCAGATCGGCAACGTATGTATCTCATTCTGAAGTTCATCGGCACGAATTTATTGAACGCAATACAGCCTGATAGCCGGGGGATTGCTACAACCTTTACGAATATGTGCGTCCGCTACCTTGCTCGGTCGCTGTAAGATGGTCTCATCCAGGGTTTATTCATCCTGCTAGCATCTCGTCAGTCATGATAGCCCGGCTCATGCTCAACCTGCGCGACCCCGTGCTCACGCACATGTCCGGGCGACTGCCGCAGAGCACGACAACTACAGGCAACAACTGGTTCACAGGCGATACCGCCGCGGGGGGCTCGCCAGTGCTTGACACTAATTTGGGTGTGTACGGTGCTGCATAGTAATCGGACATTGAATGCCTTATGTTGTTTGTTTTCCACAGACATTGAGCTCCCAGAGCGAAGGGCGGTGCCCTCGGATTCGCGGACGTTGAGAGTGTAGTCTGAACTCTGTCTGAAACATAAATATTCATAAACGAGAAAACCGCAGAGGAATTTCAATAGAGTATGCAGTGCACGCCTGCGCTCTGCTCAGACACAGACTACTACAGGACATTGATGTGACTCCATGAAGGCGGTACCGACGGACTTGAAAACATTGATCAGTCGCGCCGCAAAGATGCCACAGTGGCTCTGCACAAAGAAGCGCCCAAACGCTTATGCTTCTTGCTCTTGGCTCGTCCGATTGGCTCGCCGTACTCCCTTCCTTCCCCGAGAAAATGTTTTCCATTCGTGACGACTGTATCTCATCATCCATATCTCCCCCGTACGTCCTTCGCTTTCAAATTCAGGAAGCCGGCTGACTTGGATGATCGGTCATTTCGCCGGTTTGTCCCTCAGAGCCTGAGTCCTGGAGGCTTATGGATTCTCCTTTCCAAGATATCATTGGCACGAATTTTGTGCCCCCAGACAAGGAATACCAGAGGATCCGCGACTTTCTGGAGGACGCACAAAAAGAAGTTACCAATCTTACCGAGGAGCTAGCGCGTCTTGCTAGCCCTGCGAAAGAGCTATGTGGTCCAGGAATTGTTCCCTGGGTGTATTCAACAACTGTCTCAGACATGATTTGCTGAGGGTGAATCGAGGTGCAAGAAGCTTGTCTTCCAACTATGAAGGGAAGGCTGCCTCGAACTTCTTTTCCCAGTCTTGCCACCACTTCTCTGTGTGCTCGAAGGTGTAATATTTATATCCGGAGTGCCCACCATACCGTGACGGATATTGG
Source organism: Mycena metata (assembly GCA_029378385.1). Lineage (NCBI taxonomy): Eukaryota > Fungi > Basidiomycota > Agaricomycetes > Agaricales > Mycenaceae > Mycena > Mycena metata. The sequence goes on along the minus strand of JARKIB010000086.1, from coordinate 78,116 downwards.
TTAGACTCCAGACGTGATTCTGCGTATGGATATTGCTCTGAATTGGTGTGTGAATGATATTCCTCTGGAATATTCTGTTCCAAGGAACTTTTGACCATCGCCTGGCTCTCGGGACTACCTGTCCTCTGGGGGACATGGTACCACAGCACTTCAGGTAGTCTTTTCAAGCCGAAGAATGATCCAAAAAATAAAAATGAAAAATAAATAAATAAAAAATAAAAAAGTTGTCAGGTGGCAAACAGCATCGACGGAACGATTTCACGACCACGTGACCACGCCATCAACTGAGGCGAGAAATTGGCGCCATAGTGGATCGAACGACTCTAAACCCCCACAAAAATTTAAGCTCATGCCTCAGGTCACATAGCACTGGAGAAAATGTAGCTACTACTATGTGTTAGTTGGTACCACAAAGAGGAAAGATAGACCTACCGAGTAGATCTGGATCAACTTTGCTTGGGGCAGCTATTTCGTTCACATGGAGGCCCTATGTATTGAATCAATTGTTTAATTCGAATGTTATTCATATTCTTGGCTTCATCTGAAGTCCAGCTTCAAGCAGTATCTCCACAACGTTCAGTTCAGATACCGTGCGAAGGCACGCCAAGAGGGGCACCTATTCTCAAGTCAGCCATGCCATGGAAACAGAGAGGCTATTGCTACTCCGTCAGAGATGCTCAAAAGAGAGCTAATAGGATCGCGGGCAGTCGCTACGAGTTGCGCCGCAGCAGCGACGAGCTTTGTCTTCGCCTCCATTACTACAGGATTCTGACCGAATGCCTCAGACGGAGCCTTAGGGTTCCACGGTGTGTTTAACGAGGGAGAAGTCGTATCTGCAGTGGCGTAAACACCCTAACTGGTGTTCCGTATCTGAAGTTGAAAATGACTGATTCGCATTGCCGTTTGCTCTCCGCAGCAACCAGCACATCAGGAAAAATCCAAATTGCTATGGCGTCTATAGCTTGTTTTATAGACATCCATAGACACATATAGACGCTATAGCAGCTGTCTATAAGGTCTATGGCGTCTATGTGGGTCTATGTGGCAGCTCATAGTGACTCATAGCAATTTGGGATTTTCCTGATGCAGGCCGCCACCATCCGGCCTTTGCCTCTGCCCCGCGCTGCAGCTTCTTTCACTTAGGACTGGACCAGCAAGTTATGAGGGCCTTTCAAGACACACTCATCTGGACTAGTTTCCAGCGCCATCATGTTTTCGAAGGCTTCTCTCGAACCTCGCTGGCGATAGTGGGGTGATGATGTATTATTAGGCTTGCCATCGAAAGGTGTGATGTCTACACTGCACAGATTTGGTGCCACCACCACTGCCTTTTTTGTTCAAATTAAGCATTGTCAACGGCACTGGCACAGAAACCTCTTGGCCATCTCGGCACCCCTCGCATGCACTGCCAGATTGTGTTTGACAAACTCCACGAACTTGCACCGAACAGCGATTGAACACTTGTGATCCACATATTCGCTCTTCGCCACTTGCCGCCTTCCGGAACAGTCCCGTTATCATCGATCACAAACGGAGCCTGTGGGCTCCAGGCTCCAGCGTAATGTCCGCCGGCGAGGTCTGGGGACTGGCCCGCCGGACAAGCCTCTGCCGTCGCTGATTGGCATCACGTATTCTCTCGAACGCGCTCCGGATTTGTTCGTGTTGAAGGAGTGAGGGTCGCGAAAGTGAATACCTGCGACCATGTGCTGAACGGGCATTGTGCATTGGCAACCATCTTATAATTGCGCCTCCTTCGATCTCCGAAATCGACGGAAGAGGGTTGATTTCAATCAAAGTCTTCCGTGTCGGCCAGTTAACCTCGTATATAGTCTAGCTAGTAACCAAATGGGCCCAAAGGAGCCTTGCGCCCACTCCAATGGAATTTCTGCGTAGACATTTTCGATTCATGCAAAATCCAAACATACTTTGATCACTATCACTTATCAGAAGGTGCATAGGACCCTCGACTGTGCCATTTAACCTCAGTGAGCGAGTGACTAATCACACTCGGCATGGGAGTATATATTGGCAGTGGCACGAACCAAAAAAAGAACAGGGTCTCTCCCAGTTTTTCCCCAAGAATCCCAATCGCAATGAACAAACTCTCGACCTTTGCCGTTCTTGCATGTCTGTTGGCTTTGGCTAGCGCTGGCGTAATCAGTGGTATGTGTCATAGATCGGGCACGAGTCTCTCCTGACGCTGATTTGCTATGTCCAATTAGGCGGCAGGCCAGGTAAGTTAAGTAGTGGAGACGAATGTTCCCCGAGGTTGACTGAGCTCAGGCATCATCTTCACCGACCAACACGGCTCGTTTGATCTTAAGCGGGGATTCATCACCGTCGACCAGCACGGCGCGTCGGATCCGGACGATACGCGTGGATTCATCACCGTTGACCAGCATGGCTCGTTGGATGATAAGAGGGGATTCATTGCCGTGGACCAGCACGGCTCGTTGGATGATTAGCGTAGAGGCAGGTGTTTCCGCTCAGAGGGGAGGAACCGACTGTAAGAGATAAAGTAGGATCTGCTCGAGCCTGTGCACTGTATTAATATGTTTGTTCTATATGCATGTCGGTTGATTGTTATTTGAAATTTTGAATAAATGTTTGCGATCAACCAGGAGGAATTTGGCTCTCGCACCGAGCGACGACGACGACGCTTGTGCCAGTTACTGTAATACATCACCAAAAGCGGGAGATCTCGCTGATCGCTTGTGATGGCTGCAAGGCTGATGGGTGATTGCCACCGGATCACCTACCCTTCCAACCGCAAGATAAGGCTGGTTCGCATTGCCATACCTCAGGCAAGGGTTGTGATGGACTTACAACACCCAGACAAGGCTTCCCTACCCTTTGCATACCATTGTGCTGGACTTGGCCTAAATCGAACACTGTAGGAATTTCTGGGAGCGGCCCTCCGACCAGCAAGTGATAGCACACAAGGTAAATGGGCAGTTGTGTGCTGGAACATGAACCAAAGACTTCTGCAGGCCCCATAATGCTTCATTTACCAGCCCAACTTGCCCCGCCGGCATTCTTCAACGCCAAGTCCCGACTCCCGATTAGGAAATTTCCGATCCGCTTGCGCGAACAACTCTGTAAAACATGGGGCGTCCCGTAAATTTCATCAAGTCAAACATCACATATGAGTTAGTATGTATAAGTAACTCCAGTCCAGAAAGATTGGCAAAGTACACAAGAACACTCTGTTAAATAATAATTAAATATTGCGGACCATCAATCCTCGACAAGGTACCGTGTACCCAACCCGTAGTGTGCCAGGCAGGGCCTCACTACCCTGTGGATCGTTGGCCCAGTTGGATTGTCGCCTGTTGCTCTTGATTACACTGTCACAGGTTCAATTCCTGCGAAGGCTTTATTTTGTTTGGGAAAGAAAATGGTCACTCTGTGACCGAGTGCGTTGAAGAGTCTGTTAGACAGCTTAGGTAACCTAACAGACTCCTTAACGCACACTCCCTGTGTCATGTGATGAAACTCGTTCAATCCTCAGCAGCGATCAGAGAAAGGAAATTAGGTATTCCACAACAACAAGCAAGCTCGGAAACCCGATTTACAAACTCATTGTATCCGAGTCTCAACATCAAGTCATCCCCGCCCTCCTCACCGTCCTCTGGACCCAGGTCTAACTCCTCATCCTCCTCTCCATCGCTCTCGTCCTCATCCTCCTCCTCACTCTCGTCATCTTCATTGCTATCTTCGTCAAAGCCCTCGTCGTCTGAGCCCTCATCATCATCATCATCCTCGTCCATCTCCTCCTCCGGATCCAGCACCACAGTTGAATCGAGGCCCATGTCGTCGTCGGGCAACTCAGGCTGGTCCGCGTCGGGGTCAGGAACCGCAACCTGGTAATGCCCCACACTGCCGCCGAGATAGCACATGAACATATCACGATCTACAAAGCTTTTCGGGCGGTTGAGCATGGTAAAACGAAATGAGAGACCAAACCACATACAAGTTGCGTCGTCAAACTCATCACCTTTTCGCGCCAGAGACTTGTAAAGGACAGGCTCCGTGGGCCCGTATGCGAATGCGGGGATGAGGTGCGCGCCTCGTCAGGATCGACAAAGCCATACGCCTCGGGATCTGCGTCGGGCATAAACTCTATCCGATGGAGGCGTTTGCGCTTGAAGCCACCCTTGAAGCTACGGTCAAGGCGAAAACGGCGGACCCAGAGAAAGCTCATGGGGACTGCATGCGAGACGTTACTGCCGTCGCGATGGACAGCATCACAGTGGAATACACCAATGATGCGCGCATAAGTGAAGGGGTGGTCATCGGAAGTGTCCTCCGGGGCGAGCATCATGATATCGGCATGAGTCCGCGGGTTCATGGAGTCCTGGCCACGACGAACGTCGTACGAGGTGTAGTTGATGCGAATTACTTTGTGGCGGTAGATGCGGTCATTGACAATAAGGAGCTGGTTGCGTTGCTGGGGAGAAAATTCATGGCCGTCGTTGGACCAAGGTGGGTGGAGGAGCCGGCCGAGCAGATGTTCTTGAAGCTTGGGCCGAAAATCCTGGACTTGGACGTCAAAACAACTCGGACTAACTGAAGGGAACCATACCTTGACTGCAGGGTCAGCGCGGTTCTCGCTGAGCCAATATGTGAGGTTGAAATGGAAGTTGCGGGACCCTGATATGTGGCAGTGATATTCAGGCGGTGTAAAAGGGAGCGATTCGGACTCAGCAAAATCGAGGGCGGGTAATGATTTCGGCAAAGAAGTTGTCGAAGGGGAGACAAAGAAAAAGTGATGTCAATGAAAGCTAGGCCCAGGTCTCTGGCAGGAATCGAACCCACATCTCCTTGCTGTGACCCTAGAAGTGTTTAAGAAGTCGAGATGATCTACATTGATCCACAGAGGCTTCATACCCTGTTTCCTTCCTCCCCATATACATTGTATGATATTGGGACCATAAACTGCAAACAATCACATGTGTGAGCAAGTCAATTCCAAATTGAACTTGAACTTGCCACAGAAAATTAAAAAGGTTGCGGCAGCTACGATCCAAGGTAATTGCTGACACAGTGCCACCTGCTCCTAATCATCTTTCTCTTCCTCATCCTGGAGTTCCTGGGCCATTTGGTGGAAAAACTACATGTCAATATCCATTCGGGTGAAGTGGGAAGCAGAAAGACTTGAAATATTGTTTAGACCTTGTTGTGTACCGCATTTATTCCAAATAATCATAAATGATATGTGCGGCCCGTATGGGGTTCACCCGTGAATATAATTCCTCAACATAAGCTAGCCGACATCACTGGCACTGCTCAGAACTTATTTAATGCTTACACGAAGTCACCCACTCATTGTTTCTGCATACCTTTATTTTTATGTTTGACCTTTCCGCAGATGTAAAGAAGTAAATAATTAGATAATCTTTCTGAACTGAAGTAACAGGAAATAATCCAGACAAAGGAAGGAGTCTCAATAATTACTCACAGATCACACTGCCCCCAATGGGGTCTCTTCATTCTCCAACTCATCCTCTGATGAATCCTTGCCCAGTTCTTCCATCATTCCCACAGGAGGATTGAGCCCAGTGAGTTTAACCAAGCTCCTTTTCTGCTGTTTCTTGACATCCTCGCCAATGCCAACCAGCCTTTCATCAATATGCTGAACCCGCTTCGCTTGTGAGGACTGCTCAAACAGTGGCCTTGCTTGTTCCCACAACTCCAGTGCCTCCAGTAAATCACCATGCTTGTTGAATATGGCCCCAAGTTGGATCATACACTCTGCTCTGCTCCGGTGGACATCCATCTTGGTGAATCCCCCTAAGGCAAGAGTGAACAGAGACATGGCTGTAGCTTCATCCTCCTCCCGGAGAAAGATGTCACCCAAAAATTGTAGGGCCTTATAAATTCCTAACCATTCTATATCTCCAAGCCTCTCAAGACAGAAACTCACTGCCTCCGAGTACTTCCCCCACCCAAGTTGAAGACATTCACAAAATAGTGCATTTGACAGATTCCCATCTCTAAGATTCAGATCTGCTTGAATGGTATCACATGCATTAAGTAACATTGCATTGTTACTTGCTCTGAAAATGACTTGTGACGCCTCAATTTTCTTTTCTATCTCGATCTTTGAAACCCCCATTAGGATCTCGATCTCAGCAATATTCATCAAGGAAAAGCCTTGCCCAATATTATCATTAGCTGTTGCTTGGAGAATTTGATTCCGGATGTCATGTGCTTCAACATATTCCGATTTGAGCTTGTGAACCTCAGCCTGGATTCCCATCAACCCATAGTTGACCTGCCCATGAGACAGACCACATAGGTGCAGGATTGCTCTGCCCCTGGTGGTGAGGGGAATGCATTGTTGGTATTGACCCAGTGACATCAAGCAAAGCAGTGTTGCGGTTAAGGGTTAAGGGTTAATTAAGGGCAGGCCTTAATAAGGCCTTAACATTAACCCTTAATTACTGGCCCAAAACATGTTAAGGGCATAATAAGGTATGCTAAGGGAGAATGATGGCCCATCACTCAGGCCAGAAAGTTATTGTGAAACGCTACTGGGTCCTTCTAACTGAGGGAAACATGGCCCTGGTGTCAGTTTCAACTCAGTCTTCCCTGTTTATTTCAATGATGGGAACATCCATTGTAGATAGGTCAATAATTATAGCTTTGATTGGGAAAAAGTCATTTTCCTGGGGAGCAATGAGGAAACTTTTGGTCTGGGATGAGAAAGAAGTCAATGGTAGGGTGCACACATGTAAATCTGGCACCATTTCAACTCTGTGTGTCTTCGTTTGAAATTTCGGTAGATTTTCCCGTTTAGGAAATTAAGCCTTATTAAGGGGCACCCTTATTAAGGTACTTAAGGGTCCTAAGGGCTTAACGAAAAATTTTGCCCTTAATAAGGCCTTAATCCGCAACACTGACTTAGCAAAGAGCCTCATTGTATAGTCCACGTGCCTCTCTCCCCAAATCTCCACAAGTCTTGGCAAACCTTTGCACGTCATGTGCATGAACCCGACCAGCAGCATAATCTCCGGCAAGTATTTCAAGTTGTCCAATAGTACTGAGTGCATCACATTGCCTCACAAGGTTTCCATTTGACTGTGCCAAGGAGAGGGCAATTTGACCATGCTCTAAAGCTGTGGAAATATTGTTGTGGCGGTAGTAAAATCCTAGAGTAGTGTGAAAGCGAGCTGGCCATTTTCTTCAGTTTGTTAAACACAGATTAACCATGGAACATACCTTGAAGGTCAGGGTCAGCAAAATATTTGAAGTGGGTTAAGGCCTCAGCTATCAATGGCTCCGGATGGGATATTGAATGATATGCCCATGAGCGGAACAGTTCAACAATTAAGTATGCTTTCAACCGATGATCTTCTGAGGATGAAAGGAGTTTGGTAACATCATCCAGAAGAAGAGTTACTCCACGTGCAATACGCAGACTGAAGTGGCTAAAATCACATATACAGTAAATAACATCCACAATGTTGTGATCCTCCTGCTGTAGGCTAGTTTGGAGAACATTCTGGATGTTTGTATAATTTGATGTGAGTCGAGTGATGGAAGGGACTACTGATGTTGTTCCATCATGTACAACATACGGTTAGAGCAGCTCCTGAAAGTGCTTCAGAAGGGGCTTTACCATCTGCTCTTTTGGAGGGAAAACCTTTGCCATGTACTCGCGGACAGGCATCAGGACCTTCAGACGCTTATGGTCATTGGTGTACCCCAAACCAGTACGGAGTAAGGTGGATTTACAACCAAGAATATTCTTGATTGGAAAATTGCTCTGCTTCAGTTCCACATCTGAAAGGCCATCTGGGAGAATCGACAGCAGACCCAGCAGATCCAGTGAATGGGGCATGGATGTGATTCTGGAGCTTGAGAGTGAGAGTGAAATTGATAGGTCCAAATTAGATCTTCTATCAGAGCCCTCTGAAATAAGTGAGGTTTTCTCTGTCTCCCAGCGAGCTAATATTTCACTGCAGCCTTCAACATCCACCAAATGAGCCAAAAGGCTGATTGAGAGTGGCATATTGTCTGTAAGGGACAGAACCTGGTCTACTTCTTCTATTGAGTGTCTGTTGTCAGCAATGTCAACGAACATCTTTCTGGCAGCATCCTGTGCCAAAGGTGGTAGAGGCCGTAGAAATGGCCGGGTCCACTGTACTTTTTTTAGATGGCCTTTCTGCTCCACGCATTGTAATCTCAAATTTCATGAATGAGTGAGATCAATAAGATAGGGACTTCACAAACCACCAAAGCCAAATCCTTTATGTCCGTGAGGAGAGAGAGGAAGTCTTCAATGTCTCCACGAGCTTCAACTGCTTCCCATACAGTCTCAAGATTATCCAGAATCAACAAACTGGGTGGAGTATTGGAAAAGTGCTGTAGGACTGTCCGCGTGAGATCTTTGCTAGGCTTCAGTCCAAGATGTGCACCAATGAGACCTGCAAGTTCTGGTTTGCTTGATGCAGTGTCACAGTTCACAAAAAAGCTATTCCTATGGTACTTGGTGGTCACCTCTTCATGATGCACTACAATCCTTGCCAAACTTGTCTTTCCCATGCCGCCCGCCCCCAAAATCGCAATTCTTGGAGTGCCCTGCCTAAAAAGTTTGAGGATATCTGCAAGCTCAGAGTCACGGCCATGAAACATTCTTGGTTCCGCTGGCAACATTGAAATGGAGCTGAAGCTATGGGATTCATAAGCATAAGGAACAGACAGTTCTTGAAATTGAGCACCTCGCAAATGAACCAGAGTATGTCTTGTCAATCTGGAGTGTTTGTTGGTATGAATACTCCGGAAGAATCTGCTCACATACAGATGAAGCTAAATCTGAACTCGACATTGTTTCGAGGTTGTCAAGTATCTCCTGATGTCTGAGCTGAGCCTGATCTTGCATCTTCCTCATGTCCTTTGTGATATCTGCAGTTTTGATCTTTGCGAGTGTTAGTTGTGGTATGGTTTAATTAATTGTAAGTCTTTACTCGGAAGAAATCAAGCCCCTCTTGCAGCCCTTCCCTGCAACTCTTGAGCAATGTACTCAATTCTCCTTGACGGAAGAACTTTTTAACTCTGCTGCTACTTTGTTGGGCCTCAACTAAGGTATGAATTTTGTGAAGGGTCCTAAATATTTTCAGTAGTTTCAAGGGTATAAAGGTGAATACCCCGATGATTGCCTTAAGCAACTCATGAGTGTACTCCATCAATTCTGCACACTCATCCTTGTTTTGTTTAATAGTCTAAGTAATTCTTCACCTTAGAGTGTGCTGCAATCCTGATTCAAGGGGAACGTACCTGCACCAATTCCAGAAGGGACTGCATGGTATTTGAGATAGCTTCCAGACCAGGAATATTGAGAGTGTCCACAAGGATATCCAGAGTGTTGGCTGTGATGGCCACACACTTGGAGATGCTGCTCAAACGAGCTGCATTTACAGAGGGTTGCCGAGGCATGTGGGTAAGGGGCAGTTAGTAATCATTGGAACTTTATAGGATTCAAACGGAGCTTGGGAATTTGCTCTTATTGGCTCCTGTTGATATTTCTTCTATGATATACATCCACTATAGCTGTCTGGAAATAGCCACTCATATATATATCTGTATATATAATTACATGTGTATGTCTGAGACCTTTTAAGCTCCGCTGATAGGATCACGCTTAACTGCGGCGCCACTGATCATGCAGCCAAAGATGTTTCGGCCGCTGTGATACCGAATATGCTGAGCCGGGCCGAGGTTTGCCATGCACAGCAAAATTAACAGCTTTATTTCGGGAGCAAACAGCTTTTACTGTCTTCAAGATTGACATCATTGCTTTGATTCGGACCGAAGTTGTGGGGTCCAAAGCACCTCGCGGTGCTCTTGTTTTTCCTTCTAAGTTTTACTAAATTTCACTGGACTGAATCAGATTCATCCTAGATGTTTTCAACACGTATGGAGGCTTCACTGGTTAGAATGCCCCAATCACTGTTCCTAGGTTTGTGATTTGCTGATACATTACCCTCTTGGCTTCTCAATTACATCAATCCTTACTCGACAGATAGATCCCGGGTGCTGTGGAGACCATGATGACTTGTGAACCAAAGTGAACCAACAGGCTGAATTAGGCTTTATTGTTCCTCACAACATTAGTGACGGTCAGAGTAACTTTTTCAGCCGTTTATGAGGCGTTTATGGCGCCGGTTATGGAGTCGTTTATGAAGTCGTTTATGCAAATTTTTAGCATCAGAAACTTGACAGAAACGTGAGAATAAACGACCTGACTTTTTTTTGGCGCATAAACGACTCATAAACGACTGCATAATCGGCTCCAGAGCCGTTTATGCAAACCGTTTATGCAAATTGTCGTTTCTCCCACGTTCGATGTTTTGCTTAACCGGATCCATAAACGAGTGCATAAACGACGATTGAGAAGCTACTCTGACCGTCACTATTCAGCCATGGGACACCGAGGGTTACGTACCCAAGGCTATGTCAGCCAGCTCGGCCTAAGGCACACCAATGGCTATTGATGACCTGCTTTGTCCCGGTGAGGTATTGCCCACCTAACGCACTCTCGGTAGCTGTGGGTAGGAGCTGTCTGCCTAATGCTGAGCCTGGCTAGCTTCGGAAGCCACACGCGAGGGGCTATATTTGGTACGGCGGTGCTGCGGCTATCCAGAATGCAGTGCTTTGGAATCGACACACGGCAATCGGTGAATCAAACCCCGCTCGGACATCTCAGACAGCAGTTTTCAGCCCACCGTCTGAGGTGCTTTGGTTGTGATTGTTTTACCAACTGCCTCTTGCATCTCTAACTCAAGGTCCCTGAAAATATTGGGCAGCCTGGGTCATGAACTTTTGGGCTTTCCCTTCAACTTGCAGTGGTTTTCTGTTTTCAACAGTGTAAGTTGCGCTCTCACAACTCCTCACCCTGTCACGGGGGCGGCCCAGCACTGATATCTCAGCAAAGTTGAATGAGCATCTGACCACATGTACGGTGATGACTTGTTGAGATTTTCTTTTAAGCTCATTTAATTTACCCTGAATCACAATTGTTGCTGAGTGAGGTTCTCCCTCAGATGAACGCGAAGCCGGATACACTGTATACCGGTGACTTCATGCATGCTTCATGGGTTGGGGAACCAGACATTGGGCTCCAGAGCTTTTCTGGTCTGCTTGTTGTTTATCCAATGGTCAACACTTAAAAGACTACCGTTCGTCAAACCCCCAGGAAATGTAACAAAAGTCCTTTAAGTAGTTGGGTCACGATGAAAGTTATTGACTGGTTAGTTTCTCTTTAGGCTTCTCCTGTGTTTATGCACCACCACTTACTACTACTCACTGCCTCAACTTCACAACTGCTTCCTGAAACTGAATTGAACCTTCAAATTTCAGGTAAAAAACCACTGCTGGCCACAATGCAAGAGTCCCAAATGATCAAGATGTTCTGCCACTCATGGAACAAAATCCAGTGAACCAAGACTTTACATCCTTTTCACTGTCACTACAAAAGAAGTACCTTCTGACTGCCCCTCATGTGGTCACTATATTTCTGCACAACTCTCGCCTTTGTCCAAGATACCCAATTTTTGCTAAAAGCCGGCTCTTCAAGATCTGGAGTCTTTTACCCTCTTCCAGGACTGTAAACTGGTTCTATGAAAGTTACTTCCACTCCGGATTACACTGTTGCAATGTGCTGCCATCTATGCCGTGCATAGACTCGTAATCACTCTGCACTACGGCAAAAATAGGGGGAGGTTGGTTTGCCGTAGGCAGACTGGTACAACTCGCACTTGATCGAAGGGCTGTGTCATGATTTTCACTTTTCTGGCCCCTACACACTCCTACCAATAACCCGGTGCACTTCTACGAATAACCCGGTTCCGACCCGGATCTCCGTGATGCAATCCACTATCGCATCAGTCTGCATCAGGTAGTTCCTATTTCAACTTACCACCAATTAATTTCCAAACCATCATCCCTCTCCGCCATGATCATCTGATTGCTTGACCCCTTTGACTACATATTGCACTCATTTCATACCCTGTCCATGTGATACCACATTTGTGAAATTGGTGAAATCACGCACACATACCTGGATATCTCAGCACCGAAGAACCATAAAATGTTTATCACCTCATTTCGGTTCAATGACCATGACTTTCGAAAAGGACTCACTCAAATTCAGCTTTAACTTTTGAACTTATTCCAGCAGTTCTGACATCCCGGCCATACCTTGAAAATCAATAAGTGTGACCGCGTGACCAAACACGCCCTACGGGCTTCGCCAAAATCGGAAACTTCCTCTCATCATGCTCCGTTTTTCTACCGCTCTCTTGGTGTGGAAAAATATCCAGAACCATAAGAGAACTGGTCAATTAGATTCAACCACTCAACCAATCATAATCTGCTCAAAAGTCAGCTGCATGCTCACTTTTGCTCGATGCAGCTAGTCTCGGAAATCGATATAGTGCTCCAGGCTTCTTTGAATGGTATCTTTTCATGAAACGGTTGGCGTAACCAGGACCCCTCGATAATCACACGGTTAGGACAGTTTCACCTTTCTTATTGTATTGTGCCTTGAGTCCCGCTACATTTTGGACATATGGTTCGGACCCTTGTGGCCGGTTTCAGTTCTATTTTTGTACTATTATATCAGGGGGTTCGTCGACACAGGCTGTGCTGACCCCGGGCGGCAGACGTCCGCACAGCGGGTGTCCACAGACCTCTGCGGATCTCGATGGACCTCAAATGACCTTTCCAAGTGAGCTCAAATAACACTTTGACTGACCCTAAACAAGGCAATGAACCAACACTGGACCTTGGCTGGACCTGAAATGGAGTACGTAACTGGTGTGAAGCCGCTTAATCGGTGAATCACGGCGGAGTTTGATAATACTCCAAAATGTATCATAGGTACACGGAGGGCAAGGAGGCGAAGTGGCAGATCGATCTGCAAGTGTGGGCGAGCTCTGTGGGAGGGAGGCAGAGGGAGGCACAGCCTTGGGGATGGTCGGTCGGCAAAGGGTCGAGTCATGTCAGCACAGCTGTGCTGATCTGACGTCGGCAAGGGCCTGTTTCCCATGGTCGGCAAGGGTCGGCAAAGGGTCTAGTCTAGTATACAGGGGTTCGTCGACGCGGCCGCTGAACGCAGTGTATGTTACAAAAAAACAGTGATCCCTCTAGCCCAGTCAGTTACATACTGTATATGACTCAGAGGTCCGGATGTACTAATAAACTTTGAAGCCCACCCCCCCAAAAAAAAAAGTTAGAGAAAAATGCAGACTAAATCCAGAATGCCTCCGGTGGGACTTTAACCCACGTCTCCTCGTTAATTTCGAGAACACCTAGGGCTGTTGAAGATATATATGGAGGTGATCTACACTGATACACAGAGGCTTCATACCCTACTCCGTGACTCCCCTTATACATTATATAATGCTGGGAGCATAAAAAAGTGCTCACTAACCCTAGCACCAAATCAGTTAAACCACGAATTCAAACTGATACTCAGAAAAAGACAAAACTCTGATGCACGCCTCTGACGAAACTCCAACCCGCTGATACGCTGGGTGCGAGGCTGCACGCGAAAGTGAGACGCGTGCAGGGTGTGTGAGTGCAGTTATGTGCTCCTGTGTGTGGTGATCTACCCTGATCCACAGAGGCTCCATGCTCTACTCCCTGCTGCCCCCATATGCATCTCATCCTTAATTGATCACATAATAGGCCCAGGAACATATAAAAAAGTAGTGATGCATCAAGCCAATCACTCACAGGAATCAGGAGAACGAGTAAACTTGGAATCCCCGAAAATAAATAAACAAATGAAAATTCAGCGCGGTCGATCCATGCCTCTGGCGGGACTCGAACCCACATCTCCTCGTTAATTTCTCAACTGCCGTCGCACAATCTCGAGGCGATCTACACTGATCCACAGAGGCTTCATGCTTCATGTCCTTATTCCTTACTCCTCCAGTAGGCAGCTGGGTGCCGGAATAAAAAGAGGCACAAGGAGGATAAAAAAGTTGGACATTGCCATTTTATGCCTCCAGTGGGACTCGAACCCACATCTCCTCGTTAATTCTCCATGTACTCTCATAACAATTCGAGGCAATCAACTCTGATCTACAGAGGCTTCATATCCTATCCTTTCCCTCCATATATGTGTGCATGCGAATCGGCATCCAAAAGAACCACGGAAAAATCCTCAAAAATAAAATAAAAACCTCTACTCTGTCGCGCACGCCTCCGGCGGGATTCGAACCCACATTTCCCCATTGAATACCAACATTTTATAGGAATTCCAAATCGAACTTGAAAAAGGTTGCGGGGGATTAATTATGCCTCCGGTGGGAGCTGAACCCACATCTCCTTGTTAATCTTCCAAGAAAGACTCAAGATATTGAGGTGATCTACCCTGATCCACGGAGGCTTCATACCCTGTTTCCTTCCTCCCCATATACATTTCTATACCTCCGGCGGGACTGGAACCCACATCTCCTCGTTACCTTGCCTTTACATTTAAAATATCAAGGTGATCCACCGTGATCCACAGAGGCTTCATACCCTGTGTCCTTCTTCCTGATGATATCAGGGTGCTCAAACCCAATCACATCTGTGAGTGCGGTTAGTACTAAGTACAAATCCCCCCAAAAAAAAAAAAAAAAAAAATCGAAAAAGGCGGGATTGGATCCATGCCTCCGGTGGGACTCGAACCCACATCTCCTCGTTAACTTCCGTATGAGTAACATGTACAATCTTGAGGTGATCTACCCTGATCCACAGAGGCTTCATATCCTATGCCCTCCCTCCACATGCCTGCACGCAAACCGGCATCCTAAAGAAGAAGAAAAATCTCTACTCCGCGATTCCATGCCTCTGCCGGGACTCGAACCCACATCTCCTTGTTACTTTTCACTTCCACTTCAGCTTGAAAATACCGAGGCGATCTACCCTAATCCACAAAGGCTTCATGCTCTACTCCCCGCCACTCCCATATGCATCCCATCCTTAATTGATCACATAATAAGGCCCAGGAACATAGGGGAAAAAAGTAGTAATGCCTCAAGCCCAATCAGTCACAGGAATCAGGATGTACGAGTAAACTTGGAATCCCCGAAAGAAAAAAAAAATCATCGTGAATCCATGCCTCCGGCGGGACTCGAACCCACATTTCCTCCGTAATTTTCAAACCTAAAGCCCAAGATATCAAGACGATCTACACTGATCCGCGGAGGCTTCATACCCTGTTTCCTTACTCCTCCATACATTATACATTAGTAAAAAACAAGGACCAAACGAAAAAAAAAAAAATTAATCAAAAAAATGTACTGCTTAAACGCATGCCTCCGGCGGGACTCGAACCCACGTCTCCTTCAGAAAACCTGATAAAACAAACATAACACGAAGGAGCTCTACCACCTAAGCTACGGAGGCATTAATGCACTTGTCTTTACCAAGCTTAAGGTTAATTTCAATGTCAATGAACCCGGGGTAAAACAAAGGTGAAAAAAAAACCCCCAACCACAGAAGTTGGAATTCTAAACGAAACGTTCAAGGGATGGGTTGAGTCGAAAAAGAAAAAGACCTTACCAGTAGGCAGCACTGGGACAAGGAGGACAAAAAAGATTGACTATTCCGTTGTATGGGCACTGGAGCCAGGCCTCTGTTGGGACTCGAACCCACATTTCCTCGGTAATTTTGAGAACACCAAGAACTTCTAAGATATCAAGGTGATCTACACTGATCCACGGAGGCTGCATACCTTGTTTCCCTATTTCTCATTCCTCCATTAGGCAGCAGGCATCCGGATTGGCGTCGGAATGAATAAATAAAAAACACAAGGGGGGAAAAGAAATTTCGGAATCTTAGGTCTCAATGCCTGCGGTGGGATTCGAACCCGCGTCTCCTCATTAATCTTCAAAGCAGCAAGATATTGAGGTGATCTACACTGATCCACAGAGGCTTATACTCGCTGTGCCATATAATATGCATCAGTATGCATCCCATCCTTACAGCCATTTGCGGAACTTAGGGCGTGGGTCCTTTTTTTTTTTTTTTTTTCACACTTTTCCACGAGAATGGTCATTTTGAGCTCAATTCTTGTCCGTTTGCCTCGAGAATATGCCCATTGTGTCCGCAATGAAAACGCGGAGGGCACCACGGTCTTCGTTTTCCCGGATGCGATCAGAATTGCCTTATTGGGAAAATGTCGCCCTTTTTGTACAGAACTTGTTGCATCCTCTGTGCTGTGGTCAGGTTGCCCTATAAATTTGATATGATGTCTTTATGAGTATCACTGAGGGCTGGACGGACCAGGATTTTGAATGTGTGTCTTAGTTTACCGGTATTCTGCATTCTCATAATGTGGGATATCTGAATACCTTGTATACAAGATATAAATACAATATGAGAAAATACCGGTCCGTCCAGCCCTCCGTAATACACCCAATACCATCCTCTCAAATTTTTAGGTCATTTGGATACCTATAGCTATCACGCTCATCATTCTGTACAAAAACGGCGACATTTTCCCAATAAGGCAATTATGATCGCATCAGGGAAAACGAAGACCGTGGTCACTTTTGACTTTCCGCCAAAACGTGGCATCCAAATCGGGTAATATTTTTCGGCAGTGCTAGGCGGTGCATCACGCGTGATGCACACACTGTCCGCCACCATCTCTCTCTCTTCACTCGAACCATGCCCAACATCGCTCAGTCTTTTCGGTGCCCGCATCCAGCGTGTCGAAGTGCTCTTCAGCTTCGCCTTTGTCAGCAAGGCCCCTGCAAAACCCGATATTTCCTACCAGTGCGTAACCTGCAACATATTCATGCTCGCCGTCCGCCCCTCTCGCCGCCAACCTCGCTGTACCCTCTGCTCCTCTTGCAGCAGCCCACACCGTCGTTAGCACCCCCAAGCACCACGACTTGCGCCAATGGTCTCTGCCACAAAATCAAAGTTAACCAGCACTGCGCGCGCAAGATCATCGAAGATGTGTAGGCGCTTTTAAATTTCTACCCATACGCACAATAGATGTATAGAATGGTCTAGAATTTGTAAAATCATTGCAGAATGTATTTTCGTGAATACCCTTTCGTGTCGATGTTCAGTGAGCCTTCGACGAGCGCGTAAACCGTTGCTCTGCTGGGCGCGCCGACAAACCGTCGAATGATGGCACACACGGCATCGCGGCAAACTGATGCACCGCCTAGCACTGCCGACAAATATTACCCGATCTGGATGCCACGTTTTGGCGGAAAGTCGGAAAGTGACCGTGGTGCCCTCCGCATTTTTATTGCGGACACAATGAGCATATTCTCGAGGCAAACGGACAAGAATTGAGCTCAAAATGACCATTCTCGTTGAAAAGTGTGAAAAAAAAAAAAAGACTCGCGCCCTAAGTTCCGCAAATGGCTGTAATTAATATTGATCACGTGTCAAGAACACAAAACAGTGGTGCCTCAAGCTAGTCCAACACGTACTCGGATCAGGATGTACTTGTAAATTTTGGCCCCAAAATTGAAAAAAAGGGTTGGATCGGATCATGCCTCCGGTGGGACTCAAACCCACATCTCCTCGCTGTGACCCTGGAAGCGTTTAAGAGGTCGGGGTGATCTACATTGATCCACAGAGGCCCTATACCCTATCCTTCCTCCCCATATACACTATATGATACAGAAGTTTACTGTAAATCCAATCAGATCAGTACAAAATCCAAGTATGTCAACATTATCATGCCACGTCTCCGACGCTTTACACTAATCCAGATTCCACGGAGGCTTCACACCCTGTTTCCTCATTCCTGTGCTCCAACCCAATCACATGCATGAGCGAGGTCAGTACAAATTCCAAATCAAACTTGAACTCCCCAAAAGGTTACAGCAGCTAGGCTGGTCCATGCCTCTGGTGGGACTTGAACCCACATCACTTCATTAATTAGGTGTTTGAATAATTGTAACAATCTCGAGGTGATCTACCCTGATCCACAGAGGCTTCATACCCTACTCCTCACTGCCCCCATATGC
This sequence comes from Mycena metata, assembly GCA_029378385.1. Lineage (NCBI taxonomy): Eukaryota > Fungi > Basidiomycota > Agaricomycetes > Agaricales > Mycenaceae > Mycena > Mycena metata. The sequence continues at coordinate 60,120 of JARKIB010000086.1, read as the reverse complement.
ATCCCATCCTTAAGTGATCACATAATAGGGTCCAGGAACATATGGACACAGTGGTGCCTCAAGTACGGTTTGCCAGAAGGACTCGGATGGATTTCTTTTGGGAGATTGGCGGCGGTTCGAGTCCGGCTGAGTACATTTATCCTTACCACTTAGTAGCCACCTACTGTACTATTACGACCAAAAGTTCAGGTGAAAAGTTCAGGTGACGGGTGACGGGGACTCGTGAACTGAACCAATTTGGCATGAGTGACGGTGACATTCCAATTTTTGGCCTGGAATAGGGGTGAAAACTGTCAAAAAATCTCGGCCGGCACCCGCCGGAGCCGTGCATCCATTTTCAGTGATTGCCGATCAATGAACCTTGATGCCAGTGAACCTTTGAGGTGACGGGTGACATGGCGTGAACCTTTGGTCGTAATAGTACAGTAGTTCGGGCAGGGAACACCATACGGTTAAGGCAGCCAGCGACGGCGACGGGTCCCGTCGCAACAGGGCGGGTCCCAGCCGACGAGCAACAAAGTCATATTTTCTGACGGACGGGTAAGGGACGGGTGGATCCGTTGACGGGTCGAGTTCTATAACGTGAGGCATGAGCACATTTTTTATAGAGTGTCTGTCTGGAGAGACTAGGGTCGAGTTGATCTTTAGGGCGAAATAACTATGCCTTCCAGTGGAGTGAAGGTGCTATTGTCCTTGTGGACATACAAGGTATGTGTTCATTCTGAATTTTCTGCCTAGTATTGATGCTTGCAAGGTTCATCGGGGAGACTCAGTACGAACGCTATGGGTATTCTCATCTATGACATGATGACCCATACACCTGATGGGTATGTATTTCTCAATATTCTCTGCTAAATCTCATCCATTTTCAGGGATTCCGGTGTGTGATCAGCACGACTGTAATGTCTTCTGCAAGACTCTTAACCTTGCTGTAGGAGATGATGACGATGATGAGTAGGATTAATTACTGTAGTCACCTGAGGTCACAGTAAAAACAATGCCTTTATTCATCCACAACTTGAGCTAGGTTACAAAATGAGCGAAACATTTTGGGATTGCCTGGCTAAGTAATCCTGAAGTATATGATGTGTTAGTTAGTACAGCCGTCAATCATGTCAAAGCACTGAAAGTCTGCCTCCGAGTAGTTGTGCAAGAGCGAGAATGAAGACAAGATAATTGATGGGAGATCACGGTGGGGTTACGTGACCGCGTTCCGCGACGATTGCATTGAGGAGTGATTTAATACGATTTTTTAGTGATTTATGTCATATTTTCGCCCAAATTTGAGGTCTGATCCAGTCCCGACAAAAAAAAAATCCTCAAAGGTCATAGCCGGAATCCCGACAAAATTTTGCCCGAGCAACGGACGCAAAGTCCCGACAAAATCTTTTGGAGGCCCGATTTCGGCATGTGACCTAGGCGGGCTAATCATCGGTCCTGATGACATGGGGCGTCCCGTGAAATAAACCACATCTGCCATGGTTAATTTTGGGAGCACATAATAGTCTCTTGTGTTCAAAAGGTCGACAAAATATGCAATAGGACAGTAACTACACATATGTTTTGTACGGGACTCGATCCGGCGACCTCGGTGATCCGTGGCTAATTTTATTTTCATCCGAGTCCTTCCCGCAAACCGTACTCAAGCTCAGTCAGTGACACCTACGACTCGGGGGTCAGGAAAGAGGATGTACCAATAAACTTTGAACCCCTCAAAAGTTCAAAAAAAACATGGCACTGGAGCCAGGCCTCCGGTGGGATTTAAACCCACATCTCCTCATTGAATATCACAGTCATAGCCCTATATGTCCGAGGCAATCTACACCGATCCACAGAGGCTTCATAACCACTCTGCGCCAGCTCTATACACAGCTCTAAATCCTAGTCTGGCATCGGCTTAAGATTAATGAGGGTGTTGGTTGATTAGACCACCATGTCTTGTCTAAGTGTCTCATAAGTATTTGAACTATTGAAGGGGACCCCGGGCCAGAAATAATGTTGGAAGGGAAGAGGAAGGAAGGAACCAAAGAAGTTGTTGGAGGGGAGACAAAAAAAGTGGTGACTTCAAGCGGGTTCAGGCCTTTGGTGGGAATCAAACCCAAATCACATGCGCGAGCTAAGTCACTACAATTCCGAATTGAACTTGAAAAAAGTCGAAAAGAACACGGTGCCAGATCTATGCCTCCGGTGGGATTTGAACCCACATTTCCTCCTCAATTTTTGTCAAAGTTGGCTTCGTACAATCTCGAGGTGATCTACCCTGATCCACAGAGGCTTTATACCCCGTTTCCTTCCTCCCCGTATACATTGTATAATACTGGAACCGTCAGAACGGTGCTCAAACCTCGCCGAATGCCAGATCAGTTAGTACAACAGATTCAGCACAAATTCAACTGGTGGTCTGGTACCCAGAGAAACACAAAACTCTAATCCTTCAGACGCACACCTTTGACGAAACTCCAACCCGCTGTACAGTCAGTACAGACTTACAGCCCAGAGCGAGCACATGGTAAATTTACCCGTTGAGCACTGAGCCACGGAGTTGGTAAAAAAGGTAGATGCCTTCTGCTGTATGCCTGCGGCGGGATTTGAACCCACATCTCTTCCTTAATCTTTATCAAACTTTACTTCACACAATCTCGAGGTGATCTACATTGAACCACAAAGGCTTTGTAAGTGCAAGGGGTGAAAAAAACAAGTTTCATAGTGCCGATCAATGCCTGCGGTGGGATTTGAACCCACCAACATATGCCTCCGGTGGGAATTAAACCCACATCTACTCGCTATAACAAGCAAGAAAAGCCTCTCAGAAGTCGGGGCGATCTACACTGATCCACAGAGGCCTCATACCCTGTTTCCTTCCTCCCCATATACATTATATGATACTGGGAGCATAAAAATGGTGCTCAAACCCAAATCACATGCGCAAGCAAGATCAGTACAAATTCCAAATCGAACTTGAACTCCTCCAAAAAAGCCGAAAAAACGCGGCGATAGAATCAGGCCTCTGGTGGGACTCGAACCCACATCTCCTTGTTAATTATGCAGCGCTACGGCTCAAGATATCGAGGCGATCTACCCTGATCCACAGAGGCTTCAAACTCTATGCCTTCCCGCCATATGCATGCATGTGAATCGGCATCCAAAAGAGCAACACAAAATCGGAGAAACAAAAAACTTTTAGTCTTCATGCCATGCCTCTGGTGGGATTCGAACCCACGTCTCCCATAGATATGCGATACTGGGGTGATCTACACTGATCCACAGAGACTTCATGTCCTACTCCCCGCTGCTCCCCTATGTGATTGATCACATATATAAGAGGGCCCAGGAACATATAAAAAGTGGCCCTCATTGGGCCCAGTCAGTCACGCATACGACTCGGGGGTCAATCAGGATGTACGAGTAACCTTTGAACAGCCCAAAAAAAGAAGTTGAAAAATGTGGCACTGGAACCAGAGTATGTCTCTGGTGGGACTCGAACCCACCTCTCCTCGTTAATTTTCAAAGACTTCCTTAAGAGGTCGAGGCGATCTACCCCTGATCCACAGAGGCTTCAAACACTATCCCTTCCCACCATATATGAATGCCTGCGAATCGGCATCCAAAAGAACAACACAAAAATCCGAGAAACAAAAACATTGGTGTTTGGGGTCATGCCTCCGGCAGGATTCGAACCCACGTCTCCCCAGAAAATCTAATGAAGCAGACAAAACACGAAGGAGCTGTACCACCTGAGCTACAGAGGCAGTTGAGTCCTCATCCTTCCCACCCAGGCTTAAGGTTAATTTCAATATCAACCAGTCCGTCCTAGGACAAAAACTGTAACAAAGTTAAAAAAACCCAGACCACGCAAGTTGGAATTCTTGACAACGAAACGTTGGGGACGGCCGGGTCAAAAACAAAAACAAAAACAAAAAAAGGTAAGTGTACAATTGGCCAGGCCTCTGGTGGGATTCGAACCCACATCTCCTCGTTAATCTCTCAATTGCCGTCGCCGCACAATCTCGAGGTGATCTGCTTTGATCCACGAAGGCTTCATACCCTGTTTCCTTCCTCTACCTTGATCCACAGAAGGCTTCATATCCTGTCCTTCCTCCCCATATATACTGGGACCATGAAAAGGTGCTCAAACCCAATCACATGCGCGAGTTAGACTCGTTACCAGTCTGCGCTACGGCAAAGGAAAATGATGAGGTTATTTGCCGTAGGCAGACTGGTACAACTCGGGCCACGCCAAAGGGCTGTGCCCGGAGTTTGAATTTTTGGCGGGAGCCGAGGCTGCCGATCGGGTGGCTGTGTTCAGCCGTCAATTCCCCGCCAAGATCAACTTTTTTACAGCTCAGCCTTTAGGCCATAAAATATTATTCGGAAGAGACAGAACTCAAGTTCAAAGGTTCTAAATTACCGATTTTCAAAAAAGCCAGATTTGAGCAAAATCCAGCTTCGGGGAAATCTTTTCAAACTCCGGGCACAGCCCTTTGATCAAGTCCGAGTTGTACCAGTCTGCCTACAGCAAACAACCTCACCCTTTCTTTTGCCGTAGTGCAGACTGGTTACAAGTCTATGCGCGAGTGAGATCAGTACAAATTCCAAATCGAACTTGAACTCCCCAAAAAGGTTGCAGCAGCTAGGCTGGTCTATGCCTCCTGCAGGACTCGAACCCGCATCTCCTTGTTAATCTCTCCATTGCCGTCGCACAATCTCGAAGTGATCTACACTGATCCACAAAGGCTTTATACCCTACTCCCCGCTGTGCATATGCATCCCATCCTTACTTAGTCACATAATAGGGCCCAGGAACATTTTTTTTAAAAGTACATAGTGCCTCAAGCCCAGTCACGACTCGGAGGTCAGGAATTAGAATCTACTAGTAAACTCAGAATTGATCACATAATAGGGTCTAGGACTGAGGGCTACAGCCTCAAGCCCAGCCAGCCACGTACTGTATACTGGAGAGGAAGTACTAAGAAATTTTGAACCCCATCCCCAAAAGAAAAAGTCGAAAAAAATGTGGCCTTAAATCCAGAATGCCTCCGGTGAGGTTCGAACCCACGTCTCCTCATTGAATGTCAGAGGGTCATCATGCTACATGTCTGAGGCTATCTACACTGATCCACAGAGGCTTCATACCCTATCCCTTCCCATATGCATCCCATATGCATCCCATAATTCCCATCCTTAAATGATCACATAATAGGGCCCAGGAACATACAAAAGAACAGTGGGCCTCTGGCCAAGTCCAACATGTACACGACTCGGAGGTCAGAATGCACTCGTAAATTTTGAACCCTTCAAGAAAGTTGAAAAAAAAAACACGAACTAGATCCAGAATGCCTCAGGTGGGACTCGAACCCACATCTCCCCATTAATTTTCAAGGCACGAAACTGACTCAAGATATCAAGGTGATCTACACTGATCCACAGAGGCTTCATACCCTGTCCTTCCTCCCCATATACATACAATGGTGCTCAAACCCAAATCACATGCACGAGCGAAGTCAGTACAAATTGGAAATTGAACTTGAACCCTTCAAAAACAAGTTGAAAAAACAACAACTTTAGATCCAGAATGCCTCTAGGGATTTGAACCCGCGTCTCCCCATTGAATATCAACATTGCCCCGTACATATCCGAGCCGACTTGCACTGATCCGCAGAGGTTTCATGCCCTATCCCTTCCTGCCATATGCATCCCATATACATCCCATCCTTAAATGATCACATAGAAGGGTCAGGAATATTTAAAGAAACAGTGGTGCTCTAAGCCAGTCCAACACGTACATGACTCAGATCAGGATGTACTAGTAAATTTTGAACCCCCTTAAAATTTTTGACCTTAGATCCATGCTTCCGGTGGGATTCGAACCCACATCTCCTCCTTAATCTTCGTCAGTGTTCCCTTCGAACAATCTCGAGGTGATCTACCCTGATCCACAGAGGCTTCATACCCTATCCCTTCCCGCCATATGTGCATGCGAATGGGCATCTAAAAGACTAACCCAAAAGACAAACCTTTTACTCCGTAATCCCATGCCTCCGGCGGGAATCAAACCCACGTCTCCCCCAGAAAATCTGAACACTGAATGCATAATACCAGCTGAGCTACAGCGGCACTGATGCACTTAAGCACTTATTTCTACCTTTCAATGTCAAGCAAGGTCCCGTCCCAGGACAAAAATTGTAACAAAGTTCAACGAAAAAACCCAGACCACAGAAATTGGAATTGTTGGAGGGACGGGTCGAGTCAGCCTGAGAAAAAGGAAAATACTCGGTCGAGTTTCCACACCCCATGCCTCCAGTGGGACTCAACCCACATCTCCCCATCCACAGAGGCTTCATAACCACTCGGTGCTGGCTCTATAGATTACATATACACCTTCCCATCTGACTTTGATTTGCCTCGTGGCTCACTGGCAAGAACAAAAATGTTAGGAGCTGCATAATTGGTTCAACCACTGAGGATGCTCCTTCTTATTTGAAGGGGATCTCGGCCAGAAACAAGGTTGGGAGGGAAGAGGATTCAAAAGGAAGGAACCGAAGAAGTTGTCGAAGGGGACAAAGAAAAGTAGTGACTTCAAGCCACGTTTAGGCCTCTGGTGGGACTCGAACCCACATCTCCTCGCTATCTCGGCCTATAACAAGCAAGAAAAACCTCTAAGAAGTCGAGGCCATCTACACTGATCCACAGAGGCTTCATGCCTACTCCCCGCTGCTCCCATATGTGTCTCAACCTTAATAGTCCAACATGTATACGACTCTGAGGTCAGGATGCAATAGTAAACTTTGAACCCCCCCAAAAAAATCAAAACGGTTGCAGCAGGTGGTCCATGCGTGCGGTGGATTCGAACCCATGTCTCCCCACTGGAATGATAACATGGATATATAATGCATGTTGAGGTGATCTACACTGATCCACAGAGGCTTTGCACCCTCTTTTCTTATTCATTAGGCAGCTGGGCATCGGAATAAAAAGAAGTGCAAGGAGGCAAAAAAGGTTCCGGAGTCCTTGACCTCCATGCCTGCGGCGGGAGTCGAACCCATGTCTCCTCGTTAATCTTCAAAGGAGTACAAACATATCCGAGGCGACTACACGGATCCACGAAGGCTTCAAACCCTATCCCTTTCCTCCACATGCATTCACGCAAATCGGCATCCAAAACAACAATGGAAAAATCCTAAATAAAAATAAAAACTTCTGGTCTTTCAGGGCATGCCTCCGGCGGGACTTGAACCCACATCTCCTCGTTAACTATGCAGCACTACGAGCTCAAGATATAGGCGATCTACACTGATCCACAAAGGCTTCATAACTACTCGGTGCTGGCTCTATAGATTGCATATACAGTTCTCAATCTAAGGCTTATTTCCCTGCGTTGACTGCCATGGTCCATGATCCATGATTGATTCAACCACATCTTCTTAGCTCAAATTGAATTTTGATGGTGATCCAGAACGAGGTTGGAGGGAAAAAAGAAGGAAACAGGGATGAAGTCGAAGGGGAGACAAAAGGAGGAAACCGATACTCTATGCCCTCGGTGGGGTTTGAACCCACATCTCCTCATTGAATATCATAATCAACATGTGCAGGATACATGGCCGAGGCGATCTACACTCACTGCGTTCCAGGGGGTCCTAGGCTGAGTCAATAAAGGTGAATGTAGGTGTACGTAGGTCAGTGTAGTCGGCTACAATAGGTCAGCGTAGGTCACCTACGTCCACCTTGACGGCGATCAGTAAAGGCGGATGTAGCTCAGCGTAGGTGTACGTAACTCACCTGAGCTGGGTATACTTAGGTCGGTGTAGGCGCCTACGCCTACCTTCATTGACCTCAGGCAACGACTACAGTGATTTGCCTAACTCAAACATGGCCCCAAGTTCAATGGTAACAGCAAAAATCTCACTGATCTATTGTTGGTTATATATTTTGGACTTGAAAATTGGGACCATTTGTTGTTGATACTAGTACTGGACTGTTGTTGGAGGTGATAATTGGTCTTAGTATAGGTCACTACATGGACCTACATTCACCTATATTCACCTTAGCTGACCTTGACTGACCTACATTGACCTACACAGACCTACATTGACCTACGCAGATTGTACGTAGGTGGGTCGCAGTGTAGGTCCATGTAGGCCCCTGAACTCAGGCTGAGTCTAGGAGGTCCTGGAACGCAGTGACTGATCCACAGAGACTTCATAGCCCTATTCGCTTCCTCCTCTATGCAAGCTATGGTACACCGAGCATCGAAACTGATTACACTGTTAATTCAAAGTTCTCATCACCACCTTCCCACGGTTCGAAGTTAGGTTGGGTTCAAATTTTCCCGTGATGCGGTTCAAAAGACAGGTCCGAGGAATCAAAGGATTTGAAGCCCTTGGTTAGCGCCTGGTGCCGATGGCTGCACACTTCAGGCTTAGGTCTGATCACAATTTACACCTCCCGGCTGCAGGAATCCCAACAGCACTGGCCGACTGTAGATTCGGATGGAAGAGAACAGAAGGCACCAGGGAAGAATTCGAGAGGTGCCCTTTGAAAAAAAAACTGGATAGTCTTTGGCCCATGCCTCGGGCAGGACTCGAACCCACGTCTCCTCGTTATGACATTCAAAGAAACAAACAAGATTGTCGTGGCGACCTGCACTGATCCACGGAGGCCTCATACCCCTGCTCCCTTCCTCCTTTACATCCCATAATACACGCGGGAAACCAAAGAATGGCTTGCAGCCTCCGGAAACCAAATTATGGAGCTATCATCACCACTTTCCCACGGTTCGAAGGTGGCTGGCATCAACCCACATCTCCTCGTTAATCTACAATGTCCTGGAGGAAATTTCAAGAGACCGAGGCGATCTGAACTGATCCACAGAAACTTTATGGCCTTCCTACCTTCCTCGTATACTTACGCGAGCCACCAAGGAAGATTCTGAACTTTACAGCTGGCGCACTATAGGACGAGGAGTTGAGTCTGCCTTTGGTCGTAACTTGGAAGATGTGGAGACGCTTCCCAGCTAGAATGTAAGTCGATAGCAAATGTTAATGTCTGTCTCCGAACATACGTACATGACGGAGATCTTTTTCTTTGATGTTGAAAATCTCCTCGGCGGGTTCTTATTTTCTGAGGTCACGAAGTATCTGCTCGACAAACAAGAACACAACCTCCAGCCACGTTAAACCGAACGCGTCAGAGCAGTAATATTGCCCGCCAATGCGACGTCGGATTATTCTCACGGCCTATTTTCGCGTTTCGTTTGGTAAGACTCGTGATTCCACGCTTCCTCGCCTCGCCTCCATCCAGTATGGCCGCTCCACAGACATCGAAGCATCTCAACACCTCTCCGAATGTAGTTGACTTTCGTTCCTCCCTAGCCTGCGCCGCTGATTCAGATCTCACCGTCCCCTCTTCGGATGGCGTCCGTTTCAAGGTTCATCGCAAGAATCTTGAAGTGCATTCGCCCAACATTCGCCGGTATTTCGCCCAAAGCTCGATACGACCGGAGAGTAGCCAGAAGGTCGTCGAGTTGTCGGAATCCTCTAATACGCTTGAGCTGCTCTTCCAATTCATGTATCCCAACCGCAGCCGGATCTCCCGGCTGGAATTCTCAACATTTGCACACTTGGCTGAGGCGGCTGAAAAATACGAGGTCTACTCGGCACTTACACTGTGCTGGATGAGGATGAACTTGAAGTACGTCGTTCTCTTGCCTCATCACTGGGCGAGGATCTCTATTTACGCCGAACAAGGATTCCATGTCTGCACATCCATTGGAGGTCCCCTTCATGCCACAAGACACAATACACCGACTTAGCCAATGAATCAGCCCGCCACAGTATGGGTGTTGGAGTCGCCAAAGCGATGGAGATGCTCCCCCTTGATACATTTAAAACATGGGTAAGAGTCTTCATCACGTTTTTCACAATTTACTTTTGGGGGCTTTTTCGAGCTTCTACAAGCTTGTAGAAGTCAAAAAAAGCCCCAAAGACAGAAGACCGCAAGCTATGTCAGTTTTTCCACAATTTAGTATAACATTTCGCTCGGAAAAGCCACGAAAGATCAAAAGATTATATGTTTTTGAGTGAAGTTGCGGTGGAGTTGCAATCCAGATGCTTGTATTAGCATCTGTTCAAAAGTTGTGTCCGAGGTAGTTGCAGGATTCTATCCCCTGGGCACGCCGCAGGAAGCTGTATTACACATCATCATCATCATCGCGCAAACTCACACACCCTCTATGCACCAGACTCCAGTGTGCTTCCGGGAGGATGGAAGATGAGTGCAGAAGCAGACGTCTCCCGGGTGGCCGACTCGCCTAGGGCCTTGTATATTATTCGTGTTTACAAACCGGTTTATAAACTGGTGCTTCTAAACCCGTTTTTAAATGGAACGGCTCAAAAGCCCGGTTTTCAATTCACTGTGCGGGCCTTCCCGGCAACTTCCCGGAGGATTTTGGGCAGATTTTGACCTCTAAAATTGTGTTACAGAGGATCACTCAGCCCTTCCTGGTGGATTCAGTGCGGCATAACAATTATCAGACTGTTTCTACCCATATTCATGATCCAGACCTACTTGAACACGACCAGGTGGAACCGTGGGAAATCCCACCTACGGTTTGCAAACACGTTTATAAACACCTTGTTTACATACGGGTATTAGAAACATGTTTTTAAGTCGCTGGGAATTATATACAAGGCCCTAGACTCGCCTGCCGTTTATAAGGATAATAAGTGGGTTGGAGGGTAAGGCAGGTGAATTTCACGGCGTAGTGATATATTCTTCCTAATCAGATCATGATATATCCTTCTACTTCTTTTTGTGGAGAGAGAAGGAGGATGAGCTTCAAGTTCAAGATTCAATATATTTTGACGCAAATCTGAGATTCGCGCTCGGTATTTTGGACCCGTCAAATATCTAGATGTAAATATCCTCCCGAGCTTTACCACTGCTGCGGCCACTTTTGCAACTTCTGTGCATGTGTTCAATTTTGGTTGGATTTTCGCGGACGATCGGGCCGCTTCGGAACATTGTGTCAGCATCATGACATTTATGAAATCCTCCTTGTTCTCGTCCTCCCATCTTCTCTCCCTCCCAAAACCCCGCCATCGGGCCTCTCCTTTTGAGCGCGCTCTAGTGGCATAGTGACTCTGTAAATAAGCTTGGTGGCGCTTTGGCCCAATCTCCCAGGAAAAAGCTTGCCACTCTTGCTTGATCTAACCACTGGAGCTGGAAAACTAGTCGTTGACGCGAACCCAGGAGAAAAAACTAGCCCGTCAACACCTGAAGCATTTACCTCTCGAGCACCTCGCCCTACTGACGAAACCCCCTTACTCCCCGCTATCGTGAGGGCCACATGGAACCCACGAGGATATCAAACCGATGCAAGCCTTCTCTCTTTTTCGAATCCAGGCTAGCCCTGTTAACCTTTTCCTTGCGCAGTCTGCGCCTCAGACTCAGACCTCACCATCGCATCCTCCGATGGCGTTCTCTTCAAAGTGCACCACAAGAACCTCGAAGTCCATTCCGACGTTTTCGCCAACGCCGAGGGGGCAACTCGGCCGCAGAACGGCGCTCCCGACGAGATCGTCTATCTCTCGGAGAGCGCCGATGTTCTGGAGCTGCTGTTCCAGTACATGTACCGCCAACCACAACCGGACCTCCGAGACGTGGAATTCGGGGTATTTGCGGGCCTGGCGGAGGCGGCGGAGAAATATGTGGTGTATTCGGCGCTGGGGTGGTGTCGCATGAGGATGAAGTTCGTGTTCTAACTTCTGCATTGCACGCGTCTAGAATTTACTTACGTTGACTTGAACAGGGAGTCGACCACGACCCATCCCTTGCAAGTGCTCGACTACGCCGTCAAGCACGGGCACGTCGACCTCGCAAACGAATCGGCTCAGCAGAGCATGTTGAGCTCGGCGTGCGGCGTCGCCGAGGCCATGGACAGCCTCGCACCGAGCACGTTCAAGAAATGGGTTCGAATCCCTCCATCCTCGTCACCGTATTGGCTGATCCAGCCTTTTGTACCTTACACTTGCAGATCCTCTTCCAAGAACGCTTCACCAAAGAAAAGCTCGAGTTCTTCAGCATCATGGTCCGGTACCCAGAAGACATCCCCCTCCTCCAAAAGTGTTTCGCCGTCCCGAATCCATTCCGAACGTTCCGCAAGGAGCTGGAGGAAGCGGGGTATCGGAATCGGACGAGTCGGATGATTGGGATGAGGTTCATTGCGGAGGACACAAATTGCGAGTCAAAGGACGTTGTGAGCACAAAAGCCGGAGCGAGGTGTGCGTCCGCTGACTTCCTCTCAGGACATATAGGTGCATCTTGCCGAACGAAGGATGCCAATGCAAGGGTAGATTTGTTGTCAGCTGCGCCGTCGAGTTTTTCCTCGACATACCTACGTTGGTTGCATATACCCTAGACGGCAAATATTTTGCACTCTCGAATACCAATTTCACCCGAACTTCACGACGTGAAACGCCAAAGGTTAGCTACCTCGGTAAGACTGAACCTGGCCGAGGGATAATAATATTGGCGCCAACGTTCCCGCTTGATCAAACTCTCTCCTGCCTGAAGTACTTCTCAACTGTTTGTGGGAGAATCTGCGGCGAAAGTGTTTTTTCAGTCTTGAAGCCTAACTAATACAAGAAGACCCAACTGAATCTACATGTATCATACATCCACGGCAAACGGCAAAACTCGCTGCAGCGCCTTGTTCCGCTGTCGAATAACACCCGCCATGGCAGGAATATCGTGCATGCTCCGCGCGATTGCGCCTTGACCCAAGGAGATGCAATAATCCAACGTTCCGATGATAGCGCTCCAGCACGCCTGCACACACAATCAGCTCGAATTCCACTTTGTTCTTTTACCCGTAACGAATGCGAAAACCAAGACGAAGACGAAACACAACGCACCGAAAGCACAGGATCCAAATACTGACAATCCTCCTCGCTAAACATTCTCGAAATACTGATAATCTCGCCCACAGCCGCGAGCTTCTTCTCTCCCAGCTCGACGTGGTCGGCGGCGAAGATCGTGACGAGGCAGGAGACACCGGTGAGGAGCATTATGATACAGACTTTGAGCGTGAGCCCGAGGGTGCGTAGTGCGGGGCAGAATGTTATTTTTGTGAGGTTGACGGCGACGTAGGCGCGGTGGGTATCGAGCGCCTCCATGACGTCCCAGTATCGGGCTTGCCACGAGGCGCCTTCGTCGTCGGCTGGAAAGGAAGTGTGCGGGGGCGCAGGTGAGCGATGTTCGATGCATGGAGATTGCGTCCCTGGCAGACTTACACAGTTTAGGCTCCTCATACCATCGTGCGACGATTTGCTGCGTCTCGAACAAGAGGAACGCACTCTTCGCGCGCACGAAATTCGCCTCTGCGTTAACATTCGGATGATTCTTCATCCGCAGAACTTGTCAGTAAAACCTCCGACACGAAGGACGCATCGCGCATAAGCACAACTCACAATCAACGCCCGAAAGTTATCGCGCAGTCCTGAGTCCAAGATACTCGGGAGCTTGAGCGTAATGGCATACGACATATCGAGGTATACGAGCTGCGACACCGCGGCCTGCGCCTCGGCGGCGTCCGTCGTCGGCGCGACCTTGAACATATACGGCCTTTCCGCGCCCGGAGGTGGGTCCTGCGCCAGCGCCGTCGCGGAATCTAATTCGTGCTCGCGCACGATTGCGTTCCCCGTCAGGATCATCTCACGCGCGCGCACGATGTCGCCCTTGCTAAAAAAGTACGCGGAGAGGAGGGTGACAGTTTGCAGGGACGCGACCGGGTTTGGGGGCGGCATGATTGGGTCCGAGTCAGAGTCAGAGTCAGAGTCAGTGTTGGAGTTGGAGTTGGAGCGTCGCAAGGCGCTGAGGGCGAGGCTCAGCTGTTCTGCCTCGCGATCGCTCTGGTCGAGGAGGCAGACCCAGGTGTCGTCCTGGAGATGGCGTGCCAGCATATAACCCAATAGTTGGCAGGCGTGCAGGACCGAAGGCTCCAAAACGTCGTTGGCTATCCCTTTTGCGATGAGGTCGACAGTACTTTGACGGACACTTAGACCGAGTTGTGTACGATGGTCGAGGAATAATCTCCGACTGCAAAATGAGCATTTCCGTGGAGAGACAGAGTTTGATCAGATCTAGCAACTCACACCGTGGCTAGTTCCTCGGCATCGGCTGAAGATTCTGGAGACAATCCACCCTCGTAAAAGGGACTAGGTGAGTGCGGGTCGGCAAGCTCCTCCCCGCCAGACGATAGCGCAATAGTGGTGGTGGGTGCTCGCTCGGGAATAGCGACACCGCGTTTCTCAGTGTCTTCTAGGAATAGATCCCTCCTACAAACATGGCGTAAGATAACTTTAACGGGACTGAGTCACTCCGTTACGCGTGAAAAATTTCCGAAAGGGTCGCGTAATTTGTCGGATAGGACGGCACCTCCTCTGAAGAATTTGAAGATGGGCGTTCTGGTGGCGACTCGGTCGAATTACTCGAATCGCTGGCCATGGAAGGAACTATTTCAGAGGGATCCGGCGATGAATCGGACTGCACAAGGTTCTCGACGACAATACCCTCCGGATATTCGCAGAGAATCTTCCTTCTGCCGGACGAACATGTGCGACACGGGTATTGACCGTCGCATCGCTTCCCAGAAGGTAATTAGACAGAGACTACGATGCAGTTGCCGCTGCTTACCTTCTTTTTACGCCTGGTGGTCGTGTAATCAATCAACGAATAAAAACTGGGGAAGCGCCTACAAACCTACACGCCAAACACGCTTGTCCTTTGCGTAGTTCAAATCCAAATCGACTTTGTTTCGCATCAGGCTCGTAGTGACACGGTGTCGTTGCAGTGGAACATGAAATGCAGGGATCTCGACCATCACAGCGCTGCGCAGAATTGAAGCCTCTAGCCTGGACAGATGAGTAGGTGCTCACAATTTTCCTGGTTTTGCACCGAGAGCAGGTTGCAGTCTTCAGTCTAGCTTCCATCGCGCGAGTGGGATGAGAGACGAAAGCAAGCACATGAGTAAGCGATAACGTAACTCTTACTCAACCATCGATTTCGGGCGCCCAATGCCGATCCTGTCTAAAAGACCCAAAAGAAAAAGCCGCGGCCAGCGCGTTCCCCGCAAATGGATATTTAAGCTCGGCTTGTATATCACCCAGAATCTCCACCTACCGGCTTTTTTGCGCTCGGCCATCATTTCGAATGTGAACTGCTTTGAAGTTTTTCTTGAACTTGAACCTACATAGACCGAGAAAATTATAATAAGCAGTCATTTTACCACAAGTGCTTGCTGCGTGTCCGGTAACGCGGTCCAGTGTTGAATTAAACCACAGTTACCAGACAATATTATTACTCGTTGGCCCGCTCGGTTCATCGTCGTACTGTACTTTAAAATGAGAACACGCATTCAGTTAGTCGACTTGTTGAAGAGTACAATTGACTACGCGAAAGGACCGGGGGGAGCTCGAGCGCTTCAGACAGACGCGCTTCAATGAAGTTCTAAAATACATCAAACTACATCAGACGCTCAACCCAGCCATGGCATCGACCAAGGAGGGAGACTCCGGAGAATCGATGAGCGCGGAGACTAGATCATCCAGGTAGCTGGTATCCTCCTCGTCGTCAAGATCCCGCTTCCAGACGATATTTCCCTGTCTACCCTGCAGGATAGTGCTAATCTCAGACCAAACTCCGGCCTCGACGTCTCCCAGACCCTCGTGTTCCGATATTTTTAAAACGCCAAGGTTCGGAAGATGGCCTGCCCGGAGAGCCTGGAGCAGCTTGACGCCAAACGATTCGTCGAAGCATGCGTTTTCGAGTAGTAGAGAATTGAGTTTCAGGTTATTCCCCAACGCGAGAGCGGCGATGATCTGCGTGGTGCCGGCGTTGGTGAGGCAACAGTCGGAAAGATTGAGATATTCGAGCTCTTTCCAGGATGAAAGCCCGTTGGCAAACGCAGTGGTCGCATCGACGTCGGGATCGGTGCGAGTGGCATCTAATTTCTCCTCCCGCGCGATGTTGTCCGCAACATTGATGTATCGCAACGAATGGCAGCTTCGTAGCCCGTGTGCGATGGCGGTAAGCCCGAGTTCTTTAATTCCGCTTTGCGGAAAGTGTACGGCAACAAGATCGGGGTAGCTCGCGAATGCTTCGCTCCAAGCGGCAGCAGATCCATCCTCCAGACGGCTTCGGCCACAAATAATGGCACGGAGGTTCAAAGGGCGTTGATGCATAGAATTCATGAGGGCCGATAGATGGAGGGCCTTCGCAGCGATTGTACCCGCTACAGGACCAAATCCGACGTTGTTCATTTTCAGGACACGGAGGGAACGGTTCTCGACGAGGAAGGGGACGATAGATTCCACGGCGAGGACACCGATGGCGTTGTCGCTAATATCCAGATCGCGGAGTGTGGGCTTGGCTTTGAGGCCATCGCAAATCGCAGCCAGAATGTCGGGAATTTCCTCTTTCTGACGCTGAGAAAAGATATTCGAGAAGTTGGCACTCTAATGAATGAAAGGATTTCAGTGCATTGCTTGACGACCTGAAATTGAACAGACCTTCAGTCTTGGCATCGAGTTTAATAGTTCTCGCAATGCCACACCAGCTTCTGCGCCGATGGAATTTCCATCTTGAACCGTGTGTTTAACACCACAGCGACAAACACAACGAGGAGCGTACCGATGCAGAAAGTTGTGGTGCTTGCTAAATCAACAGCGCGTGTATGGGAGAAGATGTCGGCCGCTGAACTGAGAATGAGTTTGCGATCTCTGAGGGAGAAGGAGGTCGACATAGTGCCACTTGGCGTCGTGACTCGTAAGGATGGTCGTTGTGGGTCCGAAAAGATTGTTGATAAGATTGTTGGATTTCTTTGGTCCGAAATGCCGAAGTAGATCATTGAGCGTTATGTTCTGAGGTCAGGGTGGCTTTGCTGAATTTAGGTTTTATGGGCACTTAAGCACATGAAGCAGAACCTCAAGTAAAATGGAGTCGTCTATGTTGTTCAAGGCCGTTGAAGCTCTCCGGTAAAAAACGACCGGTCTGAATTCGGGTGTCAAATTTACATGATACGAATACAATTTCCAAACGAGGTTCAGGACGTGCGGAAGGTGAAGGAGAAGAGCCCCCCGCGAAGGACATTACTGAGACACGTCTTCCACATGACCTCGGGAAGCTGAGGACTTGATTGAGCCGATCGCCGTCGGAATTCGAGAGGCCACATACCTGTCCTATCTGTTGGAGGGAAGTGCGATGTACGTTGAATACGCCCAGCGGGTGCATGGTCATTGTGGAAAGCTAGTGGAGAATAAATGAGCCATATTCGACAACATGAAATGTGACGCCTGCCTGGCCTAGAGCGGTCATGAGTGGCCGACTATCGTCCGCAGTCATCTCCAAGGTCAGAATAAGCATGGCCCCCAGCGCGCCATCCTTCAGGCGAATTTCCTCGTGCTCCCTGAGCACACGACCGGGATTGTTCGAACGTCCCTTGAAGATGCGCTTGACTTCAGCGGTAGAAGCAACGTATACCTCCTTCAGCGTGTAGTACGTTCTCGGAGTCGTGGAAGCCGTGCGGCAAAGCCCGATAACCAGAATCTTGGACTTGCGCGCCTCGAGATTAGATAGGAGGCCAAGGGCTTGCCAGGCCACAATGGGCAAGCAATCCCTGCGTTACGGCGCTGATTGGTATATCATGTGGGAGGTCAGGGCAGCGCTCACCCATTGTGGACCTCGGCCCACTGGTTGATATCTTGCATCGCCTGTCCCCTAGCACTTGCTTCAGTTGATTAGCGTCGAAACTTTAACGGAAACTTGCATCGTCCGAGTGCCTTGGCGTTGATTATCCCCGAGGTTACCAAGGGGAAGGGCTAACGCTTCGCGCTGCAGATCCCCGCTGGTGACTTTCCTGCTGCTCATTCGAGAGTCAGATCAGCGTTGATTGCTAGACCGAAAGAGAAAGAGTACCAATAGACCTTGTGTATCTTCCAGTGTGCCCGTTGGCATTCCGCTGGGATTGGTTTCACTATCGGGCTGAATGGGACCAATTGAACTGATTTTGACCTGAGCAATATGGGGCACTTGAACACGCAGAGCAAATCCGCAATTTGGAAATGCCAAGATCTGCCGCCGACTTGTGGCAATTGTCGCAGCGAATGGGAGCCTTACGTAGCTCTGCCATTTCTTCGGGTGTGTATTGGGGACCGTCGGGCGTATCTGTGGACATATTGCGGAAAGAGGTGGTCGTGGAGAACAAAGAGCTTTTCGGCACGGTTCGGACCGGTTAGCGCCGGCTCCGCACAGCATTTGCACGGCATGTGCTTGGAAACTGTCTTTCACCAGCTTCAACAAGTTCCACCAAGCTTCGACCTCTTTGTTTTCGCGAGGCTGCTCCATACGCGCCAGGGCACTCGATACTCCTGCATAGTGGTTATTCCACAGTGGAAGTACTTCGTAGAGACCTATATAGCCAGCAATTGAGGCAAAAAGGAGCAAAAGAACTCGAGTCTTGAAGTCAAAGTCAAGTGGCAGTGGCATCGTCACTCAAGCCAAAACTTACTTCTCCGACCCAGATATATCATGGCAACAAAGATATCGGAACGATGTACGACGGTCACTTTCCTTTCTCGCGCCTCTCTTAATATTTTCTTAGTTTGTGCAGGCGATTCGGATCTCACCATATCTTCTTCGGACGGCGTCCTGTTCAAACTCCACCGTAAACACCTTGAAGTGCATTCCGACGTTTTTGCGGACGCAGAGAACGCGACCCTCCCGGCAAATGGTGCCGACGAGGTCGTCGTTCTTTCCGAAACGTCCTCCGTTCTCGATGTACTCTTCCAATATATGTACCGGCAGCCACAACCGAATCTTCAACTGGTAGAATTTTCCGTTTTTGCTGGTGTGGCTGAAGCAGCGGAGAAATACATGGTGTACTCCGCTCTGCCAGCGGTGCTGATCCGAATGAGGCGCGTTGAGTTCTTTGTTCTCTCGCGGTTCGCTCACTTAGCAGTACCGTTTCCGCAGGGAGTACCTCGGATCGTATCCACTCCAGGTACTGGATTATGCCGCAAGGCATAACTACAAGGACCTTGCAAACAAGGCGGTGCGTTCTACCGTAGGACTGACGCTGGCGGAAGCCGGGAAGAATCTCTCGCCAGACACCTTCCTCAAATGGGTTCGTATCTTTTATCAAAATTATTTTTTCTTTGGTCTCCATATTACTGAAAAATTGCCAGGCAACTTTTTATGATACCTGGCACACAAAAGCCCGAACTCTATTATCATTCCTAATCATCCGGCATCAATATTCTCCGGGCAATCTTGTCGACCTGGCGGCGTACGTCAAGGATCCCAAGTTATGCTATTCATCCCGCGAAAAGTTGGAACGGTTGGCGGCTGCAGCTGGGACCCCGGACCAAACCCAATGGCTGGACAGCAAGTTCATGCCCGACTGAGCGGCCAGCCTTATTGGAGGTGTATTATAGCGGACAATGTTAGTGTATGTAAACCAATGCATGTATGTCTCCTCTTTCTTATCTGATGTTTGCCCGACGACGCAAACCATGTCCCGGCTGTTTCTTAGTCGGCCTCCGCAGAGATCCTCAAAACCGTTCCAGATGGAGACATTTTTGTTCCCGCGTATCCATTCTCCCCCTCCCCTACCGCCGACACGATCCTGATCGTCCGATGGCGCAGATTTCTACGTTCTTCGCGGGGTCCTGTCCTTAGTCTCGCCGGTCTTCGAGACGATGTTCCGCCTCTTCCAACCCGATGGGGGACAACCGAGCCGCCCCTCGTCCGCTCGCACCCACGGCTCCAGCTCGCACCACGACTATACCTCATCGCCCCCGGACCTCCTATTAACCACTGTATTGTACAGCCTTTTGGTCTTAGACTTGGTATACTTCCATTTCACTCCTATTTCACTTACTATATATTCTGTAGTGCTGCTCTTGCCCCCCGATATCTCGTCCCCCGTCGCTCTCGCTCCCGGCCCTCGTCGTTGCCGTGGTCACGCTTATTCCCTTGTCTTCTTGGCCCGAGTCTCAGCAAAGTTGAACTACTAGTACTGGCACGCTTAGTTTCATTCCCTCTTCCCTTGTTGCTTGCCTGGATTTAGGTTGGGCTCGCGCTTGGCTGGTTGGTTGGTTCGTCGTCAACTGTGCCTCATGCAACTTACGTATGTACTTCCTCCCACAGCCATCTCTTCGACCCACACCACCATGTCGGCCTCCACAGAGATAGTCGAAGTCCTTCCAGATGGAGACGTTTTTATCCCCGCATATCCGTTTTCCCCCTCCCCGATCGCCGACACGATCCTACGATCGTCGGATGGTGTAGATTTCTACGTTCTTCGCGGCGTCCTCTCCTTGGTCTCGTCGATCTTCGAGACGATGTTTCGCCTCCCCCAACCCGACGGGGCACCGGCGATACCCATCGTTGACCTGCAGGAAAACTCCGCCGTACTGGACCGCGCTTTGCGATTCTTCTATCCGGGCACGCGACTGACTGTCGCGACGCTAGAGGAGCTCGGGGAGATCCTCGAGGTGTTAGTATCCAAGTACGACATCCAAAGCGTGCTTGAGACGGCTAAACAGCACGTCAAACCATACATCGTGTCTCGGCCACTGGCCGTCTATGCCATTGCCTTCGCCCATCGATGGGAGGATGTCGGCCTGCTCGCAGCTCGAGAGTGCTTAAAGCTCCCGCTTAGAGTACCCGACCCGCCGGCACCCCCGGAGCTGGCATACCTCACGTCAACTGCGTATTACAATCTCCTGTGCTACCACCTTCATTGCGCTGAAGCGGTTAGGAAAATCGCACAGGATATGTCTTGGATCAAGGATCCGCGGTGCTTCTGCTGGTTTGACTGTGGTACATGTCCCCAAAATCCCACTCTAGTGCATACTGGCCGCTGGTGTCGTCTGTGGTTTATGCAGTTTTTCAACGCCATGGCCGACCTACAGGCAGTAACTCCTCGGATCGAGCTTGGTCTTCAGCCATTGATCTTTGAGGCCATGGGTAAGGCGGCGGACTGCGACGGCCGTTGTCGTACGAAGGCTCCCCCTGACCTCCACAACTTCATCACGAACATTTGGGCACCGAAGATCGAGGAGGAGATATCCAAGGTGCGCAAGGTTCTTCGTCCGTTGTCTTGTCCGTGCTCATTCTGCCTAGGTTGAATGGAAGTTTTGAATGTCACTACTCCTCCCCTAATACCGCCCAGGTCGATTGCGTCCTTGATTTATTCATTTACTTGCTCGATCTATGAAAACAAACTCGGTGGTGGGCGGTTCCGCACCCACCTCCGATGATAAGCCGTTCGTGGGTTCCCCGTTTGACACACATCACGCATTCGTTTTTTCTTAAGTTGAACCGACACTTACACTCATTTGGCGACCACAACATTTCGGACTCGACCATTTCGTACTTTTGTGCTCATCCGGGAGCAGCTGGACTGCGCGAATCATCGCAACTCGATCTCCTTGGTTTTGCTACTTTAATGAACAGAAAGGAGGTGTGCATCACCAACCCCGCACGTGAACTTACCAACAGGCTCACGCCCCTTCCGATGGCTGTCGCAACGTTTCTATTCATTTTAAGTCTAAGGTCGACGAGGAACAGTTTACAAAACGAGATAAAGAAATCCAAAATTCCCCCAAATTCAACTCTAAATGTGCCGTCATATTACGGCCTAGCAAGCGGTAGCAAACTCAAAGAACGAAAGCTGCTCTGTGGTTGAATACTTGATACCGTGAATCTCTGCGCCGATGGTAAAAATCATGCCCCCATCGGTCCTGCCAGTGAAATATTCGAGTTAGCATAATCAGCTCGAACTGCATGGAAAACTTTCGTACAGGTTCATGCTCCACAGTGAGTAGGCTGAGTTCACAGCGACCGGGTGCAAAGGAGGCGTCATATCGACCTCTGTGATACTTATGCGCTGCACGCTGTCGGTAACGACCTGCTCGAGGTAGACGCGAGTCGGATGAACGCCGTTGCGGACCTAGATACGCCCGCGTCAACCATCGGAACAAAAAAGTATACAGTGTGGGATGGGACACGCACTGCGACGTCAACGCGGCCTGCATACGGCACGCCCCCTTGGCAAGATGTCTGCGAAAGCATGAATGCGTCCTGAACCGCAAACCCAAGGCCGCCCTGGTTCTCCAGGACACCATTGACGACAAAGCTCAAGCCCGTGACGCCGTCCACGGGGTTGAGAAGCAGGGGCATGTTCCCGAATACGGTCGAGTTGAAACCATACCACGTTGCACTGTACTTGCCGCCAGTGGAGGAAGAGGTAGAGATGAAATTCAAGGTAGTGTTGCCCGTGTGCCCAACATGGTCGTGCCATAGCAGGCTCACAGTGGGAGCCGCGGCTTGTGTTGTGTTCCACAGCTAAAAATTGAGTGCTGAGTAGAGGTAGATGCTCGTTGTGGTCGTCTGTATACGTACCCGAACAAGACCAGTAAGTTCCAAAGTGTCACCATTCATGACGAGGTTTATGGACGCAGGTTTCACGGGCAGGGGTTTTATCACCTCGGTAAGCTCTACACCACGGGGGACAGTATCAAGCATGCGCGCGAAGAGATTCGCGCATGTTGATGCAAAGTGGTCTGGTGAGTTGGCGAATCTTCGCACACGGTAAACGATATATTAAGCCAAAAAACGCGCCCACTCACGAGCGCATGGTGGCGTTCCCGTCGCTGCCAAATATGCGCTTGTCTGAATTGGTGGTATCATTGAACCCAACGACCAACGGGTTTTTCGTCGTGCCAGCAATATATTCCGCCGCGCTGCAAAGTGGTTAGGGGTAGTTTAAAATGCAACCAAGTGAATAGTGCGTACACGTTATTATCAAAGGAAACGGGCGTTGAGTCGAAATGCGCAACATTGTCAGTGCTGGTCGAATCAGCCAATACATTCACGATATTGGGGAAAAAACTGTGCTGAACACCGCCGAAAGTGTGCCTACCGAGAATGAGAATATATAGAATTGTTCATTCCGTTGGAATATTACAACGTACCCACAAGCAACCAGGCCAATCATCTCCGTCTGCGTGAATCCTTGGCGAGCAAAAATGGCGATGTGCGAGTTCAGATCTTGCTGCGGTAGAGGTACACCGGGAGTATTGGGCAGCGCAGCGTCAACGCGTCCACCGCGGAAGGCAATTTCAGGACCCCCACTATATCCCGGCCGGCGGTGAGACGACCTCAACAAGCTTGGAAATAACCGCCTTACCAAGTCTCAATTGCGATAAGGGCCCCGAGAGCGATGGCGTCCGCATCTGCGTGGGCGCGATTGAACACTGTGCATCATATTCCGTCTGACGACTCACTAGAAACATAGCGGTTGACTACTGCCAATACAATGCCCATGGTGTTCGAGAAACCGTTGCCGGCATTCTGGGCTCTGTCAACGCCAATCCGCCTACCACAGCATGGTCCAACACACCTCGGCGCGCGCTTGCTCTGCGACGAGACGGATGGAGCCATCCATACCTCCTGTACCATCCCTTATGTTGTGTGTTGCTGCGTCATGGTAGGCCTGTATAAATTCAGGCGTCAAAATAACAGGTGCGAGGTTAAATCCCACTGTGCGTATCCAGTCGGCAGCGTCGGATCGTCCGGAGTTGGGGTTTATGGTGGGGTCGAAGAGGAAGAGATTGCAGGGTTGGACGAACGATGTGAGAGTAATACCGATGGTATTAAAGCCGACCTGGTCGAACCGCAGCGCCTCGAGTGCATCGAGTTGCGGCGACGGCCAGACATATGCGTGAGCGGTCCCAAGAAGGGCCAAGGTTCCACACGCTAGACGGAAAACCATCTGAAATGATGTTTGGCCAGAGTAGCTGAATCCTCTTTAAGTGTTACAAATTGCGTAAGATCTGCGATAGGCAAACCGAGAGAGACCGAGAGACGAGGAGAGACGCACATGGAACAACGGCGATAGATAAGTAGAGTCAGGCACGACTGATTGACGGCCGCTAAAACCCGCTACAGAAGGTGAAGATCTTTTTTTTCCTTTCTTTTCGAACACGGAACTCGGTCCGGACAAACGACGGCATTTCCTTATATTGCATTACACTGCATGACATCGTTTTTATCACTGATGAGGAGAATGTCGTTTTCGTTCGCGCTCAGCAGTGTTCGCCACGTTAAAGAGTTTCGGCTGCAGGTCTTTCATGGGGACAGTTGGGAACATCAAGCATGTCAAGGTCAAGTCCCAAAGAAAACCCATATTTCCAACGCCTTGGGGATTCTGTCAATTACTCGTTTTGGTCTTCGGAGGTGTGTGTGTGAAGAATTTCGCGACATTTTGTGTCCCCGTATCAATGCGGCACCTTGGCAACACACAGTGACACGCTTGCCGAAGCCTAAGCTGCTGGACGACAGTGCAGGTCACCCAGATACTGTGCTGAAGAGACCGTTGCGAGCTAATCCAACTACGAGTCCCTTGGCGTGTAATCGGCAAAACCCGGCGAGGACAATCCTTGCTCGGATCAAACGTTGCGAGCGCGGCGAAAACTTTTGCACATTCTCAACCTTTCCGAGACGAAGCCCGGTAGCAGCGGCTGCACCCACGTTCAGTACGCTTCGATTTTTATTTAGTGTGGGTGCCCCCGTCCGACTCGGGACCGGTAGCGGACGGTTCTGCCTTCATCTCCAATGAACGGGGACTGTCATTGGTCAGTGGAGTCCGACCCGTTTGACTCGGGGACCGGGCTCTGGGAGAATTTTCGAGATTTCATTTTCCTGGTTCAGCCAAGCTGCCTTCTCCGCTATCCATCCGCTCAACTTATCCGACCAAGCCCGGGAGCAGCACACGCTGCGTTCCGTGGGTCCGTCGGCACAGGGTGTGCCGAGTCCCGACCCCCCTCGACGCAGGTCCTCGCACCTAGGGTTACACCCTGATTGCTGTCCCATTTCTGCATTTGGACACCCATTTTAGTAACCCCAGTTCGCGTTACTTTGGATTGTGGTTGAAACAAAATCGATTTTCTGGAGTTTGATGGCCAAATTCAATTGATCCATCAACTGGATCGTTTATGCATCGCAATGTGTTTTTTTGGGGGCGCGACACAACCTACTAGCGGACGGGGGCTCAATTTAATCAAATGCGCTCGCACGTCAAGCCGCGAGAAAGGTCTCACGGTTGACGGACGCACTTCCCAGACGCATAAATTTAGAATTAGAACAAGCTTTACGAACCGTGCCTTCGGCACGGCTGCTCGCTCCGCTCCCAGCCGCTTCTCCGGCACGTTCGACAGCTTGTTGGGGCTCCGCCCCAAACCCCGGGGGCTTCGCAACTTATGTACTTTGTTCCCACTTCCAAGAAGAAAATAAAACTACATCTATATAATACATCACATACAACTGTAAATCTGTTAATTGGTAAAATTTGGAAGATGAGACCACACATACTGTCAATCTAAGAGTACTTCGGGGTAAACAATATTTTTTGTTTCCGTGTTAATATCATTCTTGAACAGAGCCTTGATCCGCAGGCTTGAGGTGCATCGGGATAAGGCCACATATAGCTGACCGTGTGCAAAAACATCTGTTCGAAGGTCGAGGCCAACAGTGGTGACAGACTGGCCTTGTGCCTTGTTGATAGTCATTACAAAGGCAAGACGTACAGGGAATTGTCGGCGTCTCATGTCAATTCCAATCTCTTCGGCACTGGGAATGATCGTAATTCGTGGGATGAAGGCAGTTTTGTTAGCATGCTCTCCACCGATAAGTCGAATTTCGAGGACATGTGGGGACATTTTGGTGAGAATCCCTCGAGAACCATTGCAGAGGCCTTGTGCCGGATCCAGATTACGAAGGACCATGATAGGGCATCCCACCTTCAAAGTCAACTTCGCTAGCGGCAATCCGGAGGCACGGATAGAGTTGAGATATTCAATCGGATATTCGAAATTACTGTCAACTCCTGCCTCCTTAATCTGTGAGTCTGCACTGTGGAAGACTGTCTCCTCTCCTTGGAATTTATCCAACAGCTTTTGATTGAGGTCGTCGACATCGTCATTGCGGGCAGAGAGAATGGTGCGCTCCAGAAAGTATTTATCCAGAGCATGGTCAGCAGGGATGGTGGAGACTCCAGGATATATGTTGTCAATTAGCGCCGTAACACTGTTCTCCGGCAGCTTCATGACCTCAGGGAGTGCAGTATTTTGAGCTGGATCTACATTGCGTCCATGCCCAACATCCAGAAGCCACTTTGCAAAGTCCCTGTCCTCTTGGCGTGCGTTGGGACCGCCGAGGCGCATGTTCTGTGTCAAGTGAAGCTGTTGAACCTTTTGCCAAAGTCGGGAACGCTGAAGACAAAATCCGACAATCTCCTCCCTCGCACCTTTGACAACAATTGGGAGGATCTGCTGAAAGTCACCACCAAACACCACAGTGGTTCCACCATAGGGCCTGGGGTCATCTCGGATGTCTTGCATGGTCATATCCACTGCCTCCTGAGCCCGTCGGTCCTGCATCGGAACTTCATCCCAGATGATTAAGCGAACCCTTTTGAGCAGCTCTGCAAGCATGGTACCCTTTTTAACAGGGCATAATCGACCTTCCCAAAGCTTGATAGGAATTTTGAATGTTGAATGAGATGTTCTCCCACCGAGGAGTAACAGAGCAGCAATTCCAGAGGACGCCACACAGAGCACAATGATCCCGTCGGCTCGCAAAGCATGGCACAGGGTGTTGTAGACGTAGGTTTTCCCAGTTCCCCCAGGACCATTCAGAAAGAACAACTTTGGTTCATTATTGAGAACAGAGTCCATAATTGTATCGAAGGCGGCACGTTGCTCGGCATTGAGGGCTGGAATCCGAGTGTTTGCTAAATTACGTTCCTCTTCTCGATCGTAGGCAAGCTGTTCTGCAATGAGACGATTCTCCTCTAACTGGGCCCAATTTTCAACAGGCCGGGGCATTGGAGGGTAATCTACCAAAGATTTCCCAGATCCATTTAAGAGCAAGTCAAGAAGATAAAGGCCATAGTCATATATCTGTTCTTCTGAGGGGTTTGGAAAGCCTTTGTTGATCAATTTGTGGCGGACATCATCACAGATATTTTGCTTGAAGCGGTCCCACAGTGCCACAGGGTCCCTCAACGGCGAGTTCTCCTTGAGAATTGTGGCAAATAGCTGTCGTAACTGATGTCCGGTCTGCATGACTGCAGCTTCCTCCAAGCACAACTCCCATTCATTGTCATCCTCTAAGAGTCCACGGGCAAGACATGCAGCCTGAAAAGTTGGGCAAACAACACCATCTACAGTTCGAAGGTCCTCAAAGGAGGTTGCACCTGGAACAACAGTAAGAAGAGTTCGAAGGTAGAACCGCTCCCCAGCTGCAGGTCCAGCAAAGTACATCCGACCTATCGAAAAGCCATCTCGTTGCCTGAGCTTCCATTTTGTGTCTTTCTTTATCCACACAAATTCCTGTGGAAACTGCTGATAAAGAAGTGTTTGGGCTACACGACCGAGTGTCGCATTGGCTTTGAAATAGGCAGTGAGGGTGGTATCCTTGGTCGCTGCTCGATCAAGAACTTCCTGTGGATCATCATCTGTGTCGAAAATAACAGATTGCTCGTCTGGAAGGTGGACCTGAAGCCGGACTACATTCGGATGTTCCTCATGCATCTTAAATCGGAAGAGTCTCCAAGCAGCTTCACAGGCAGAAATATATCGACTGTCCAGGTGGAGCTTGATCTCATCGTTCTGATCTTCCACGCTGAGAGTGCTCCGGTCATGCCCTTTGAAAACATATTTGTGAATGTACTTTGTTGCCTTGATAGAGATGCAGCACTCCAGATTCATATGACACTGATATTCAAGCAGGGCCCTAATGAATGATAAATCAGAAGATCACACTCCACGGAATACTATAAATCTACCTTGGAGAATGGGGAACAATCCAGCGATTGTCAACCTTGACTCCGTTCCTTGTTATGAAGTGCCGGCCATTGTTCGGGCGGGCATATAAAGTATAGCCATCATTTGAAAGCTCAGTCTGCTCCTGGAATGCCTTGGGATAGCCCTTTGAGCATTTGCCATCTTTCATGCAGGGTGCATTGGGGTTCTCCGCGCCACAGGGATTGTGAACCATCAGTGTGGTGACCAATTTGTGGAGCTCTGGATACTCCAGTGGGTCTGGAATTTGTGCAGAGACGACCCGGTCAACATCTTCTGCCCTCTTGACCCGTGCAAAGGGCCGCACAAAGATTAACAGATGCCAGTGTGGTAGCCCACGCTTCTGAAACTCGATTGTCCATACACAACCTGCATACTTCCCAAAGGCCCCAGCTTTGACGGCCTTCAAGAGAATCCGAACCTTCTCCCGGAAGACACGGGCAACTAAATCAGGCCGATCTGCAGGTGTTTGGCCAGCAAGTAGTGCAGCCTTTACCTCGGGCCAGTTTGCATTGGCAGTCATAGTCAAAAACCAATCAGGCTTGCCACAGTAGCGTGCAATTGCCAGAGAGTCCTGATAGAGCTGAAACATGAAGCGAGAGCCACCAATATAGGAAGAGGGCAGAATGAATCGCTGGCCAATCTGGTCAGTCTGTCCATCACGGG
Organism: Mycena metata; assembly: GCA_029378385.1. Taxonomy (NCBI): domain Eukaryota; kingdom Fungi; phylum Basidiomycota; class Agaricomycetes; order Agaricales; family Mycenaceae; genus Mycena; species Mycena metata. The sequence goes on along the minus strand of JARKIB010000086.1, from coordinate 31,531 downwards.
CCACGGCATCTGCGAGACCCTTGTAGAGATCAGTTCTAAGCTTGGCCTGATTGTTCTTTAGCCAAGATAATCTTCCCTGATCGGTTGCCGCCCAAGCATCAACCAACCACTGTTGAAGTAAAGGCCCAGCTAAGAAGATATGTGAAGAATCTGTAGCGCGCTGGTGGAGGCGGTATGTGTAATACTGTAGAATCGTCATGTGTGTCTGCCTATTTGACCGATGTTCTTCCTCGCCTACACCACGGTCCTCGTCTTCATCCTCATCCTCAACATTGATGTCAGGTAGGTTGAGTGGAATCTTGGGCTGCCAACCATTATCCCCGTAGGGAAATAGCAACACATAGACCATAGGCTGATAAGAGGCATTGGTCTCCCAAATTCGCTTCAGGCCCTGCGGGCCCTCACGATAATGAACAATAAGATCTCTATAGTCTGTTTGTATGGACCCATCCCCAGGTAGAATAACTGCAACCTCATTGGCTGTGGGCTCATTATAACGTCGAGGATCCACTCCTGGCTCACAGCGAATCACTGTATAAACCTCAGAAGGAACATCTGGATGTGCCCCCTGCTGTTCCTGAAGTCTTTCATAAGCCGTTTTGAAGACTTTGACATATGCATGATGTTCCCGGAGCGTATTGTCCAGAATCCCCATAACCTCAGCATTCAGACCTGCCATGTTATTGTTGCCACCCTGATTTCGACGCAGCCGAGCAGCATTTGCCTCCTCAGAGGAATAGAAGTAAAGCTGAGCATAAACAGGGTCATTACCTGGCTCTGGTAAAAGTGCCCCAAGATGATGATACAGTGCTCCCTGGATTTTGAAAACATAGGGGCCGTGGCCATCCAGAACTGATCTGTCCACTTTAACACCCAGCGAAGCCAGCGCAAATGCAGCATTGTATGCCCGAATATTTTTCTTGAAGTGAGCAGAGTGATGACTGGTTCCATTAAAGAGTTCGAGGAGATCCCGAGGTGGCTGTCGTACAGGTGGTAGCACAACTTTACCATCCAGGCAGCATGATCCGAAGGCAGGATTATTTCTGGTGCTCTTAGAAAGCTGCTCCGCTTTCCAGTGCTTTGCCTGGCACTTAGGACAGATTACATCCATGGGCCCTAGATCAATACGCTGCACTCGATGTTCAATTACAGGTTTGAAATATTTTGGCAGCTCTGCAACAGGTATAAATTGTGGGAAGTCTGGGTCTGGATCCTGCTGAGCTCCTTGTTGAGCTGGCTGCTGTTGGTTAAGATCCTGCTGTGCCAGAGGATTTGGAGGAGGCTGTATCTGTAACAGAATATTTGGTGGATGCACTGGAGGATTTTGCTGTATCTGCAAATTTGAAATATGATAAGATAAGTTGTGCAGCACATCTCAATAATAAGAACTGACCTGTACTTGTGGTGCAGGATTATTTGGCTGCTGCACTGGGCCAGGAACAGCATTCATACGCCGCTGGCGCACTGGGCCCTGCTCAATAGGTTGAAAGTGCCTAGGGACCTCAAGTTCCCGTATTCGCTGTTGCATTGCTGCAAGAGTGTTTGGAGTGGCCCGGGGAGGTTGTGGATCCTGCAAATTTGAGGGTCCAGCTACAGCATTTACCCTGTTTCCAGGGTTGAACTGTGGAAATAGAGCTAGACGCTCTTGCACTTGAGCTGAGATAGCCGGATCCTGTGGTAGAGGCCCTTGAGCACGATATCTACTGCCAGGTGCAGGTACAGGGTTAAACTCCAAAGGAGCCCGAAGCTCAGCAAGACGTTCCTGTGCCAGAACTACACTATTGGGAGTCAGTTGACGCCCTGGATTCTCCTGCTGAAAGTTCAAGTCTGCTAGAAAAGCCTGTGCCCTGCCAGCTATCGGACCACCACCAAAGATATCATTTTGAGGCTGCTGAGGCTGTTGTAAGGCAGGTGCAAGTTGGGGCTGGGGCACACGATGGCGCTGAGGACTATCCAAGACCCGATTATCACGCTCATTGCTCTGAGCTGCAATCCGAGCTCTTTGAGGGGTATTGGGCGGAGTTTGATCCCTATTTAGTTCATGTCAATTGTTGAACTGAAATCTTAAAGAGAGATTTAAACATGCATTCCAATATACAACACTTTAAAAAAGTTGTAAGAAGAGAGTGGTTTAAAAGTGAAGGAACATACATTGTGAGCCCAAGATAAGATCAGAAAGTAGATAGGGGTGGATCACCCAATGTGTCAAAGCTATAAAGGGTTGGAGGCAAAATAAGTGGTGTGAAAAGAGGATTGTACCTTGGATTTAGGCAGTGGATGGTGGGGGAAAGGAAAGGACTCCAATGGGAGGTCAGCGTGTGCGCCTCGAGGATGATATTTGTTCGGAGACTGTTATCGATATTTGTTCGGAGACAGATTGTTATCGATATCGATAATTTTGTTCGGAGACGGTTTGTTCGGGGACGGCGGCCTTCGGCCGAAAGGGCCGTGGGAACGAACTCGTGACTTATCACATGATTTATCAAAAAAGCTGTGCTCTTCGTGTTTTAAAGTATAGGATTCCCATACGCGTAAATTTAGAATTAGTACTTTCCCAGAGCCGAAGTAGAAAACCCTACGTCGGCACAGCGTCCATGCACCCTCGGCTCAGTCAGCACAGATGCGCCAATCAACCACGTCAACGCGGAGGCGGGCCCGGAACGCAGTGTAATAAGGTCCTTCGGAACGGTACTAATTATTCAGCGAGTCCCCGTTCAACTGGGGAACAGGGCTTGGAGTGATCCTCATGGAATTTAATCTTTTTGCCTGCCAACTCGAACTTACGGTAAGCAGTCAGTCAATGCAGACAGTTTTTAAAGAAAGGTTCTTCCTTCCCACCCTCCCTCCTCGGACCTGTTCCTCTTTGCGCAGGAGACAGCCAAGTTGGTTTGCTGGAGTTTAACCAAAATTCCCTCTCAGCTTTGCCCCCCGCTCAACATGAAGATAAGCTTGGTAGCGGACGGTTCCGCATACACACCGATTGCAGCGTCCCTCTTGTGTGGGGGCCTTATTTAGTGGGTCCCCGTTCGTGTCCTGTCTCCGGATGCTTTTATTTTTTGCCCGATGCATCCAAAACGATTCGAATCGAGTCCATTTTATTCTTCACCCGCCCTCCGAATTCCTTCGTTCAAATAAATACAGTACATCTAGAGACAATAATGAAAAGTGTAGAAACGCAACTTGAAGCAGGACGTGTCACTGTTCTGTTTGTCATAGGGTTAGCCGTGTCAAATAAACAACTAAAAGTCGAGGCAAAAAGGAAAAGCGGAACTAGCCGCAACGGGTCCTAGTATCGGGAGATTTGGTTTCCAAATTTCCGAGTTCAACTCTCACTCAATCCGTCAAACATATATGTATATACCCCCATCAACTTGAACCTAAATTTGCATTCTTCGTCCCTGCCTCCCCTTCCCGTCCCTAAGTCCTCTGTTCAACTACAACACTATAGGTAGAGAAATAATTAGGGTGTATCAACTTTGTGTGCTGGGTCAGGCGTGTCAAAATAGATAGCCAAAAGTCAAGGAAGGTGGGGAGAACTCGAGCGGAACTAGCCGCGGGGAGTAATAGTAAGTAGTGGAAGGGAAATTTGGTTTAACCGAAGTTCAACCAAACTTCCCCTCATTCAACCGGCACAGCCAAGCGCGGTAGCACATAGTAGTATAATGAGATTTAACAGTACATCCGAATAAAAGAGTGGGTAGAAACAACTGGGGTGTAAGGTAGCAGACAGGCAAATACGGTTACCCCACGTGACCTATCACCTTTTTGGGAAGCCTCCGCACTTTTCTGTGTTAACCGATCCTAAGACGCTTCCCAAATATTCTCTGGAGTTTCAGTGCAGAAATGAGGCACTAGTTCCAAATCTTGGCGACGTTACAAATTGATCTCAAATTGATGCCGTTCAGGTGTGCGATCAAATCTGGAACTAGTCCTCCATTTATTGCCCAAAACTCACAGAAATATTTGAGTGTTTTACAATGTATCCACAGAGAAGTGTTTTCCCGGATTCCTTAATTACTCCGCGAAACCTCACAAAGTGGTCGAAATCACTCAATTTGGTCATGTCACATGGGGCAACCGTATTTGCCTGTCCGCTACCTTATCAATCCGTGAAGAAAGACTACCCATCCCTCCACCCAATTTGTCCAAGCAAGCCCGGTAGCACACGGCTGCGCCCACACACAATGGACCATTGGATTATCCAAAGGATATTTGGTGGGCTCCCCTGTTCGACTCGGGACCGGGCTCTTCCCTGAGAGACTGTGCTTATTTTTGATTTTTCTTTTGATCGTTTTGTCATCACCTATCCATCCACCCACTCAACCTATGAAAACAAGCCCGGTAGCAGCGGCCGCACCCACCTTCGGTTACCGACGTTTCAATATATATCCAGTGGGTCCCCCGTTCGACTCGGGGACCAGGGACTTGGTACACCATATTTTTTCTTCATCCACTCCCTCCCCTCCCCATACTTCCACATCTCCTCCTTGCCTCCGAAAATACATTACGTCCAGCGATTGTAGTAGCCCAAGATGGCCTAAGTCGGGATTGTTCAGTGGCCCCGGAGGGCTAATCTTGCTCGATATGACGACCTCCTAGTTTGGCCCGACGCCCGGCGATCTAGTAATTCCGACGTAAGCCTTCCGAGCGATCACTTAGTCCCAAGTTTCGCCACCCTGGACTTTATGCTAAAAACGCAATGAATTTAAGAAGGTACCCAAAATAAACCATTTTTGTTGATCTAGTTCTATGACTAATTGCACGTGAATTAGCCTGGCATTTCTAGCCTACTTACAAGTCAAACGGTGGAGATGAGCGAGGTATCGCTAATTCTTTCGAAAAGATGAAAAACCTCTAAATTTGGAAAGTTTTGATCCGCGCCTTCGGTACTGTCGTTGGCTGTAATTCTGTGCGCAGAGGCTTATCAACTAAATAAACAGTTCAAGGAAGAGGGGGGAGTGGAACTAGCTGCGGGATATCGAGTATTAATATCTAGAAAATTTGTTACTGTAAATTTGGTTGAACTTCAGTTGACTTGAACAACGTATGAAAATAAGCCCGGTAGCAGCGGTACACATCACGCATTCATCTTTTTCTCGAAGTTGAACCGAATTCACTTATACTCATTTAGCGACGACAACAACTGAACCAAGTCCAGCAGCAGTGGGTTGTAAACTCCCAACGCCCGGGCTCGACGACTTCGTACTTTAGTCCCCATCCGGAAGCAGCTTGGATTTTTGCGAATCATCGCGCGTTCGCAACTCGATCTCCTTGGGATTTACTAGTTTGATGAACAGCAACTATCGGTTAACGGAGGTGCGCATCACTAACCCCGCACTTGAACTTACAAACAGGCTCACGCCCCTTCCGATGTCACAACGTTTTTCTTCTTTTTTGAGGTGAACGAGGAACAGTTTTCAAGTATGAAGACCAGATAAAGAATCCCAAAATTGCCAAAACAAATGTACCGTCATGGGTAGGCTAGCAAGCCTCAGAAAACTCAAGGAAGGAAAGCGGCTCCGTGGTCGAGTACTTGATTCCGTGAATCTCCGCGCCGATGGTAAAGGTCATGTCCTGATCGGTCCTGAAATATTCGGGTCAGTATGACCAGTTCAAAACTGCACTGAAAACTTGCGTACAGGTTCATGCTCCAGAGCGAGTAAGCAGAGTTCACAGCGATCGGCTGCAAGGGAGGCGTCATATCGATCTCTGTGATACTTATGCGCTGCACGCTGTCGGTAACGACCTGCTCGAGGTAGACGCGAGTCGGATGAACGCCGTTGCGGACCTAGATACGTCCGCGTCAACCACTGGAACAAACAAGTATACAGTGTGGGATGGGACACGCACTGCGACGTCAACGCGGCCTGTAAGCGGCGCGCCCCCTTGGCAAGATGTCTGCGAAAGCATGAATGCATCCTGAATCGCGAACCCGAGGCCGCCCTGGTTCTCCAGGACGCCGTTTACGACGAAGCCTAAGCTCGTAACGCCGGCCACGGGGTCGAGGAGCAGGGGCTTATTCCCGAATACGGTCGAGTTGAACCCATACCACGTTGCACTGTACTTGCCGCTAGTGGAGGAAGAGGTAGAGCGGAAATTCAAGGTAGTGTTGCCCGTGTGCCCAACGTGGTCGTGCCAGAGCAGGCTCACAGTGGGAGCCGCGGCTTGTGTTGTGTTCCATAGCTAACAAATCAAGTGCTGAGTAGAGCAAGATGTTCATTGTGGTCGCCTGTATACGTACCCGAACAAGGCCAGTGAGTTCCAAAGTGCCACCATTCATGACGAGGTTTATGGACGCAGGTTTCACAGGCAGGGGTTCTATCACCTCGGTAAGCTGTACACCACGGGGGACAGTATCAAGCATGCGCGCGAAGAGATTCGCGCATGTTGATGCAAAGTGGCCTGGTGAGTTGGCGAATCTTCGCACACGGTAAACGATATATTAAGCCAAAAAACGCGCCCACTCACGAGCGCATGGTGGCGTTCCCGTCGCTGCCAAATATGCGCTTGTCTGAATTGGTGGTATCATTGAACCCAACGACCAACGGGTTTTTCGTCGTGCCAGCAATATATTCCGCCGCGCTGCAAAGTGGTTAGGGCAGTTTAAATGCAACCAAGGAATAATGCGCACACGTTATGGTCGAAGGAAACGGGCGACGAATCAAAATGCGCAACATCGTCAATGCTGGTCGAATCAGCCAATACATTCACGATATTGGGGAAAACACTGTGCTGAACACCGCCGAAAGTGTGCCTACCGAGAATGAGAATATATAGGACCGTTCCTTCAGTTGAAATATTACGACGCACCCACAAGCGACGAGGCCGATCATCTCCGTCTGCGTGAATCCCTGACGAGCAAAAATAGCGATATGCGAGTCTAGATCTTGCTGCGGTACAGGTACACCGGGAGTATTGGGCACTGCGGCGTCAACGCGTCCACCGCGGAAGGCAATTTCAGGACCCCCACTATATCCCGGCTGGCGGTGAGACGACCTCAACGAGCTTGGAAATAACCGACTTACCAGGCCTCAATTGCGATGAGAGCCCCAAGAGCGATGGCGTCCGCATCTGCGTGGCGACGTCAATTGAATACTGTGCATCATATTCCGTCTGACCTTACTAGAAACATAGCGGTTGACTACTGCCAATACAATGCCCATGGTGTTCGAGAAACCGTTGCCGGCATTCTGGGCTTTGTTAACGCCAATCCGCCTACCACAGCATGGGTCCAACACACCTCGGCGCGCGCTTGCTCTGCCGCGAGACGGATAGAGCCATCCATACCTCCCGTACCATCCGTTATGTTGTGTGTTGCTGCGTCATGGTACGCCTGTGTGTAAATTCAATCGTCAAAATAACAGATGCCAGGCTAAATCCCACTGTGCGTATCCAGTCGGCAGCGTCGGATCGCCCCGAGTTGGGGTTTATGGTAGGGTCAAAGAGGAAGAGATTGCAGGGTTGGACGAACGACGTGAGAGTAGTACCGATGGTATTAAAGCCGACCTGGTCGAACCGTATCGCCTCGAGCGCGTCGAGTTGCGGCGACGGCCAGACATATGCATGAGCGGCCCCAAGAAGCGCCAAGGTTCCACACGCTAGACGGAAAACCATATTTGGAAAGGATGGAAGGAATGGCCTGGTTGGATCCTTTTAAGTGTTACGAATTGCGCAAGATCTGCGATAGGAGAGACGCACATGGAACAACGGCGATAGGTAGCGATAGGTAGAGTCAGGCATGACCGATTGACAGCGGCTAAAGAAGGTGAAGATCTTTCGCGTGTCCGAGTTCCTGTTTGAAAACTTTTCAAACAGGAACTCGGACAGGACAGGATTTCCTTATATTACATTGCACTGCATGACATCGTTTTGACAGTAACGAGAATGTCTTTTCTCGTTTGCGCTCGGCAGCGTTCGCCACGTTAAAGAGTTTCGGCTGCAGGTCTTTCATGGGGATAGTTGGGAACCATCAAGGAGAAGCTTGTTACGTAGTGTGTGAAGAATTTCGCCATATTTGTTGCATATTTGTGTCCCCGGATCAATGTGGCACCTCGGCAATGCAGAGCGACACGAACCCCAAGCTGCTGGACACGGCAGGATTCTACTACAGGTCATCCAGACACCGTAAGCTGCAATGTGCTGAAGAGAACGTTGCGAGCGCAATCTAACTGGCAGTGCTTTGGCGTATAATCGGCAACACTCGGCCTTGCTCGGATCAAACGTTGCCGCGGCGAAAGCTTTCGCGCAATCTCAACCTTTTCCGGATATCACTCCATTCGGCTGGGACCGGGCTCTTCCTCTCTCTCCGTGTACATACAGTACCGTATGTCAACTGGATTTTTTATTTTTTCCCTCACCCATCCAACACCCATTACTAGCACTGCAGTGGCTGCAGCCATCTTTGATGACACTACGATTTGTCTTTGCCCGGTAGCACGGCTGCACCCACCCAATACCCTTGTAGTTACAAGGATATTCAGTAGTTCTCCTCCGTTCGACTCGAAGCGGAGAATTCGAATTAAGTAGCCACGGCGTATCGAGTATTACACGGCGGACAACCACTTGTCCTTTTCCAATTTGGGCCAGCGCATCCTTGAGCACGCCTCGACCACGTCCTTTTGTTAACTCCGGCCGCTTTGGCCTTTCGGAGTTTCCCGTGGGCACGAGGCAGCCACATGTGTTCGGATGTTTCCGAGAAGTAAACAAGTTCAAAATGAGTTTTTTTTTCTACTGGGCTTAGTTGTGATCCAAAAATTCTCAGAGCTGACTGGGATTGAGCCGATTGATATTCAGAATAGGGCCAGAAGGAAACTTTGAGAGAGAACATCGAAAGATTAACGGAAAACAGGCCCAAATGATGAAGAATGGCTCTTCTGCTTTTTATCAACAGCCCAGCTCAGATATGACTAGGTCTCTGAATTACCTACAGTCAAAACACCACCTCCCTGGGTTTTTTGGATGAACAAATCTTGCAGGAGGACTGCCGCAGGATGCACATCAGGAAGGGTGTGACCGGCGGGCCCTGCCGCCCACTGCCGCACTGTTCCGGCCGGTCACACTCGTCGTCACAGACCAGTAAACCTGCTGTTCAGCCTCTTATTTTGGCCTGAAAAATTATTTTAAATCACTAAAACACTCATCCAGTTGTCCCAGTCAAATCCTATGGGAACTGTATTGCTAAGAAGGGCAGAGCACTGATTTGATCATGTTCGGGACATGTTCTGGCTCAGTTTTTGATGTTCTACCACCAATCTTTCACAAACCCTTGTCCCCGCCGCTCATTCAATGACTTGCAGCCACTTCCGAAAATATTACAACCAAAACTGCACCCAAGAGCAAAAAAGCAGTATTTCAGATCATTTTTCTCGCGGAAAATACCGAAAGCGCGTGACTGCCTCGTGCCCGCGGGAAACTCCGAAAGGCCAAAGCGGCCGGAGTTAACAAAAGGACATGGTCGAGGCGTGCTCAAGGACGCGCTGGCCCAAATTGGAAAAGGACAAGTGGTTGTCCGCCGTGTTAGTGTTGAGAAATTTGGTTGAAAGTTGGGTTGGAACTTCAACAACTAAAATTCGTTTCGCTCACCTATCCCTCCATAGGATTTGTCCAAGCAAGCCCGGTAGCACACGACTGCGCCCCCACACAATTGGATCATGGGATTGTCCGAAGGATATTTAGTGGGTTCCCCCGTTCGACTCGGGGACCGGGCCTGATTTGAGCTCGTTGAAAACACATATTTTTTTCCAAGCTTCAGTCACACTCAAACAAAAGCTCAATTCAATTTTGTTCTTCATCCACCTTCCACCCCACCATCGACAGCGCTCCGAAAATGCATTGCAATAAACGAGTACAGTAGGTGGAGAAATAATTGGGGCGTATCAACTGTTAGGCGTGTCAACTAAATAAACAGTTCAGGGAGAAAGGCTTGAAGAAGGGAGCGTGGAACTAGCTGCAGCGTATCGAGTCGGCGTATCGAGGATTGATATCCAGAAATTTGGGTTGAACTTCAGTTGGCTTGAACTCAAAAAGTGAGCGTGAACTTCAAGAGTTGAAACTCAACGTATGTATGAGAAAAAGCCCGGTAGCAGCGGCTGCACCCACCTTCAGTGATGCTTCAATGTGTACTCAGTGGGTCCCCCGTTCGACTCGAGGACCAGGCCTAGGTATGGGAGATTCGGAAACATGTTTTTTTTCCATCCTCCAGCCACACTTAAAGACAAGCTCAATTCAATTTATTCCTCCTCCCCATCCCCCTCCCCCTCCCCCTCACCATCCAGTGCCAGCTTCCCTCCATCACAGAGCCTCCGGAAATACATTATGTCCAAATACATAAACGAGAACTAGCTATCGAGTCAGCCGCCGTATCAGCGTATCACGCTCACCTTTCAACTCAACACACCTATTTTGATTTTGCTTTCTCGAGCTCTCGTTTTGTCATCACGTATCTATCCGCCCACCCAACGTATGAAAACAAGCCCGGTAGCAGCGGCTGCAGCCTCCCTCAATCTGTATCCAGTGGATCCCCCGTTCGACTCGGGGAACCAGGCCTAGGTTGTCAAAAACAAGTCCTTTTTTCCAACCTCCAGCCACTCAAAGAAAAGCTCAATTCAATTTTATTCTTCCTCCTCCTCCAACCTCCCCCTCCGTCCACTCCCCTCCTCCGTCCCATCCCAAACTTCTTCCCTCCACCCACAACGCCTCCGAAAATACATTACGTCCAAATACAATAAAAGCGTAGCCAATAGGTAGTAGAAAAACAAGCAAACAACTAGGGCGTATCAATTTGGTTGGGTCTTGGGGGTCTTTGTAGTGAGTGTAGGGTGTATGTGGCAAATTCAAGTAATAGAAAATATAGGTACTTAGAAATACGTAGAGAATAGAAATACGTAGAGGAGAAAGAAATGTAGAGACAAGGAAGAAAGGGAGAGTGAGAGTAGAGTGTAGTAGGGCGTAGCAAGCAAGAACTTTCTTTGGTTGGTTGAGTAGAGAGACAGTAGGTGTAGAAGAGACAGACAGTAGGCCGAGAAGAGAATCCGAGAAGAGACGGAGAAGGAGACGATAGCAGGGAGCGAGCGATTGATTGTTTGAGACAAATTCCGGCGAGGCGATGGGGTCGGTCGTGAGAGGGTCGTTACGGGCATGGGTGTCGATGAGCGGAGAGTCGAGTCGAGTCGTGCGTGATGCGGGGAGGGCAGCGGAATGGGGAGGTGATTTTGTCTTTTGTCGTTGAACTCGAAGGAGCGACGGCAGCAGCGGTTCTCGCTACCGCTTCCGCTTCCCCCCAACCTGCTCCTCCTCCCCATACGAGTACGCATACGGCCCAGGCGTACACGGCCGCGGCGTCTCCGGCGTCTCCTCCTCCTCCTCCATATCCATATCCAGATCCGCAACGCCAAATCCAAATGCCCCAAGACCGCCCCCCACCCCAAACGCAGGCGCAGGCGCATACGCCGAATACACCGGCGGCGCGTCCTCGAACCGCCACCCCATACCCATACCCATACCGCTCGACGCCCGCCCGGGTACGGGCGTCTGCAGCCCCTCGTCCCCGTCCCCGTCGTCCCCGAGCACGAACGTCGCATCCTCCAGGTCCACCTCCTCCTCCTCGTCATCTAAATCCTCCCACGCATCTTCATCATCATCCTCCTCCCCATCCACGACACCTCTACCCCCAGCAGCAGCGAGCGGCGGCAGCGGTACCCGAATCGGGGACGTACTCGAAGTAGGCGTTGTCGTCGTCGTCGTCGTCAGGGCCAAGGCGGGGGTGGAGAAAAGCCCCTTGACAGGCGACCTCGTCTTCGTCTTCGTCTTCCCCCCACTCGCCCTCCTCGTCCTACTCCCGCTCGTCGTCCGCGTCGTCGTCGTCGTCGTCGTCGTCCCAGCCGGCGTAGTAACGACCTTCACGGCAGACGTCGGCGACGCGCGCCTCCGCGCCTTCTCCTCGGAATCGCGATGCGGTGACGGTGACGTCCTCGGCGACACCCTTCCAATCGTCGTCGCGGACACCGCAGTAGTGGTGGTAGTGGCAGGCGACGACACCGCGCGCACGATCCCCGGCGGCCTCTGCGGCGACGCATACAACGCCACCGCCGACGTCGGGCTCGGCGCGAGCGGGTGGCTGCGCGGGAACGGCGTCTGCCCTCTCCGCCCTGCGTTCGCACTCCCCCCATTTCCATTTTGCACAGGCGCAGGGGCGCTCCACCCACTAACGCTCTGCCTCTGGTACTGATACTGTTGCGGCGTCGAAGCCGTCGGCGTAAAATACGCAGGCGCCCCCCTAATCGTCTCGTCCTTCCCAAACGCCGCATTCGTCAGCACCGCAAAGGCCGGCGCCTGCCCGTGCTGCTGCGGCGCGTACGAGTACTGCGTGTACGGCGGGAGCTCTAGGTGCTGCGTCCGGATTTGAATGGGCGGCGGCGAGCGGCGCGTGGTGGTGGGGGGGGCGAGGGTGGTGGGGAGGTGTGCGAGGGCGGGGTGGTGGTGGTGGTGGTGGTGGTGTGGATTTGCGCGAGGGACGCTTTGGGGGAGAGGGGCGGGGAGGGGGGACATGATTGCGTCACCGTCGGGGACTGCGAAAAATGAAAAGGACAATAGTCAGTGACACGGACGGAGGAAAGGACGGATGCAGAGCCGGAGGAAGGAAATGAAACAGGGTTGGGGCGGGAGCAAAAGGGAATTTGAAAAAGAAAGACGGAACGAAGACGGAAGAAGGGGATTTGAAAAGGCAGAGCAATTGGAAATACCCTCGGTGCGTCATTCGATCGAGGTACGGAACCGGGCGACGAACGTGGGGCGGATCACAAGAGAAAGCGGGTCGCCGAGCTCAAGGAAGGGTGAGCGCGACTGGGTGTCCGCATCTGCGTCCGCGCAGTGCACCGAACAGGTATCCGAACGCGTGAAAGCATCACGTCCAGGAGCGCTTCCGCACGCACTTCGTGCGCACACCGACTACCCGTGCGCACCCTCGCAAGGAGCGCGGGGGCGCAAAGCAAGTCGGCGCAAGCAGGGGATAGATAACAAGGGCAATAAAGGGCGGCGATGGGCAGGAAGGAAGGAAGGAAGCATGTAGCATGTAGCACGCAGCACTGCTCGCCACGTCACACGACACCCAGCCCTTGAGTAAAGTCGAGACCATACCGAGTGAGACGACCCAGAGGTTCGCATTGCATGCAGCTGCACCCGCAGATTCCAAGCGCGAGCAATACAATACCACCACGGCGGCGGCGGCGGCAGCGGCAGCGAAGCAGACCTCCTCATGCGCAATGCAGATGCAGATGCAGATGCGCGTCTGGGAAGGTTGTGAACAGCACCACCACCTCACCCGCCGACGGCAACCCGATCCGGCGGAGCCAAACCCAACAACGCTGGAGCCCGCATCCCATGCCACGAACGTCGCCATTCCCGTCCGCACAAGCCCGCAGCTCATGCGAGCCCGAGTCGGCGACACGAGCACGAGCACGAGCACGTCAGCGGCGGAGGAAGCGCGAGCCCGCATCCCACCGACGTCCGCGCAAGCAAGCCCGAGCAAAGTCAAGCCAGGGAGAAACGAGATAATCAAAAAAAAGGAGAAGACGGGACGAGACTCCATGTCCACGCGCGCGCGAGCCCGGGTAGGGCGTGCAAGCTCACCACCTCCGCGCACACAAGCCCGAGCCCGACAGCCCGCCCGCGTCTGCGCAAGGCGTGCAAGTCTCGCGTGTCTCGCAAGCCTGCATCACGACACGACAGGTGCAGGTCCACAAACCACAAACCAAGCTCTCGGGGACGCGCGCGTACACGCATGTGTGCATGCACAGACAACAAAAGAACGAAACCGAGGAGGTAGGGAGAGCTTGCTCACGTTCTACAAAAAAAGCGCGTCAGTAAGTAACTGTTTGCACGAGCGAGCGAGCGAAACGATAAATGGAAGAAAGCGTGGGGCCGCCCGCCCGCCGTCCCAAAGGCGAGACGAGAGACACACAAGAGACACACAGAGAGAGAACCCGGTCCGCGCTTGTACTTGTACGCCGCCAAGAATAGGCATAGGCCTGCGGCGCGAACAGAAACAGATAGATACATAGATGGATGGATGGATGCACAGGTTGGGCGGGCCAATCAGCCCGCTGCCCCGTCACTCTCCCCCACGCACCACGTACCACATCCCCTCAGACAGCCTGCAGGCGGGTACGCAGACGCGAAGCCAAAGCAGATACCGTTGACCCGCACACGCGGGGGCGATCAGGCGTGCGTCCCACGCACCACCTCCGTGAGACGGGTAAGCGATACAATCGACCCGCAGAGACGTGTGCGCAAATGCAAACGCTCCGTCCCCCGCCAGCCTGCACTCGCCACTCGCAAACAAATAACCCGGTGAAGCGCAGGGAGAAGAAGTAAAGAAACTCGGTGTCGAGGTGCGCACGCCGTGGTACCGCGTACCGACGGCGCACACGGGTACACAATAAGCCACCCTCGCGGTCCTGATAGCGAGCTACGCGAAGGAAGCAGCGAGTACGGGCTGGCCCGAGGATGCGCGACGCGCGCGCACACCTCACACCTAGGCGAGCGGGGCGGCATGGCCAACGACGCCAGGACGCGCGAGTGGCAATTGGGACCTCGCCGGGGACGAAAGGCGCACGCCCACACCCATTGCACACCCACCCCACCAAAAAACCTCCGACTCCCGCCCCACCCTAAACCCCAAACTCCCAGCCCCCCCCCCAAAAAAAAAAAACACAGAAAACGAAGGAAGGAAACCAAACGCACATTATACCGCCTCTTGACGCTACGCATCCCATCGAGGTCGCTCCACTCGAATTTTACGGAGCGGAAGGAGTGGAAGAGGAGGAGGCGTTGTTCCTGGGAGGGGTGTTAGCATGAGTGGCGGGGAAGGAGGAGGGAGGAGGGGGAGGGATGGGGCGAAAATAAAGGGAAGGGGTGAGGCGAAAAACGACGCCGCACGCAACCCGGCGGGCGGGTGCACCGTGCACCTCCAAAGATCCAAGGAAGACGGGACGACAAAATGAATGGGTGGCAAGGTGCGAAGTTGCCCAGGACCCAGAACGCGGGACGGCGCGCCCCGAGTGGCATGAGGATGCGCGGAAAAGTGCACGCCGCCACACCACTGGGTGGCAAACGGCGGCGAGCAACGCGATGCCGGCACCCTCGACGCCACCCCGTCCAAAAGCCGCACCGACACCAACGCAAATCCAATCCACCAACGCCGAGTTAGGAAGGGAAAAGCCCAACGCACCTCAGTCATCTTCAACGCCTCCGCATCTTCAATCCGCTGCTCGTTCTCGAGCTCCAGCAATCGCTGCTTGCGCTGTGCCGCGCGCGAGGGGACGGGTTCCGGCGCCGGTGCCGGCGCGGCGGGCGGGGCGAGGGTGTAGGGCGGGCGGCGGTGGGTGGTGGTCATCGTCGTAGTTTACTTTCTTCGTGTTCCTTGTCCTCGCCTTGTAGTGAAGTCGAAGCAAGTCCTTGTACTCGCCCTTGTGCAGAATAAGTCGGTTTAGTGTAATGATTTGTTGTAAAGGGCGTGTAGTGTGCTGTGCGTCTAGTCTGTCGCAGTTCTGAATGCGAGAGATATGCAGGGTGTGGAGTGGTGGTGGCTGGTGGTTTGTTAGGAGTTGCTCAAAGGTTGGTGCGGCTAAATTTACATACAGGCCATCAGTTGCCACCGGGTCACGGGTGCACAAGGTGATGGGAGGACGTAAGTCGTTAGGGGGACTATCAGATCGAACGCGATCTCCCGTGTTCGTTTTCAACCTTTGTTTTTCGAGGGCACATTATTTTATCCCTGCCTGGCTTCAACGTGCAAAACCCTTGGTCTCTTCTCCCACCGACATGGAATTCCAAAATTACTGCAGACAAAATTCCACGCGCCCAACCCCACCGCTAATGCATCTCCCGCCCCATCCGTCCTCCAACCCGACCATCGGTGCCGCGGCTTGGCCGCGGCGTCCTCTTGCTTACTTCTTCACTTGTTGCGCTTTGTCAATGCTCCATAATCGTGATCCCTTTGTTTGTTTGTTTGTTGCGCCGTCCTCCCGGTCCCTCCCTTCCTCCGCCTCCTTGTTCCGGTATCCTTTCTTCCGGAATCCGCGCTTCCCGCTTCTTGCTTCTCCTTCTGCAAATCTTTGTAACTTCTCTAGCAACACAAACACGGACCCACTTCCCCCCGCACCCTTACACCCTTCCTCCCATAAAGCCTTTTATCCGTTCGACCGTTATCTCTCCCATAGATAACACCGAGGATCCACGCGCCCAATCACACGGCGATCACCACATCTCTACATCTCTACTGCACAACACATCTCGACTGTACATTGAATTGAATTGAACCCATTGAACTCATGAACCCATGGAGAAGATTGGCACCCAAAATTAACTCAACCCGGGCTAGGACGGAAGGGATTAACCCTGCAAACTGTATGCCAAGGCGGCCCACGTGGCACGTATCTGAGCTCGGAGAGGCTGGAGCTCGGTGTTCACGGTCTGTGCGGGGCATACTGAACCTGCCTCAACCCCGCGGCCCTGGCCTTTTTTTCCTTTTTGCTTTTTTTGGCGGGCTTCTCCCGGTACGTTGTTTCGTATTCGCCATTTTTTTCTCCTCCCGTCAATCCAGCCTTCTTCAGATTCTGATCCGTACTCTGCTGTTGTGCTTCTCAGATCCGTTACTTCATACCACCTGTCCTTCGCTTTGTATAATGTACTCCGAGCCGAGATCCCGCGATCCAAAAGCACCGGTACGGCTCCACATTGACGTCGCGCATTCCTTCCACATCCAATCCACATTCCACATTTCACACAGTCTACGTATAATAGTATGATTCACCTCAGTCCTCGACTGTTTTTGTTTAGCATATTGCACCTCGCCCATTTCCATGTCTCGATTCCCTCCCCACCTTGCACTCAATCATCTTCATATGTTAGACACTCAAAGTAGGCAAGCAAAGGGTCCGTCGGACGACGCCCACCTCATATCCGCAAACCCGTTCCATCACTGTGTATGTGCGCGCGGGGGTTCGATTCCCCTACGACCTATAACTCCTGTGCATCTAATTTTTTTCATTAATATATAATTATTCAACCCTCGCACGACTGACTGACCAACTCTCCTCCAGGCCTACGCTCTCCTCAACTTGCTATCCTCTGCGCTCCACCATGCCAATATTCTCGACCTGAGTTCCACATTGATAATTGATATATTTTTCTTCATCTCAGCCGTTTCGTTTGCCGTGTTTTCACCACTGGACATGGGAAAGTAAAGGGTCTGTCGGACGGTGTGCACCTCATGTTATACAGCTTCTACGATGTATGTGCGCGCGGGGGTTCGATTCCCTCATGACCCATGATTCGTTCAAGGCACCTCTTTTTTCCCCAACTTCCAAATACCCGACCGAAGTTTTGACATGAGCCCACCTACAGACCCTTCAGCTTGCAAGAATAAGGGTCTGTAGGCCGCCGCGCACCTCGGGTAAGCAGTTGGCATTCAGTATGTGCACGTCGGGGGTTCGATTCCCCCACGACCCATGAGGCCTGCTCAATGTATATTTTTTCCCTCAACCCACAAGGATTGGCCGAAGTTCCGACACTAGCCCACCTACAAACCATTCAAGTTAGAGGGAAGACGGGTTTGAGGACGGCACACACCTCATGTAGGTCGCAGATCACGGTGTATGTGCGCGTCGGGGGTTCGATTCCCTTGAGACTCATAAAGATACTGGTATATATCTTTTTTATTTGACTTCCCAAGTATCAACCGAAATTTCGACATGAGCCCATCTAGAGACTCTGTAATTTAGAGAGAATAAGGTCTGTAGGAGGGTACACACCTCATGTAATTGGGTACGTCATTGGCATTGTGTACGTGTGCATGGGGGGTTCGATTCCCCCACAACCCATAGCACGGTCAATTCTTTTTTTTTGTAACAACCTTGCGAGCACCGACCACGGTTTCGACACCAGCCCACCTACAGGCCCTTCAATCTAAAGAGACTACGGGTCTGTTGGACGGCGCGCACCTCGGGTAAATCATCCATCCGCGAGATGTATGTGTGCGTCGGGGGTTCAATTCCCTCAAGAGCCATAAGAGGTTACTAGTTAGCTTCAGCTCTTTTTTTTTCACAACCTCTAACGTTCCATGCCGCAGAAATAGTTTGTTTCCCAATTCTTCCTTCATGAGAATCCAATCATATTTGGACACTGGGCCACCTACCAACCCTTCAATGTATGGAAAATAAGGGTCTGTAGGACGGCGCGCACCTCGGGTACGTAGTTGGCGATATCTGTGTATGTGCGCGTCGGGGGTTCGATTCCCTCATGACCCATATAGGTTCAAAGTCTAACTTTTTACTCAACTTCCAAGTACCGCCTGAAATTCGAAACTAGCCACCCTTCATCCCGGAGAGGATAGGGGTCTGTAGGACGGCTCGCACCTCATGTATCCGGTTTAACAACATAGCGGTGTATGTGCGCGTCGGGGGTTCGATTCCCCTACGACTCATGGAAACCTCCAATTGGTGATTTTTTTTTCGCGCTAACTTCCAAGCACCAAACAAAGTTCCGACACTAGCCCACCTACAGGCTCTGTAATTTAGAGAGAATACGGGTCTGTCGGACATGTGCACCTCGGGTAGAAAGGCTGCTTATGCAAGTGTATTATGTGCGCGTGGGGGTTCGATTCCCTCACAACCCATAAAAGCTTGGTTCCCGAATTTTTTGTTACAACCGCTAACTTTCCATGCCGACCCCACCTACAGGCTCTGTAATTTAGATCAGAATAAGAGTCTGTAGGACGGCGCACCACTCATACAAAAAAGCGGACACTGTATGTGTCCGTGGGGTTCGGCTCCCTCACGACCCATAGTTCATGGTCCAAGTGCATACTTTTTTTCACTCGACTTCACGGTAACGACCGAAATTCCAACACCAGCCCACCTACAGACTCTTCAACCTGGGGAGAACAAGGGTCTGTTGGACGGCGCGCACCTCATGTGCCAAGTTAGCAAGGTATATGTGCGCGTCGGGTTCGATTCCCCATAACCCATAGCTCTCGTGCAATCAATGCCTTTCTTTTTTGGTAACAACCTTTAAATGTTCGACTTTCTGGCACTAGCTCTTCTCCAGCCTCCAGGGCTACGGAAGAGCTGTGAAACACAAACAATCACCGGCTTCGCCTCTGGCTTCCTGGCTCCACACCATTATTCCGCCCGACACATTTATTGCCTTGTTCTCAGCTCAATAATCTCTGTTTAAATTTGACACTCACCGGAGGTAAGCAAGGGTCTGTTGGACGGCGCGCACCTCGTGTAAGAGATTGGCGCAGCTGTATGTGTGCGTCGGGGGTTCGATTCCCCTACGACCCATGAAGGGGCTTTGGTATATATTTTTGTCATCCAACTTTCAGTAGTACAGTACAGACTGAAGTTGACACTAGCTGACCTACAGAGCCATCAGTCTGGAGAGAATAAGGGTTTGTTAGACAGTGTGCACCTCATGTAAAAGGTTTCACGTGGCAGTGTATGTGTGCGTGGGGGTTCGATTCCCCAACAACCCATAATGTGTAATAACAAGCTTTTTGACAACCTCTAACTTTCCATCCCGCAGAAACGGCTTGTTTCCCAATTCTTCCTTCATCTGAATCCAACCATATTCCGACACTGGGCCATCTAAGCACGCAACGGGGAGAGAATAAGGGTCTGTCGGACGGCGCGCACCTTATGTGAAAGAAAACAGCTTGTGGTGTATGTGCGTGTCGGGGGTTCGAGAGAGAATAAGGGTCTGTAGGACGGCGCACACCTCATATGCCAAGTTATCAAGGTGTATGTGCGCGTCGGGGGTTCAATTACCCCATGACCCATGGATTCTCACAAATGACTCTTTTTTTATCCAAATCCCCAAGTACCGACCGAAGTTCCCGGGAGCCCACCTACAGACCCTTTTACCCGGAGAGGGGAAGGGTCTGTCGGACGGCGCGCACCTCATGTGAGAGTTTTAACCTATCGGTGTATGTGTGCGTCGGGGGTTCGATTCCCCCACGACCCATAGTATGTTGATGACTTTTGACAACCTCTAACGTTCAACGTCACAGAAACGGCTTGTTTCCATCCTTCCTTCATGAGAATCCAACCATATTGCGACACTAGCCCACCTACAGACCCTTCAATCTAGAGAGAATAAGGGTTTGTAGGACAGCACATTGCTCATAAAATGACTCGGAAGATGCCACGTATGTGCGCGTCGAGTGTTCGATTCCCCACGACCCATAGCTCTCGTATCGTAATCTTTTTTTTCTCTCTCTTCAATCTTCCACTAGCTCTTCCCCAGCCTCTAGCCTTCGGATTGGTTGACCACAAACTATCACTGGCTTCACTATATAGCATCACCCATTTCTCAGATTCTTCTACGTTCGATTTTCCCCATTGTTCTCCGCTCCATAACCTTTGCATAAATTGACACTCAACATAGGCAAGCAAAGGGTCTGTTGGACGGCGTGCACTTTGTGTAAGAGATTCACGCAGCTGTATGTGCACGTGGGGTTCGATTCCCCCACGACCCTGTTGAGATTCGTCGTTGTATAGCTCTGTTTGTCGTATTACCTAATTCATTCCTTTGTCGTCTTTCCTTTTGTGTGCGCGCTTCAGTCCTCTCCACTTCACAGGTTATGGGCCCTGGCCTCCGTATTTGCGCTTTATTGTGTCGTTTTGGTGATACTCCAGAACATCGGTCGAGACGCTAGCAGTTCCTTTGCGACCGAGCGCAGTTTGGCTCCCTGGGGTTATCCACCGGGTTGAGACACTAGCTGTTCATTTCGCGAAGCTTGAGCGCAGTTTGGCTCCCAAGTATACCCTTGAACTCGTTGCCACTGGGTGTAGACACTAGCTGCTCCTTCTCTGAAGCCTGAGCGCAGTTTGGCTCCCCAGATACACACCAACTTATTGCCACCCTCTTTCCTTCGACTTTTCCCTCTTTCCACCACTCAGCATGACCACCACAACCAACCTTAACCCCTTTCTCGCACGCATCGCTGTCTTCGACGGCTCCAACTGGCCCTCCTTCAACAAGGACGCGCAGGTATTTTTCCAGTTGGATGGAACGTGGGATATAGCGGACGGGAAGAAGAAGAAACCAACAGATGCAGACAAAGCGGCAAAGTGGACACGGAATAACGAGCGCGCGTACTCAATGCTCTATTTCCTCATCGGCGCTGACTACCGCAGTGTCATTGCGGATGTATCCACGGGTGTCGAGGCTTGGCAGCTTCTGAAGGACGAGTATCAGAAGGACTCCTCCGCCCTCCGGCTCGCGCTCCGCAACGAGCTCTACTCCATCTGCCATGATCCCAAGCACCACATCAGTGTTTACATCTGGGTGATTTGTTCCGTTGCCCGCCAACTCAAAGCGATCGGACACGCGCCATCTGATGCCGATCTCGCCAACCTCATCCTCCTTCGCCTACATCCATCATTCTCTTCCATTCGTTCCGCACTTTCCAATACCACACCATTCCCCAGCCTCACCTCTCTGATCTCTGCCATCAAAGCTCACGAAATGCAGGAGAAACTCTCAGACAGTGTTGCCCAATCAATTAAGAAGGAGGAGGAGGACGACGGAGACCAGCCGATGACTGAGCCCAACGCAGCGATGGCTGCTCGATTTGATTGGGGTAATTCGAAGGAGAAGGATGGTGTCTGCTATCAGTGTGGCCGCCCTGGTCATATCGCCCGTCGCTGCGTCGCAAACATGCCCGAGGACATCAAAACCAAGTTTCTCGCATCCTCCAAGCATTACAATACTGCAGCCCCGGCCGAAGAAATCATTGTCCTCGGCTTGTCTCTCGAATCGGACGACGAGGACAATGTTGCTTTCCACGCGGATCACCGGCCCTTCCTCTCCGACTCGGACATGGACACCGATCCTCCCATTGTCCGCCCCAATCCATCTTCATCTGCCACCGTTCAGCTTCAGGGGGTGCACACTGGCACAAACAAAAACAAGAAAAAGGTTCGACGTGGACATCGGGGTCGCGGTAGAAAATAATTCTCATTCTTTGATCTGCAACTTTCCTCTTCTTATATCTATACCCTCATTTTGGCAGAATTGGACTTCGCGCGAGGGGGTGTGTTGAGATTCGTCGTTGTATAGCTCTGTTTGTCGTATTACCTAATTCATTCCTTTGTCGTCTTTCCTTTCGTGTGCGCGCTTCAGTCCTCTCCGCTTCACAGACCCATGAAAGATGGTCCAAATGCTTATTTTTTTTCATCCAACTTCGACCAAAGTCCCAACACCAGCCCACCTACAGACCCTTCAATCTAGAGAGAATAAGGGTCTGTTGGACAATGCGCACCTCGGGTAGAAGGTTGAACTGTGATGTATGTGCGCGTCGGGGGTTCAATTCCCTCAAGACCCATAGGGCTTCATGTGTAGTACCTTTTTTCATTCAACTTTTCCAAGCACAGACCAAAGTTCCGGCACTAACCCACCTGCAGACCTTTCAGCCTGGAGAGGAGAAGGGTCTGTAGGACGGCACACATCTCGGGTAAGTAGTTGGCATGTGTGTATGTGCGCGTCGGGGTTCGATTCCCCTATGACCCATGAAGCACTTGGTATAATTCTTTTTCCGTAATTTACCGTGATTTCTTTTGTTTTTGTAACAACCCCTCTGCTCCAGCCTCCACTCTTCGGATGGGTTGACCAAAAGCAATCACCGGCTTCACTACATAGCATCACCCATTTCTCAAATTCTGCCGTGTTCAATTTTCCCCATTGTTCTCCACTCAATAATCTTTGTTTACATTCGACGACTCAATGTAGGCAAACAACGGTGAAAGGGTTGCTCAGTGTCTATGGCTGAGAAGATGGGTGCTCTGAGAATCGACGGTGATAAGCCAGCAATTGGGCCACGCGCGGAATTTGCGATTTTTGCTCATTCAGTGCCACTAGCTGTATTGTAATCGGCTATATAAATCACTCAGCAGGGGGCTAGTGTCAGTCCGAGCAGCTAGCTAGGAGACAGCAGCGTATATACTATAAGCTTTAAGGTGTGAACTCACTGGAAGGTCAATACTGGCCGGAAAGTCAAAATCATACTTAAAGCTTTAAGTCAAACCTTCTCTTTTAACAAACCCTCAGGGTTCGTAGGAGTTGGGCGTTCACTCTAATCAAGGACAGGAGGAAATACTATCCATCCGTGACCAGGGTTGAGGAATGGGAGCTTTGCAGGGGCAACCTATGTTGACTAGAACATTTGTCTGCGGTAGAGTTGGCATTTCCTGTCAATCAAGCCGAAGATCCGAGGACCGGAAAGGTCCGACGGCATAGCCAGGAACAGCACCTCAAAGGGAGCAGTAGCGGCAGCAAGGTCTTGCCGCCGGCTAAACCAAAATCGTGATGCCAAGAAGCTATTAATAGTCTTGACTCGAACAGACTCACATGGCTATTCACGAATGACTCGAATTGACTCGAATGACTCGAGGCTGATTCACCAGGAGTCACACACACCGAATTGGGACGACATGACGAGGCTGGAATATTATTTGGACACGCCAGAAGCGGACATATATTATTTATTTTAATTGTACCAACATCCATGCAGATTATTCTCCTTTTCAAGTCAAGATTCGTATGTAAATTAGTAGATTGTATTCAGTAGGAGTCCGTACCTTCACGGACTCAACGTTTGGACCATTATGTACATTACTGTTTCGAGTTTCCATGTTTTGTAGTATTTGGTATGTAGGATTTAGTATATAAGTAGAGGTAGAGCTTAGGTGGAAGCCAGTGGACCGTACCCTTCTTGTTAGGAGCACAGCATAACGCGTGCCTCCGTCCGGGAAGTCTCACGGAATCCATTCGGTGTACATTTGAGTGTCTTTAGATACTTTGGTGTCTACCAATATATTGGGATTGGATTATATTTGTTGTGCAGCGTCAGCGTCAGCGTTTAGGGTCAGCGTCAGCGTCAGCGTCAGCGTTTTAGTGTCTCAGCGTCAGCGTCAGCGAATATTACAGCGGAACCTGTCAACCTTCGGTTACAGTTCAAACCCAGCGTCGAACTAAGTTTAGTTCACCACACAACCACCCGGTGTCCATCACCACAAACCTTTTGAAAAACCACAACTCTTCTAAGAACTATAAAGGTCGCATCAGCGCCCAATAGGTCCGAGAAACCAAACGGCCGACTTAAAGCTTTAAGTCGAAACCTAGTTTTCAGCTATTGCAACAGCCGTAATACTTCGGTTGGCACTGGTTGGGAGATTCAAATTTTTCACCTCAATTTACGGTGAAAAATGTTGTTTGTTTTTCAGACATTTTTCACCGAAAAAAGAGGTGAAAAATTTAAAACTTTTTCACCACTATTTCAAGTGGAATTCAAGGTGAAAAACTTGAAACAAAACTCATAATGTTTTACACCAACTATTCACCCAAAATTCAGCGGGTTTTTCAGACATTTTTCACCGAAAAAAGAGGTGAAAAATTTAAAACTTTTTCACCACTATTTCAAGTGGAATTCAAGGTGAAAAACTTGAAACAAAACTCATAATGTTTTACACCAACTATTCACCTAAACTTCAGCGGGATTTTTACACATTTTTCACTGAGAAAAGAGGTGAAAAATTTAAACTTTTTTCACCACTATTTCAGGTGGAATTCAAGGTGAAAAACTTGAAACAAAATTTATGAGTTTTACACCAACTATTCACCCAAAATTCAGCGGATTTTTACGCATTTTTCACTGAGAAACGAGGTGAAAAATTTAAAACTTTTTTCACCACTATTTCAAGTGGAATTCAGGGTGAAAAACTTGAAACAAAATTTATAAGTTTTACACCAACTATTCACCCAAAATTCAGCGGAGTTTTACACATTTTTCAGTGAGAAACGAGGTGAAAAATTTAAAACTTTTTTCACCACTATTTCCAGTGGAATTTGAGGTGAAAAACTTGAAACAAAATTTATGAGTTTTACACCTCAAGATTCACCTCTATTGCCACCCGGAAATTGGGGTGGAAAATGTAAAACTTTATTCACAACAATATTCAGCGGAAAAAGTGCTGAAAAATTCGTGAAAAAAGTGATAAAAAAAGCGGTGAAAAATTTGAAACTGGGGTTCACATTTTTCACATATTTTTCACATATTTTTCACATTGTTTTCTACTGTAATTTTTGGTGAAAAATGTAATGAAATATACATGTTTTTTTTCACCCCATTTTACACCAAGAATATGACTGAAAAAGTTAAAACATTTTTCAGAGATTTTTCACTTGGAACTGAGGTGAAAAACTTGAAATATTTGAATTCAAGTTTTTCGGTGAAAAATGTGAATTTTTTTATTTCGAATTTTCCACCTCAAAATTCACCAGTTTTTCAGGTGAAAATATTGGTGAAAAACTTGAAACCTGGTTGGCTGAAAATGTCACTTGCTTTTCTCTTCTCCAGTTTTCCCTTAAGTGTGTCACATAGTTTGGGAGGTTGCAGCCAAAGAATTGGGGTAGAGCAGCACATGTATGTTGGTGGTCAGCGACTGTATGTTCCTTGTGACTACCTCTTCCAGTGGCTTTAGCTCTTCTGAATAGAAATGGTTTTAAACTGTTTCAAAAGTACAAGATATAAGGAGACAAACTTGTAGATATGATGGGAGTGCACATGTTTTGGAACTAATTGAAGTTTGTTATTCGGTGAGCAAGCTTTCTGCTGGAGATCTGTGACAGGTCAAATACGTTGGTGAAAGTGTCCCTGGGTTTGTAGGTATGGCGGTCACTTCGCACATTTATTATTCCGGGGTTTTTCCCCACTTTTCCACCTTTTTTTCGGGTCTTTAACTTTCCATACTTTTTTTTTGGGTGTTTTCATTCTGCTATTCTTTTCTTCCCATGGACACAGATTAGTATTCATTCAATGTGCTGGAACATGACAACTTTATGAACAAGACCTAGGGAGGACAGTGGTTTTGAACACTGCCCTACATTAGGGTTGAACACTCTTGATGGCCAAAGGTGATTGCGGTCGGTTGCATAATAAATGTGCAATGTGACCGCCATATGTAGGAACATAAGAACAACAATGGGATATTGGAAGAAAATTCGGTGGGCATGGTGGCAGAAAATCCGGTGCGGAATTGCCTCTTGCGCACACTGGTTGAGGAATTCAAGTTTTTCAGCACAATTTATGGTGAAGAATGTTGTTTGTTTTTCAGACATTTTTCACTGAAAAAGTAGGTGGAAAATTCAAACATTTTTCACCACATTTTGCTTTTCTTTTGAATTTTTCACCTTGAGCTCAAAAAATAGTGAAAATGATTTGAGTTTTTCACCTACTTTTTCAGTGAAAAATGTCTGAAAAACAAACAACATTTTTCACCATAAATTGTGCTGAAAAACTTGAATCTCCCAACCAGTGGCAGGCAAAACAATCTGAAGTGCCCAGTTTCGGTCATTTGGCTGGGAAATTTTCTACGGCAGGTCAGAGATCACAAAGAGAGGCACTGCTGGGTCTGGGGGAGCATAACAATGGGAGAAAATTTGGTGCGGAATTGCCTCTTGTGCAGGCAAAACAAGGTAAAGTGCACAGTTTTGGTCGTTTGGCTGGCAGATTTTCTACGGCAGGTCAGATATTGCAGACAGAGGCACTGCTGGGTCCATGGGCAGCGTAGCAATGCGGGTGGTATGTTGGCAAAAAGTTCGGTACGGAATTGGCAGGCAAAACAGTCTGAAGTGCCCAGTTTCAGGTATTTAGCTGGCAGATTTTCTGCTGCAGATCCGCAGCAGGTCATATGTCATGGGGGAAGGTATGTGCGAGTCTGCGGGACAGATGCCAATGCGGGTGGTATGTTGGCGGAAAATTCAGTGCGGAATTGCCTCTTGCCCAGGCAAAACAATCTGAAGTGCCCAGTTTTGGGCATTCAGGTGGCAGATTTTCTATGGTAGGTCATATCTTTACTGATTAGTAAAGAAAGTTGAAAATCGGGAAAAAGGGTGAAAAGGTGAAAAGAAAAGGTCAGAATAGTAAATATGCAATGTGACCGCCATACTACTGCATATCTGCAGCAGAAAATGTGTAAGGACGATAACAAGATCCGGCCACTTTGGATTGTTTGGCCTGCATCTACGCCCCCCACGGACCCAGTGGGACCTCTGTCTGCAATAACTGACCTGTCGTTGAAAATCTGCCAGCCAAATAACCAAAACTGGGCACTTCAGACTGTTTTGCCTGCGGGAGAGGCATTTCGGCAGTTCCACACCGATTTTTTTGCCAACATTGCACATGCATTGCTACGCTCCCCAAGGACCCCTCAGTGTCGTTTATTGCGATATCTGAGCAGCGGTAGGAAATCCGCGGGCCAGACACCTGAAAGTGGGCACTTCAGATTATTTTACCCGCGTGAGGGGCAGTACCGCACCGAATTTTCTGCCAACATTGCACGTGTATTGCTACGCTCCCCAGGGACCCCTCAGTGTTGTTCATTGCGATATCTGACCAGCGGTAGAAAATCCGCGGGCCAGACACTCAAAAGAGGGCACTTCAGGTGGGTTTGCCCGTGCAAGCTGCAATTCTGCAGCGATTTTTCTGCCAAGATGGGACGCGCATTGCTATGCTCCTCAGAGACCCATCAGGGCCTCCTTTTGCGATATCTGACCCGCAGTAGAAAATCTGCGGTCCAAATGACCAAAACTGGGCACTTTGGCTTGTTTTCCCCACATGAAGAGATCATTTTGCCCGTGCAAGCTGCACATTCTGCACCGATTTTTGTGGCAACATGGCACACACTTTGCCACTCTCGAGCGGCGGTAGGAAATCCGCGGTCCAAATGACGAAAACTGGGCACTTTAGCTTGTTTTTCGTGCATAAGGAGATTATTGTGCCCGCACAAGCTGCAATTCTGCACCGATTTTTCTGCCAACATGGCACACGCCTTGCCATGCTCCCCAGAGACCCTTCAGTGGCCTTCATTGCAATATCTGACCGGCGGTAGGAAATCCGCGGGCCAAATGACCAAAACCGGGCACCCTAGCTTGTTTTTCCTGCATGAGGAGATTATTGTGCCCGCGCAAGCTGCAATTCTGCACCGATTTTTCTGCCAACATGGCACACGCCTTGCCATGCTCCCCAGAGACCCTTCAGTGGCCTTCATTGCAATATCTGACCGGCGGTAGGAAATCCGCGGGCCAAATGACCAAAACCGGGCACCCTAGCTTGTTTTTCCTGCATGAGGAGATTATTGTGCCCGCGCAAGCTGCAATTCTGCACCGATTTTCCTACCAACATGGCACAGACCTTGACATGCTCCCCCGGGGACCCTCAGTGTCCTTCATTGCGATATCTGAGCGGCGGTAGGAAATCCGCGGTCCAAATGACCAAAACTGGGCACTTTAGCTTGTTTTTCCTGCATAAGGAGATTATTGTGCCCGTGCAAGCTGCAATTCTGCACCGATTTTTCTGCCAACACGTTACATGCCTTGCCACGCTCCCCAGGGACCCTTCAGTGGCCTTCATTGCAATATCTGACAGGATTAGAAAATCCGCGGGCCAAATGACCAAAACTGGGCACTTTAGCTTGTTTTTTCCTGCATGAGGAGGTTATTGTGCCCGCGCAACCTGCAATTCTGCACCGATTTTCCTACCAACATGGCACAGACCTTGCCATGCTCCCCCGGGGACCCTCAGTGTCCTTCATTGCGATATCTGAGCGGCGGTAGGAAATCCGCGGTCCAAATGACCAAAACTGGGCACTTTAGCTTGTTTTTCCTGCATAAGGAGATTATTGTGCCCGTGCAAGCTGCAATTCTGCACCGATTTTTCTGCCAACACGTTACATGCCTTGCCACGCTCCCCAGGGACCCTTCAGTGTCCTTCATTGCGATATCTGAGCGGCAGTAGGAAATCCGGAGGCCAAATGACCAAACCTGGGCACTTTGGCTTGTTTTTCCTGCATGAGGAGATTATTGTGCCCGCACAAGCTGCAATTCTGCACCGATTTTTCTGCCAACATGGCACACGCCTTGCCGAGCTCCCCAGGGACCCTTCAGTGGCCTTCATTGCAATATTTGACCGGCAATAGAAGATCCGCGGGCCAAATGACCAAAACTGGGCACATTAGCTTGTTTTTTCCTGCATGAGGAGATTATTGTGCCTGCGCAAGCTGCAATTCTGCACCGATTTTTCTGCCAACATGGCACATGCCTTGCCGCGCTCCCCAGGGACCCTTCAGTGTCCTTCATTGCGATATCTGAGCGGCAGTAGGAAATCTGCAGGCCAAATGACCAAACCTGGGCACTTTAGCTTGTTTTTTCCTGCATGAGGAGATTATTGTGCCCGCACAAGCTGCAATTCTGTACCGATTTTTCTGCCAACATGGTACATGCCTTACCGCGCTCCACAGGGACCCTTCAGTGTCCTTCATTGCGATATTTGACCGGCAGTAGAAAATCCGCGGGCCAAATGACCAAAACTGGGCACATTAGCTTGTTTTTTCCTGCATGAGGAGATTATTGTGCCCGCGCAAGCTGCAATTCTGCACCGATTTTTCTACCAACATAGGACACGCCTTGCCGCGCTCCTCAGGGACCCCTCAGTGTCCTTCATTGCAATATCTGACCGGCAGTAGAAAATCCATGGGCCAGACACCCGAAAGTGGGCACTTCAGATTATTTTGCCCGTGAGGAGCAGTTCCGCACTGAATTTTCTGCTAACATTGCATGCGCATTGCTGTGCTCCCCAGGGACCCCTCAGTGTCCTTCATTGCGATATTTGCCCAGCGGTAGAAAAGTCGCGGGCCAAATGACCAAAACTGAGCACATTAGCTTGTTTTTCCTGCATGAGGAGATTATTGTGCCTGCGCAAGCTGCAATTCTGCACCGATTTTTGTACCAACATGCACACGCCTCGCCGCGCTCCCCAGAGACCCCTCAGTGTCCTTCATTGCGATATCTGAGCGGCGGTAGGAAATCCGCGGGCCAAATGACCAAAACCGGGCACCCTAGCTTGTTTTTCCTGCATGAGGAGATTATTGTGCCCGCGCAAGCTGCAATTCTGCACCGATTTTTCTGCCAACATGGCACACGCCTTGCCATGCTCCCCAGAGACCCTTCAGTGGCCTTCATTGCAATATCTGACCGGCGGTAGGAAATCCGCAGTCCAAATGACAAAAACTGGGCACTTTAGCTTGTTTTTTTCCTGCATAAGGAGATTATTGTGCCCGCGCAAGCTGCAATTCTGCACCGATTTTTCTGCCAACATGGTACACGCCTTGCCACGCTCCTCAGGGAGCCTTCAGTGGCCTTCATTGCAATATCTGGCCGGCGGTAGGAAATCCGCGGGCCAAATGACCAAAACTGGGCACTTTAGCTTGTTTTTCCTGCAGCAGGAGATTATTGTGCCTGCACAAGCTGCAATTCTGCACCGATTTTTCTGCCAACATGGCACACACTTTGCCACGCTCCCCAGGGACCCTGCAGTGTCCTTCATTGCACTATCTGACCGGCGGTAGGAAATCCGCGGGCCAAATGACCAAAACTGGGCACTTTAGCTTGTTTTTCCTGCAGCAGGAGATTATTGTGCCTGCACAAGCTGCAATTCTGCACCGATTTTTCTGCCAACATGGCACACACTTTGCCACGCTCCCCAGGGACCCTGCAGTGTCCTTCATTGCACTATCTGACCGGCGGTAGGAAATCCGCGGGCCAAATGACCAAAACTGGGCACTTTAGCTTGTTTTTCCTGCAGCAGGAGATTATTGTGCCTGCACAAGCTGCAACTCTGCACCGAATTTTCTGCCAACATTGCACGTGCATTGCCACACTCCCCAGGAACCCTGCAGTGTCCTTCATTGCAATATCTGACTGGCGGTAGAAAATCCGTGGGCCAAATGACCAAAACTGGGCACCTTAGCTTGTTTTTCCTGCAAACTTGTTTTTCCTGCTTGAGGAGATTATTTTGCCCGCGCAAGCTACAATTTCTGCACCGATTTTTCTGCCAACATGGCACACACCTTGCCACGGTCCCCAGGGACCCCTCAGTGTCTTTCATTGCGATCTCTGACCGGTGGTAGGAAATCCGCGGGCCAGACACCCAAAAGTGGGCAGTTCAGATTATTTTGCCCACGTGAGGGGCAGTTCCGCACCAAATTTTTCTGCCAACATTGCACGTGCATTGCTATGCTCCCCAGGGACCCCTCAGTGTCTTTCATTGCGATATCTGACCAGTGGTGGAAAAATCCGCGGGCCAGACACCCGAAAGTGGGCCCTTCAGATTATTTTGCCCACGTGAGGGCAGTTCCACACCAAATTTCCTGCCCAACATTGCACGTGCATTGCTATGCTCCCCAGGGACCCCTCAGTGTCCTTTATTGCGATATCTGACCAGCGGTAGAAAATCCGCGGGCCAAATGCCCAAAACTGGGCACTTTAGCTTGTTTTTCCAGCTGCAATTCTGCACCGACTTTCCTGCCAACACAGCACACGCCTTGCCACGCTTCCTAGGAACCCCTCAGTGTCCTTCATTTCGATATCTGGGGTGGTAAAAATCCGCGGGCCAGACACCCGCAAGTGGCCGCGC